>CANSZD010002358.1:0-229877 GCA_947648045.1 Beta corolliflora
TTTTTTTAAGGGAACCTTAAACTCAATCCCATTTCTTCATTGATGAGTAGAAACAGGCGAGGTGGATTAAGTGAATTAACCAAGTCAAAATAGGTTAATTCAAGTTGGTGATGCCAAACCGCAACCTAGCACATCTAACTAAACTACTGAATCAAGATTAAATGAGTAGAAACATCCAACCCCACACAAACCATACTTGTAGTTATGTTGCACTAGAAAATACCTACATTGGGCTTCGACGGGGTAGACTAACATCATAAAGGCTATCACTCAACTAATCGGGTCCTACAATAGCTTATATTACTTTCCTTTTTATTACAAGAACACTTTCGAGTTCAGACTTCTTATATACTTATCTTGACCAATAATTTTTTTACTAATACCTATAACAAATTTTAGTATGCAGGGTGATATTTCATTTATCTCAAAGTACACTCCCTCTACGTTTGTGATACGACGTCCAATCTTCAGTAGTACTAAAATAAATAACTCTCCCCCAGATAAGGAGCTCTAAAAAACATGTTTCAACAGCTCTGTTTTTGCTATCACATCAGAGACGAGGATAATTACATTTGCAAGCAAAATTCCTACCGTAGTACTGCATCCCAGAATCTGAAAGGCAAAGACACCCTTGTGATTATGCAGAAAAGCCAAACCAAAACGAAGTACAAACAGTATACTTATTTTCCAAAAGTTCCAGCACTGGGACACTTCATTTCTGATGTCTCCAATCCCTTGCATTTCGTTTTTATGATGCGGCCTAACGCTCACCCGGTGGCAAGGACTTATGTAACTCGGCCCAATCAATATATTGATAACAACCATCACATCTTCAACAACTTGCAATCTAAGTGTGTTCATAAAGATACAGCCCATAAAGGTTGATCCAAAGCATTTCAAATGAAACAATCTCCGAAGATTAACCTAAACTCCTCATGCTTCTTTTCTAGTAATCCTGTAATTCATAAAAACAGAAAAATGAGGACTTTTCACAAGATTAAACAAAGTTGATGCATACTTCAGTCACTACTCTAGCTGGACCAATTAATTTAAACATCATGAAGAACAATCTCTATAAAAAAATAAAATAAAGTTAGGTGGAATGCTTTAGTCAATGTACCCATCACTTGACTGCTATGAATTAACATAGCTTGGACACCTTTAATGGCATAAATTAAGGAAGAAAGAGAAGATTTGATTAATATACTGAATTTACAGCAATATAAAAGGATAATTACAAGCTTTCGAGAGGTTTGTTCTCTCCCATTGAACTCTTAAAAGCTCACAAAATTTCTTATCAATATTTAACCTGCTTTCTTCTTTCTCATTACCACTATATATAGACTTCTTCCCCTAACAAAATATGTAACTCATTTCTCAAGCTAACTAATAAACCCTAAAATACCCTTACCCCCTAAATATCGATTCATAGCATTGACCTCCAAGTACCCATAGGCATCCTCGACACTCTGCCATGGTATGAATACTAGAGCACGTCAAATTGGACAAAGAACATGGAAGCTTTACATAAAATAGCCGAGTCTAACACTACGACATACACCTGTGTCTGAAACAAGTACCCAGAGTTTGAGTAGCATAGTTCCCTTGCCATGTTTGAATATACTAAAACCCCATAGTCTCTCCAGTCCTATAGCAGTACCAGTTCCCCCCTCCAAGACCTGCAACTAACTCATAAGTCTTCCTCTCTACCTCATCACCACCCAAAAACTCCACTCCGAACAGACTCCGCTTCCAGATGCTAAAACTGATCTTGTTGCCACCCACACTCTCATTCATGATGCTCCCAGATGCCCTTTTCTCTCCATTACCCCTGCCTCAAGGAACCAGATCTACCATCCAACAGATCAGTTGTCCCGCTCTCCCCAAATGTTCACTGAAAAGCAATGGACCCCTGGCAATCTAGCACCAATGCTTCAATCTATCCATTTACATATTCTTACCTTCCCCATCAAAAGTACCCTATTTGCTGTGCAAGCTGATAGGCGTGTCGCGCACCTAACAAAAATAAATAACCTAACTAATCCTCCTAACTATGTAGTAGGGTAAGTCAGGGTCGATCCCACAGAGAGAAAGTTGTTATATGATTAGTTCTTAAACAATGGTAAGACTAAAGGAGATTGATATCAATGATGGTGGAATAAACTATACTAATCAATATCAAAATAAAAGACTCTAGAGTTAAGTATTCCCACTAGCATGAATTAATACAATAATACTTCCTACCCCAAACTAATTGATTAAATGATCACAAGGAAAAGTACACCCTATAAAATACCATAAACCTCTCCCGGGTATCTATGGCTTCCCTAATATGCACTCAAGCCTACTCCTGTGGAATCATGCAAATTAAAGACATTAAACGCGACACTCTAACTTCATAACAATCCATTCTACCTACTCCCGTGGAGAACTTCATGTCCTTAATTGAAATATTCAAATCCGTCAAAACCCAACTCCCGTTGTGATCAAGACAATGGAATCATAACAATACTAGTTATCCCTAATCTAGTATTGGAATATGCACAATCAGTTAAGCAAGAATAATTAAGCAATTAATTTGAGAATGTAAAGAAATAATCATGAATGAAATCATACTAGGGTTCAACTTAACCATAGATTATAAAACTATGAAAGCATAATTAAAATAAATAAATATATATAAGAATAATAAAATATTATAATAGAAAACAAGGAGAAGAGAAGAAGAAAATAGATACTTGAATTAATGGAAGAAAGGTGGACTCTTGAAGAACTATGAAGATCTACAAGTTTCTCTCTGTAACTTCTCTCTCTAAAAACCCTAGGTATTAACTAATAATGATGATATAATATCTAAGCTGCTCAAAATAATGTTTAAAGTCCTATTTATAAGCTAAGATTAATATAAACCGACATAAGTTAGGTCACGTGGAAGATACGACATTACAACAGGTTGCACGTGTAGGATTATAAGTACTATAAGCGGAATTTCATGTATCACATTCATAAGCACTTAAAACAGGATCTCATGCATATACATTCAAGGATCACATAATAGTTAAGAATTAACCTTTGACGCGTGATTTCCACAAAGCTCTTTTGAGATCCGGAGATAGAACCGCAATTGAGATTCCTCTACTAGGTCCACGAATCCAGATCAATGCTCCACCAATGCTAGTTGGAAGGAAGAGGGACTCTTCTATTTCTTGGAGCAGTATTACGTAGCTTTGAAAGAGAGAGAAAAGAGGAGAGAGAAAATAATGATAGAAAAACTAACTGCCTTATTTTCTCACTCCACACCTAATTATAGGAACTAATTAGGTTAGGAGTCCACCCCTTTCCTTACTCCTTGGCCGGCCACCCCTAGAGTCCTTCATGGGCTCTAGGTCACTCTTTTATTGATCCAGATTGTGTAAGTGTGACCTTGTAGGATCCATCTAATTGGGCTTCGGGTTTATTCTTTACTAAACCTGAAGTTCTATAGCATCCTCTAGCAAGACGTATAGGCGACCCAATTTAATGAATTTATTATCTCCATAATATGATCCATGTTAGTAATTGCATTAGAGTCAAGGACACAATTCCTTCAATCTCCCACTTGTCCGAGACGAGTGTGCAATCTTTAAATTCCTGAAGTCTCTTAGTGTCCAATTTGATAGTATGACCATATTTCTATGTCATCCATACTAGTCTTCAAATTAATCCTTGAAATCCGAGTTTGAATTGACAAACGAATGATCATCATATAATCCATTTGAGCACGGCCATGCATTTTTCAATTTTCACTCTCCAAGGGGCCAAGACACCCATCCTATCTCATATAGGAGGACTTTTCAATCTTGTGGCAACCAAAACTCCCACTCAACTTTTAGCATAACCCGAACGCTGCCTTTATAGTCCCCTTTTACGGCATGACGTTTGACAACATCAATGTTATACCAATCATTAGGCTAAGTAGTGTTCCACTCATGTCTTAGGAATCCACTAATATAATTACGAAGTTATAGAAACTTCTAAGTAGGTCTGTTCGATCATGTATCAACTATACATGTCCATATGATTGTCTAAACATCTCCATGTTCCCATAACCCATAAAACGGCGCTATCAATCAATCTTATATGCCAATCCTTTAATAAGTCATTTATGTCCAATTTAACGACTTAGATTAGGAACTATAATATTCTATGGATTCTGTTCACTTATGGTGTTTCATTCATCAAACCACATATTTGACAAAACCATTGAATTCAAGATATATTTTGGACATTTTATTTAATACTAAACCAAAATTAAATAAGATAAAATTTTATTTCTCATAAACATAAAATAGCAAAACCATGTCTCTACATTGTAACAAGTTTCTCTAAACCTAGTACAATCTAAAGCCACTCTAACATTTGCTTCAAGCCTATAACCCTAGCGTGACACTCATGCTTGGGTTGAGGTAGTGGTTTAGTGAGCGGATCAGCCACATTCTCATCCGTGTGAACTTTGCAGATCCTGACATCCTTCCTATCAACAATCTCCCTAATGAGGTGATACTTCCTCATTACATGTTTGGATTTGTTATGTGATCTCGGTTATTTTGCTTGCGCAATAGCACCATTGTTATCACAGAACAACTCAATCCCTTCCAGAACACTACGTATGATATCCATCTCTGTCAAGAACTTCTTTATCCAAACTGCTTCTTTAGCTGCTTCAACCGCTGCTAAATATTCGATTTCGTCGTAGAGTCGCTACGAGTGCTTTACTTTGAGCTCTTCCGACTCACTTTGCTCCTCCATTTAGACAAAAGACGTACCCTGACTGAGAGCGGTAATCATCTCTGTCGGTTTGGAAGCTCGCATCAGTATAACCTTTTACAACCAACTCACTTTCACCTCCATAGACTAAGAATATGCCTTTAGTTATTCTCAAGTACTTAAGGATGCTCTTAGCTACAATCCAGTGTGCTTCCCCTGGATATGCAACATCTGGTCGAGTACTTATCATATCATACATGATAGATCCTATAGCTGAAGCATAAGGTATGCTACTTATTCGCTTTAACTCATCAGCCTCAGTCGGGCAATGGCTCTTGCTAAGCGATATGCCATGTGACATGGGAATGAATCCTCTCTTCGAGTTTTCCATGTTGAACCTTGCAAGAACTTTATCAATATAAGTTTCTTGACTTAGTCCAATCATCCTTCGAGACCTATCTCTATGGATTTTAATTCCCAGTATGTACTCAGCTTCTCCAAGGTCTTTCATGGACAAAACAACTTTTCAACCATTCCTTGACTGACTCAAGCATTGGTATGTCATTTCCCATGAGTAGTATGTCATTTACATATAATACCAAGAAGACTAAGCTGCTCCCACTAAACTTCTTGTAAACACAAGATTCTTCTTCGCTTTTGAGGAAACCAAATTTCTTGATTGCCTCATCAAATCGAAGATTCCAGCTCCGAGATGCTCGCTTCTGATCCATAAATGGATCTCTGAAGCTTGCTAAACCCTTTTAGGATTTTCGGATCCTCAAAACCCTCGGGTTGTGTCATGTACACATCCTCATTCAAGAACCCATTCAAGAATCTTTGTTTTGACATCCATCTCGCCAAATTTCATAATCATAAAATGCAGCAATCGCTAAAAGTATCCGAATTGACTTAAGCATTGCTACTGGAGAAAAGGTCTCATCATAGTCTATACCATGAATTTGTCTGAATCCCTTTGCAACCAGTCTTGGTTTATAGACATAGACATTCCCATCTTTGTCTGTTTTCAATTTGAACACCCACTTGCATCCAATAGGGTTAACCCCATCAGGCAAGTCGATCAGGGTCCAAACTTTATTCTCAGACATGGAGTCTAACTCGGATTTCATGGCCTCAAGCCATTTCTCAGAGTCTGGGCTCGTTAAAGCTTGTTTGTAGGTAGTAGGTTCTGAATTCTCCAAAATCATAATTTCAGAGTTTTCAGTTAACAGGAAATCAACCAACCTCTTGTTTGGAATCCTTTCTCTACTAGACCTACGCGGGGCCTGAGCATCAAGAGAAATGTTCTCTTCAACTTCTTGAAGATCTTCGCTTGAATTAGATTTAAGTGGGACGGTAGGAGGTTCACGCGTTGAATACGTCATCTCCAGAACTAGACTTTCGTCTTGTCGGGTCGTCTCTAACATGGTGTGAGCCACGTCCAGTTGTTGCTCATCTCGAATTTCTTCGAGAATTATTTTACTCCCACTTGTCTTTCTAGAAACAAATTCCTTTTCAAGAAAGACACCATCTCGAGCAACAAACACTTTGTTCTCTTGACGGTTATAGAAGTAATAACTCCTTGTCTCTTTTGGGTATCCCACAAAGAGACATTTATCTGACTTGGGTGCAAGTTTGTCTGAAAGTAAATGTTTTACATAGACCTCACATCCCCATATCTTAAGAAAATACAAGTTTGGAGTTTTTCCATTCCATAACTCATATGGAGTCTTTTCTACAGCCTTTGACGGGCTCCTGTTTAGTGTGTGTGCAGCGGTTTCGAGAGCGTATCCCCAAAAAGAAATCGGAAGATCAGCAAGACTCATCATTGATCGAACCATATCCAATAAGGTCCGATTCCTCCTTTCAGATACACCATTTAACTGCGGTGTTCCTGGTGGAGTCAGTTGTGAAATAATTCCACAATCCTTCAAATGATCATCAAACTCTTGGCTCAAATACTCGCCACCATGATCGGATCGCAGTGCTTTAATTGTCTTACCAAGTTGATTTTGTACTTCATTTTGGAACTCTTTGAATTTATCAAAAGATTCCGACTTATGTTTCATTAAGTAGACATATCCATATCTACTCAAATCATCAGTGAAGGTAATGAAGTAATTAAACCCTCCCCTCGCCTTTGTGCTCATAGGACCACAAACATCTGTATGTATGAGGCCCAAGAGATCGCTGGCCTTTTCACCCTTTCCAGTAAACGGTGACTTTGTCATTTTCCCCATCAAGCATGATTCACATACATCAAATGATTCGAAATCAAATGATGGAAGAATGTCATCCTGTTGTAACTTTTAGATGCGCTTTTGGTTTATATGACCCATTCGATAATGCCAAATGTAGGTTAGGTTTGATTCATTTGATTTTTGTTTCTTGCTATCTATGTTATAGACTTGTAATGACCTATCAAGCACATATACGCCATTTATCAATTTGGCACTAGCATAGAACATATTATTGTAAGAAATGGAACAACATTTGTTCTTAATTTCAAAACAAAACCCTTCAGAATCCAATACAGAAACAGAAATTATGTTTTTAGTTATCGAAGGAACAAAATAATAATTATTTAATTCTAGAACAAAGCCAGATGGCAAATGCAGACTATAGCTTCCTATGGCAAGTGCAGCAACCCGTGCTCCATTTCCAACGCGAAGCTCTACCTCGCCCTTTGCCAGCCTCCTACTTCTTTTTAGTCCCTGCACATCATTAACTATGTGAGAACCACATCCGGTATCCAATACCCATAAAGAAGTAGAAGTCAAATTGATTTCTATAACAAATAAACCTGAAATAGAAGCCCCAGACTTCTTTTCCTCCAAGTATAGAGGGCAGTTCCTCTTCTAGTGTCCTATCTTGTGACAATGGAAGCACTTGCTTTCCGCGGCCACCTTTGGCTTGGCGGTTGGCTTAGGTTTTTCAGCAACAACGACAACTTGCTTGCCTTTGTCCTTCTTTCATGCCCATTTCTTCTTAAAACCCTTTCCCTTCTGAACCATCAGAACCTCTTTCTTTGGTTCTTTAGGGATATTCCTCTCAGCATTGACCAACAACCCGTGCAGCTCTTGCAAAGTCTTTTCAGACTCATTCATGTTGAAGGTCATCCTGAACTGATTGAAATTGTCAGGCAATGAGTGGAGAATAATGTCGAGCCAACTCAACACCCGTAAGGGAATCCAAGTCGTTCCATGTTTTCGAAAAGACCCATCATAGCGAAAACATGGGGGCCAACAGCTTGACCCGGCTTCATGTGACATTCTAGTATCTCCCTATTGGTCTCATACCTCTCAACTCGGGCCTGTGTTTGAAACATAGCCCGCATCTCTTGCATGATGGTATAAGCATCCTTGGTTTCGATCCTCCTTTGGAGATCCGGCTCCATGGCTGCTATCATCAAGCAAGTGATCGGTACAGACCTATCATTGGCCTGCTTAGCACGACGTTTGTCGGCTTCAGTCGACTCATCAGTAATCACAGGAAGTGGGGTTTCTAAGACATCCTCTCGACCCTCAGACCTCAATACGAGTCTTAGGGTTCTATCCCAGTTGATGAAATTTTCACGATTCAGCCTGTCCTTTTCAAGGAAAGGACGAATGTTGAAAACAGAGTTGTTGTTGTTGTTAGACATAGTATCTACAGACAGAATAAAAACAAAGTTCAATATTATGTTTATAAAACAACCTAAAACATTTGCAATTTTACCTTATCTCCCAAAATTAATGATAATACCCTGCGGAGGCATGACCTATTACTATTAATTAAGGGTTAATAAGCACTTTATGTTTGAAAAAGCTAACCTTAATATTTGCGGGACCTAAGTTTATTATGTTGTTATGAATTAGTAAACTCTAGCGCATTGATAACCAACATACAATAAACTTATAAGCATTTTAAATAATAATAAAATGCAAAATAAATATGATCTAGTATGGCCCCTAATCCTAAGAACTAAGCATCATGAGCTCCTCCTTGGACTCTTCATGGATCTCCATCCATCTTAGCTATGGGCCTTCTCTTGATGGGCTCGTCTTTGGATTACATAAGTATCAAAATAATTTAAATAATATCTAAATTAAATAAATTACAAAAATACTTAACGATACGCAGATCGTATTTAAATTACAAGAATACATGCATCACAATACGCAGATCGTATTTTCTAACTTAAATTTGGGTCATACTAGTCATTCATAGCAATTATATCAAATATAAAATGCCACATCATAATATCACATATTATTCTTGCCATCAATCAAAATATCAAATATTCTTAATTAAAGCAAGAGGATAAAATATTTAAGTAATTCCTAACCACCTAAAAATTCTATCATAGAAAATCTAGCCTACTAATTTTAATTAGATTAAAGAATAAAATTATGAAATTAATTTATGACCCAGTCAAAATTAACAAAATTAACTTAATTGGAATTTGCTTAATTATCTCAAAAAACTGTTTTACAAAATTTCAAAAGGTAAATACAAAATCTGTTCAAGTGCAGTTACCGAAAAAATTTTAAAAAAACGCCGTGGAGGCTCGACCAGACTAGCAGCACAAGGGATGCCAGTCCCAACTCCCACGCCAGCACACACGGCCAGAACTCCGGCCACCCACGTCAAGCCGCAGCCACCGAAAATCGCCGGCAACCCCATTCGCGAGACGACGCCGGCAAAAGGCGCCCAGCGCCTGCCAGCCAGCAGCACGATGCTGCGCACGTCGTGCGTCGCACGCGTGGCTGCTGCTGCCACCTTCCCTCGCCGACTTCTTTCGGCAGACCACCGGAGCAGCCACGCCCACCTGCCGGTGGTTTTGCCACCAGCCGTGGCTGCTCCTATTCCTTCCTCCCTTCTTTATTTTTTTTATTTGAAGGAAATTAAAATTACAACATTTGTAAAATTAATTTAGTGATCTTAATTAAATTAAACATAAACTCTTTTATGCCTAATTCAGAAAATTAAATTAAAATATCCATTTTAATTAATTTTAGGGTTATTGACATAAATTAATCTCTAATTCATATAAAATGTTTTTTACATGAATTAATTTTCATACATAAACAAATTTAAACATGAAAATCAGATTAATAACATGAGCTTAATATTCGAAATTTATAGATCTAAAATCAGAATTTAAATTTCGAAAAATTAGGGTTAAATTTTCAAAAAATTCGGCCACTTTATATTGAAAAATAAGCAATTAAATCTCCATTTAATGAATTCCAATTAATTATTCAATCCATAATTCAATTCCTCCCCTTAATCAAATTAAAAATAGCCATGAACACATCAAAATAAATCTAATTATTATGACCAAAAAACTATATGCAAGATGCTAAAACTGATACCACTGTAGGATTATAAGTACTATAAGCGGAATTTCATGAATCACATTCATAAGCACTTAAAACAGGATCTCATGCATATACATTCAAGGATCACATAATAGTTAAGAATTAACCTTTGACGCGTGATTTCCACAAAGCTCTTCGAGATCCGGAGATAGAACCGCAATTGAGATTCCTCTACTAGGTCCACGAATCCAGATCAATGCTCCACCAATGCTAGTTGGAAGGAAGAGGGACTCTTCTATTTCTTGGAGCAGTATTACGTAGCTTTGAAAGAGAGAGAAAAGAGGAGAGAGAAAATAATGATAGAAAAACTAACTGCCTTATTTTCTCACCCCACACCTAATTATAGGAACTAATTAGGTTATGAGTCCTCCCCTTTCCTTACTCCTTGGCCGGCCACCCCTAGAGTCCTTCATGGGCTCTAGGTCACTCTTTTATTGATCCAGATTGTGTAAGTGTGACCTTGGAGGATCCATCTAATTGGCTTCGGGTTTATTATTTACTAAACCTGAAGTTCTATAGCATCCTCTAGCAAGAAGTATAGACGACCCAATTTAATGAATTTATTATCTCCATAATATGATCCATGTTATATTTAGTAATTGCATTAGAGTCAAGGACACAATTCCTTCAGCACGGGCAAGCAACTACGCGCACGGGCGTGCAGGGTCGTGCACGGTCGAGCGAAATCTCGCTCGGTCGTGCGAGCAAGGCAGAACCATTCGTGGCTTTTGATTGCAGGTTGCACGGTCGAGCATAAATCCGCACGGGCGTGCGGGCGAAGCAGTGGCTTCAGCTCAACTTTGAACATCTATAACTTTTGATCCAGAGCTTTGTTTTGCACATGTAATATATCGTTGGAAGGCTCTTGAAGTATATATTCTAACTCAGTTAGAATTACCTCATTATCATTCTTGTGTCAAAAGTTATGGGTAAAATGGTGTAGAGGTGTCATATTTCGCACAAGTACATAAAGTCGTGTGTATCTTCTTCACTTCCAATCCGTTTTGGGTACATGATATATCGTTTTGAAGGTCATCCAAGTGCCTTAATCATCATATCCTCTAATAGGAGTCCAAAGTACCTGAGATTACATGAAAAGACCAAACAACCCGTGAAAGCATCGTAGCTTATAAAAAGGGACCTAAATATGCATAAATGCAATGTAAAACCTCTAATGCTACATGAAAATGCACCCTAATATGCAACTAAATGATGTTAGAATATGCACTTATCAAACTCCCCCAAGCTAAACTATTGCTTGTCCTCAAGCAATCCAAACTAGAAATTCAAGGGAAGAGTAAAATGAGCTTTGTAAAGGACTTATACGTTCAACCATTCAATCTCCAAGACATGAATTCGGGCATATGAAAGATATTATAATTATAAGATTAGACTAAGATAGACCACAAATAACACCTCATATAAATTAATGTAATCACAACTTGACTCACCATGGCAAACAACAAACCTTCCCCCAAGCTAGACTCAATTAAACTCGATGAACCTCACTTTAGTTGAGCACACTTTCTCTCATGTGTTTATAGGTAATGATTTTTTCACTCAAACATATACCAAGTCGACTCAAATGAAATATTTTTCTTTAAACTTGACTATCGTCTCATTATCCACTAAAAACTGGCGAAAACATTCATGTAGATCATGAGGACTTACAAAGGGTTGTAGTGTGGCTAAGGTAAGGGTAGGAAAATATTTGGGAATGTGGTGCTAAAAGCCAACTAGTGGAGAAAATAACACTTTAACATCTATGGCCATTAGATGCAAATGCCACAAAAAATTTCTACTAGAAGTTCAACAATACATTGCCAATAAATCAAGATAATACCTAACCTTATCAACTCCAACAAACATTATTTCACCTTTTATTCAATCTTTTTTTCACTTCTTTTTTTTTTTTCAATTTTTCAGAATTATTTTTTACAACTTTTTCATCATTCTTTTCATTTTGCACTTTCACACTATAATTTTAAGCATTTTTTTCTTTCAACATATTTTCTTCCAATAATTACCGAAAAACCACAAACACAAGCTCAAAACATGAACTTTAATGCTACTCCACTTAGCAAGGCTTTGGTAGAGAAATCATAAAAGGCTAGAGGCTTGTAATGTAGGTTGATCAAGAGAATGAGATATCAAAAGCTCAATATGGGTTAATTAAATGGAATAATATATATGAAAAGAAAAATGCCTGAAGGCTCAAAACAATGAAAAGAACGCCTCAATCATATCAACACATGCATATGCCACATAAGTCTCAAAGAGTGCCAAGGCAAGTTCAAGAATCACACTTCATGAGAAACTATCACACAACAAAAAATAGAAGACTGATGTAGATGTGTCAGTCTATAAGGCTTGAAAAATCCTCAATAGGCTTATGCTTACTGAGTAAAATCAAGTCTTTCTTGGGGAATGTCAACCAATCTTACCACAGATGCATTCAAGTTGCAAAACAATCATACCACGAGGCGGTCAATGAAGACTAACTCAATCTTATAAAATTTAATTACAATATCCAAGATATGCCCAAATCTCATGAGTTATCAATGTCATGAATTAAAACATATATTTCCTGTATGAATGCAACAAAAATGCAAAACTAAACTAAAATGCTCCTAATACTAAGAAAGCAATAAATCCTAACTCACTTTCGTAGGAATCACGATTGCACTTAGCATGTGCAACAAACCCTTTAAACCCCTAGGCTACTGATACGCTCAAGTTATACGTAGTATTTACGTTACTTTGGGTGCACTTTGCTAAGGGTTTGATTGTAATTGTTAACATTCGTGTTTTATTTAACTCTTAGCGGAAGTTCGGAATGTTGCGAGATAAGTTGTGTTAATGTCATGTATTCCGAGCTTCCAAGGTGAAGTGCATTTGAGCCGAGCAAAGCCCAAGCATCACCGCAAGCCCAAGCATCACCGCAAGCATCAAACTCCACTGCAAGCGCAAGCATCATCGCCAAGCCCAAGCATCATCGCCAAGCCCAAGCATCATCGCCAAGCCCAAGCATCATCGCCAAGCCCAGCCAAGCATCGCAAGCTCGCGAAGCTTGCCCATGGCCAGCCTCGCCCATCCCTCCCCGCATCGCAAGCATCGCCCGGCTCGCACGGCCCGGCGCTCGCCGACCCAGGCGCTCGCGCGGCCAAGCGGCTCGCCCGGAAGCCGCTCGCGACTCGCGAGGGATGTCGCGACTCGCGACCCCCGCTTGTCGCACCTCGCGATGTTCTTCGCGACTCGCGACCCGGCTTTGGCCCGACCATTTTGTGCGGATTGGCGGAGTCCCCTTCGCGACTCGCGATCAGTTGCGCGACTCGCGACGCTTAAGTCGGTTTGGGGCCACGATTTTGTGTGGGGTTTAAAAGCCTCCTAAAACCTAACTTTTGGGGGGGATGAAGAGAAGTACGAAGAGGAGAGCTGAAATGTAGACCTTGGAGTGGCAAGCTTGAGGGGAGAGAGAGGATACTCCTCTCCTCATCCTTCCTTCTTCATGATTCTCTTTTCATCTTTCCTTCTTCGTTCCTCTTTGTTCTTCATTTCCATTTCTTTGTTTTTCATTTCCTAGTTTTAGTTTTCATTTCTTAGTTTAGTTTTTAGGGATTTCAACTATGGGTTTGGTTTTTGCTATCGGATTGTACCTTGAACTGTTCTTGGATCAATTAACATGAAGCTTCAACCGTTATTGTGAGATCTTTCCTCTCTTTCTCTTTTCCTTGATTATGGTTTAATTTCTATGCTTGTGATTTATGATTATTGCATAATTATGCTAGGAACGTTACTAGTTTGATTGTGTGATTAATCTAATGCTAGATTTAAGAATAGAATCGGATTGTTTTATTCTTTTATCAATTGGTAGCAAACTAGGGAGTAATTTAGATGCTGATCAACTTGGTTATTTCTTAGGGAAATTGAATCAACTGTTGAATGTTTATCGCGTGTATGACATTAGCGGTGTCCGTTGGTTCTCTCGTGTTTATTGCTTTGCTATTGGATTGAACTTAGACGCAGATCGGACTAGGTTATCCTTTAGTTAGGGTTTTATAGTCACGCTGATCGTGCTATTCAATTAAGAATAAGGAGAACACGAGATTAATTCTCGACAATAGATAATTATGGAAATAATTAGAGTGGATGTTCAAGGATCGATAATGAATTGAAGTGGATGTTAATCGGATTCAAGATCTTTCCATAATTGATTTCTCGTTTTGTTTATATGTTAGTTAGTTTTAGTTTGTTTATTATCAACCCGAAACCCCCCTTTGTAATTAGGTTTCTCGGCCCTTAGCTTAATCGAGATTTCGAATCACGCTGAATATAAACTCGTCCCTGTTTCCCTGTGGATACGACCCCTACTTCCACTATACTACCTTAGTGTAGAAGAGAGTAGGAGAAATTTTATCTTTGGACCGGGTGCGGTGCAACAACGACACATCCGCGCCCGCCCAGCTACCCTAGTGGACGAGTAAGGTCTCGTGAAGGTTTTCAGAAGGCATACCCACAAAGCCAAAATATGCAAATATGCAGAACAAATAAAATATATAATGAACCTAAACGAAAATATATGCAAAGTTATGACCAAAAAAGTAAATCCTCCCCCAAGCTAAATAACACATTGTCCTCAATGTGACAAAGAAATATAGGGAGGAGAAGGGAAAGATAAACATCCACAACCACATAACAGGATCAACTTCCTCAATCACACAATCAAGGTAAACCAAAATAAATGGCAAAAAAGAGATATAACTCTCAAAAACTTGAACAGGGGGAAAGGAAAGAGTATACCAAAAGTGTTGTGGGTGAAAACCCAGAGTTGAACCTCCTCAGCCATCATAAGATCGAGTACCTAGGAGTTAATCTCAATAAATGAAATTAGTTACTCAACCCCTGGATCACAAATTGCACAAAAACGAGAAGTTAGTAATTAAATGAAAAATTAAAATGTTCTAAATCTAAAAGTAAAAAGAAAAAAAAATAGGGTTAGAAAACGTGTGCTGCCCCCCATGAATAGCTCATCAAAGCCCTTAGTAGTTTGTCAAATGCATCTGCATGCATCTCACAAAAAAGCAAATAATATACAAAATAAAATGTAAAATAAATTAGTTATAATTCTCTACAAGACCTGCAAAAAGGAAAATCAAAGAAAAAGTTATATCCACAAGAGAAGGAAGAAAAGGAAAAATTATTAAACTTTTTACATGACCCAACGGGTTGGGAAGAAACCGAATGTACATTAATTACATGATCACATAAGTCATTCAAAGAGGGAGAAATAAGGAATGATGGAGGATATAATATAGGGAAAGAAGGAAGGAGGTCAAGTTTTTGAGAGAAAGGAACACGAGACTCAAAAACAGTAGGTGGAACCGATAAAGACTCATGAGTCACATCACTCTCATCTATAGACTTCTCCAAGAAAGGTTTTTCAACCAAGAGTTCTTCCTCCTTTAAAATATCCATCACATTGATTTTTCCCATACTTTGAACATCAATCCCATAACACTCATTTTCTATCCAACCCACATCATCATCATCATAAATATACGGTTGGGGATGAGAATTTTGAGTAGAATAATCAAAATCATATTGGGGTGAGGGGGTGAAATCATTCACTAAAATCACATCACAAGACAAAATATCATGAGAAGTAGAGTGATAATTAGAAAAATAAGGAGGTGGTGTAATGTAAGTTGGGGGTGAAGGAATTAGTCTAGCTGATAAAGACATCTCCCACTCATAAGTATCCCTAGCCAACCACTCAATTAAATCCCAACAGTAATCAGGAGATTGGAATAGAAATCCTCCATTAGACATAGATTCTACCACCATCCTAGTTTCTTCATTTAACCCCTCATAAATCACTAGGCACATATCCCATAATTCAATTCCATGATTAGGACCAATAAAATCACCAAGTCTACGATAGTATTTCCAAAACACTTCATTCTCATATTGAGAAAAATAAAAAATTGCTCTAGAATTACTAGCATGAATTTGGGGTTCACGGAAGATATATGGTAATTCATAAGAACTCATGCAAAAATTAGGAGAATTTTGATATGATGCATCAAAACTATAAACATGAGAACCACAAGAATTATGACTATGTTGCCTATCAGAAGAATTATCCCCGTCAAAATAATAAAATGACTCCATGATACGAAAAAAGAGAAAAAAAATATATTCACAAAAGAAAGGAAAAAAAAATATACAGTCTAGTCTCACCAAAAATAAAAACTAAATAAAACAAACTATCTCTCCGGCAACAACGCCAAAATTTGATAGGCGTGTCGCGCACCTAACGAAAATAAATAACCTAACTAATCCTCCTAACTATGTAGTAGGGTAAGTCAGGGTCGATCCCACAGAGAGAAAGTTGTTATATAATTAGTTCTTAAACAATGGTAAGACTAAAGGAGATTGATATCAATGATGGTGGAATAAACTATACTAATCAATATCAAAATAAAAGACTCTAGAGTTAAGTATCCCCACCAGCATGAATTAATACAATAATACTTTCTACCCCAAACTAATTGATTAAATGATCACAAGGAAAAGTACACCCTATAAAATACCATGAACCTCTCCCGAGTATCTATGGCTTTCCTAATATGCACTCAAGCCTACTCCCGTGAAATCATGCAAATTAAAGACATTAAACGCGACACTCTAACTTCCTAACAATCCATTCTACCTACTCCCGTGGAGAACTTCATGTCCATAATTGAAATATTCAAATCCGTCAAAACCCAACTCCCGTTGTGATCAAGACAATGAAATCATAACAATACTAGTTATCCCTAATCTAGTATTGGAATATGCACAATCAGTTAAGCAAGAACAATTAAGCAATTAATTTGAGAATGTAAAGAAATAATCAGAAATTAAATCATACTAGGGTTTAACTTAACCATAGATTATAAAACTATGAAAGCATAATTGAAATAAATAAATATATAGAAGAATAATAAAACATTATAATAGAAAACAAGGAGAAGAGAAGAAGAAAATAGATACTTGAATTAATGGAAGAAAGGTGGAGTCTTGAAGAACTATGAAGATCTACAAGTTTCTCTCTCTAAAAACCCTAAGTATAAACTAATAATGATGATATAATATCTAAGCTGCTCAAAATAATGTTTAAAGTCCTATTTATAAGCTAAGATTAATATAAACCGACATAAGTTAGGTCACGTGGAAGATACGACATTACAACAGGTTGCACCGGCAAGCAACTACGCGCACGGGCGTGCAGGGTCGTGCACGGTCGAGCGAAATCTCGCTCGGTCGTGCGAGTAAGGCAGAACCATTCGTGGCTTTTGATTGCAGGTTGCACGGTCGAGCATAAATCCGCACGGGCGTGCGGGTGAGGCAGTGGCTTCATCTCAACTTTGAGCAGCTATAACTTTTGATCTAGAGCTTTGTTTTGCACATGTAATATATCGTTGGAAAGCTCTTGAAGTCTACATTCCAACTCAGTTGGAATCACCTCATTATCATTCTTGTGTCAATAGTTATGGGTAAAATGGTGAAGAGGTATCATATTTCGCACAAGTACACAAAGTCGTGTGTATCTTCTTCACTTCCAATTCGTTTTGGGTACATGATATATCGTTTTGAAGGTCATCCAAGTGCCTTAATCATCATATCCTCAAATAGGAGTTCAAAATACCTGAGATTACATGAAAAGACCAAACAACCCGTGAAAGCATCGTAGCTTATAAAAAGGGAGCTCAATATGCATAAATGCAATGTAAATGCTCTAATGCTACAAGAAAATGCACCCTAATATGCAGCTAAATGATGTTAGAATATGCACTTATCACAAGCCACTTATGCCTTCATATGAAACCAGTTACCGAAAAAAATTGTGAGTGAAACGTGCACTTATATACTTCTATAAGATATTCGGGCATTCATAAGCACAAAATAGAAGTTGGTAAAACGTCATTAGAGATTTCAGAAGGGATCTGGAGGAGTCCAATTCCTGCAAAAAGCTGCCTTAAATTGAAAGAGGCAGTGACAGAGAACTCAATGCCTTAAAATATAAAGCATAGAACGGTAGAACCCCTATTACTTCATGTCGTCAATACAGTATTTTGCCATTTTGGCATATATTTAACAACTAGAGAGGACATGGACTCACATAGTCACGTTCTTTTGTTGGGAGGTTATTTGAGATCTTTTAAGGGGGCTATGTTCCTAATTGCACAACACAGTGCCAACTTATCTTCACATGAAACTGCCCTTCAACCAACAACATAATGAAACGAATTCCTAGTGCTACTCTATAAGAGATGCATTATATATGCAGTGCAAACTAGGGGTGCTAATGAGCCAGGGTGGCTCGCAAACTATTCGTTTTCAGCTCGGTCAAAGCTCGGCTCGAGATGGCTCGATTCGAGTCCGGGTTCGGCTCGAGACCTTAAAGAGCCGAGCCTGAGCTTAGTAGAGTTCGGCTCGAAAGCTCGCAAACATGTTCGATAAATTTTAAATACTATTATGTACATTGATTTCTAATCCAACTTAGACTTTAAGCGTACTCTACTATGGAAAAAAAACATAAGGCCCAATTTCCAGCCCACATGAAAATTACAAACCAAACAAAAATAACTAGAGAAAAATGACAGCTTCAATTCTCCCCACTTCCCAGCCGTCAACTTCAACCCTAATCTTTAATTTATTTTTCACACTTTGCACACTTGAAGATGAAACTTAGCTTCCCAGCCGGCGACTAGGTGATCATGGATGTAAAAACTCTGATCTTCCATCTTCCTTTATTTTGTTTTTCTTCTTCGTTTTTTCATCATTTGTCTGACTTCTTCCTCTCTTTTCTATTTTATTTTTCTTTTTCCTTTTATTTTTTTCCTCCTTTCGTTCTTATGTATGGGTGAATTATAAAACTTTTTGTGTTCTTATTCATCTTTTTGCTTAGTAGCAGTAGCTGGATGAATAGGCGAATTATGCAGGTGGATGAATAGGTAAATTGTGCTTAGTAATTTTCAGAATAGTTCGCCAACTTTGTCGAGCCGAGCCGATTTTTTTTATTTTGAGCTCGAGCCGAGCCCAGATTTTGAAGCTCAACGAGCTTCGAGCTCGAGCCGAGCTCGATCTTTCCCCTTCTCGAGCCGAGCCGAGCCTAGCCAGGCTCGGTCTCGGTTCGGCTCGTTAACACCCCTAGTGCAAACTATAGACAAATTGCTCTACGATCACATGATTTCTTTCTAAAGGAAGATACAAAGGCATCACATGCCACAAAACACAACAAAACCAAGCCAGTCACTGGACAAAGGTGGACAAAGGTGGACAAAGGAAGTAAACACAAATAAAATGTGACAAACAGTTGTACAGGCAAATAGACAGATAGTTACCTGAAGCAGTAGATTCGCAATGCAGTTGTGATTTCATGAGTGACTGATGTTGCAAAGTGCACGTACAAACAAGCTAGGCCAAGCCATAAACCTCCATCAAGAAAAGCCAAGTAATACCGAAATGGAATGAGAACTACGCATTGTATGTTCACCTTTACTCCAAATAAAATATTCACTTAATAAAGGAAAACCAAAGACAACATTTTGTGTAATTCATAGCCAACTTTAATCTGTGTTAAGTGTTAACTCAAAACAGACTCATTATACATGTTTAGAAAAATTTCCTTTACGTAATTCATGTTAACAACGGATATCAATAACAAATGGAGAAAAAGAACTAGTTATGAAAGATGTTTAAGTTCTTATACCAGTAAATGCACAATAACAAAGCAGCACCAAGAGCTCATCAACTAAAGGGACTCTGCGAACATGTCAAAAATGGAAAATCAATAGATGCAGTCATGTCATTAGACATAAAAAAAAAAAATTGCACAGCCCACAGGTAAACTTCCTACCCATCATTTAGCCTAGCAGTCAAAGCGTTTGCAATGGCCAAAGGCAGGTACAAAAGAGACTGAAGCAAAAGGCATAGTAAAATAAGTTAGTAAATAATAACCTAAAATACAGAATAGGAATGCAAATTCAGACAAGGAAACACAAAGCGATGTACAGTAGAGGATTAAAAGGTGACGACCCCTCAACTTTATAGGACTATTCAAAAAACAAATACACCATATCCGGCTATTTGGTTTGTCCAAAGGGTCGGCAAAGGCTCCTTTCCTGGTTGACCACAAAATACTAAGGTGGGATTCTCTTATTTAAGTAATGCAGTGGAAATACAAAAGCCAAAAATAATTTAATTGGCAGAAACCTTATTGTCCATATCTCTTAGTTGTGCTGAGAAGTCATGGATGAGTCCTCGAGCTTAAGTTACTTTAACTTTCCTCACCCGTAATCTTGTTATCAAGCTAGGATTGAAACAGTAAGTAAAAATAGAGAAGAAATGTAGAGAGAGAAAAGAAGAGAGTTCTTGTATTATTTCTGAATGAATCTATTACAAGAGAGAGAAAGCTACTTATAGTTCAGCTAGAAATATTAAGACCCACGTGTTGTTATAACAAACTAAGTAAATCTGTTATATTGGGAAATCTTAGTCTACAGCAGGGTGTACATGTTGTTGTGTACAATCAGTAATTCCATTACCCCCCCTCAAGCTAGGCAGGGGAAGCATGCCAAGCTTGGATAATAAAGACTGAAATTGAGCAGAAGGAATAATCTTTGTGAAAACATCTGCCAGTTGCTCTCCAGTAGGAACATATGCTAGTTGAATGAGGCCTTCGAGGACCTTATCTCTTGTAAAATGACAGTCGATGTCAATATGTTTTGTGCGCTCGTGAAAAACCGGATTTCTTGCAATGTGGAGGGCACTTTGATTGTCACAATGTAATGTGACAGGTTGCAAGTTGTCAACACCAAGCTCTTCTAGCAACCTAACCATCCAAGTAACTTCAGATGCTGCTGAAGCTAAAGCCCTGTACTCAGCTTCAGAGGAAGATCTGGAAACAGTGCTTTGTTTCTTACTTTTCCAGCTGATAGGAGACTGACCAAGTAGGAGGAGGTAACCAGAAACAGACACTACAAGAGAAGTGGAAATCAACGACGGCCAAAAGCCGTCGGTGATGGCCCTAAAAGCCGTCGTTGAAAAATCAACGACGGCCAACCGTCGTTAATCGACCGTCGGTAAAAAGATGGTCGCCGATACTAGAATCAACGGCCGTCAAGCCGTCGGTGATACACATAACGACGGTTTCATGAGAGTCGGCCGACGGTTCACTATAGCCGTCGTTGATGGCAAGTCGGCCGACGGTTCATAGCCGTCGGTAAATCAACGACGGTTTTAAACCGTTCGGTGATTCACCGACCGTTTAAAACGGTCGTTGATTTACCGACGGCTATGAACCGTCGCTGATTTCAATCAAATAACGTCTGTTAAAAACCGTCGCTAAGTTGTTAAAGCAGTCGTTGATTTCGTGTCCTTGGGTACATATAGAACCTTACAGCGACTGCCTAGCCGTCGTTGATTTAATGTTTAACCGTCATTTGTTGTTACAAAAATAATATTATTTAAAATTCAATTGTTCTTAATAATAATTAAACCCGTACTGCACAATTGCATCTAAATATACCACGCTAAAAGTTTGTTTCTCCATCGCATTCAATTTTTTCAATTACAAAAATATGCAATTTTGATATATATTAAAATTTACATAGATACTTGTATAATTACATGAAATAGATTACATTTATGTACACAAAATAGATCCCGATGTCGGGAAATAAAGTAGATGTCGGTGTTTACAAAAAAAATATATCGACAAAGCTAGAAACTAATAAGCTAGATGCCGATAAATATAGACACTAAATATATGTACGCAAAAATAGATCCCGGTGTCGGGAAATAAAGTAGATGTCGGGTTGAAAAAAAAATAACCCGACACATCAAGAAACGAAGCGAGATGCCGATAAGTATTTACACTACAAGAAAATAGTTAGACTAACTATATCCAACTATAAGTTAGTTACCTAGTTGTCAAAACCAAAAAAACTACATCGTCAAGGGTGGCTCAGTAGCACTACCGCCACCACCAAACCCCGGGTCATCTTACGGTGCGTTGTGGAGTGGGGCCGGGTTGCAACCCGAGAACATGTGGCCGAAACTAGACATGTTCCTCATCATTTCCTCTATGAGGGCCCGACGTGACTCTTCCACCCGTCTTTGCGACCATTGCCTCCACCTCTCCCATCCGTGCAGCGACCTTTGCCTCCACTTGCGCCTCAATCTGAGAAAAAATGGACGGCTCATATGGTTGTGAAGAGCCACCATCTCCTCGGCCTGATGCAGACTTGTAGTACAAATGATCTCCCTGACCCAACCCCTGAACTTTTCCTCTGTTCCTCCCCCCAACTGTCTCCCAATACAACAGATCAGGGTTCGGCTGTGACCCCTGAGTCGTACAATGATCCAGCTTCTTATTGTATGTCTCCTGCATTTGGTTAAATATACTCATATTCAAATAATATAAAGTGGCAAAATGGCGTATATTTGGTTCTAACTTTCCTAATTTGTGTATTTTCAATCAAAACAACTTATAAATACATTAAACTAACTACATATATGATGTTTGAGGTGGTTATAACTTAAACTAGCATCAAAGTACTCGTATTCATTCAATTTCAAGTGAAAAGACCTAAAATGGCCTATATTAGCCTACATTTGGTTCTAACTTTCCTACTTTGTGTATTTTCAATCAAAACAACTTATAAATACATTAAAGTAACTACATATATGATGTTTGAGGTGGTTATAACTTAAACTAGCATCAAAGTACTCGTATTCATTCAATTTCAAGTGAAAAGGCCTAAAATGGCCTATATTAGCCTACATTTGGTTCTAACTTTCCTACTTTGTGTATTTTCAATCAAAACAACTCATAAATACATTAAACTAACTACATATATGATGTTTGAGGTGGTTATAACTTAAACTAGCATCAAAGTACTCGTATGCAAACATTTCCAAGTAAAAAGGCCTAAAATGGCCTATATTAGCCTACATTTGGTTCTAACTTTCCTACTTTGTGTATTTTCAATCAAAACAACTTATAAATACATTAAACTAACTACATATATGATGTTTGAGGTGGTTATAACTTAAACTAGCATCAAAGTACTCGTATTCAAACATTTCCAAGTAAAAAGGCCTAAAATGGCCTATATTAGCCTACATTTGGTTCTAACTTTCCTACTTTGTGTATTTTCAATCAAAACAACTTATAAATACATTAAACTAACTACATATATGATGTTTGAGGTGGTTATAACTTAAACTAGCATCAAAGTACTCGTATTCATTCAATTTCAAGTGAAAAGGCCTAAAATGGCCTATATTAGCCTACATTTGGTTCTAACTTTCCTACTTTGTGTATTTTCAATCAAAACAACTTATAAATACATTAAAGTAACTACATATATGATGTTTGAGGTGGTTATAACTTAAACTAGCATCAAAGTACTCGTATTCATTCAATTTCAAGTAAAAAGGCCTAAAATGACCTATATTAGCCTACATTTGGTTCTAACTTTCCTACTTTGTGTATTTTCAATCAAAACAACTCATAAATACATTAAACTAACTACATATATGATGTTTGAGGTGGTTATAACTTAAACTAGCATCAAAGTACGTATTCAAACATTTCCAAGTAAAAAGGCCTAAAATGGCCTATATTAGCCTACATTTGGTTCTAACTTTCCTACTTTGTGTATTTTCAATCAAAACAACTCATAAATACATTAAACTAACTACATATATGATGTTTGAGGTGGTTATAACTTAAACTAGCATCAAAGTACTCGTATTCAAACATTTCCAAGTAAAAAGGCCTAAAATGGCCTATATTAGCCTACATTTGGTTCTAACTTTCCTACTTTGTGTATTTTCAATCAAAACAACTCATAAATACATTAAACTAACTACATATATGATGTTTGAGGTGGTTATAACTTAAACTAGCATCAAAGTACTCGTATTCATTCAATTTCAAGTGAAAAGGCCTAAAATGCCCTATATTAGCCTACATTTGGTTCTAACTTTCCTACTTTGTGTATTTTCAATCAAAACAACTTATAAATACATTAAAGTAACTACATATATGATGTTTGAGGTGGTTATAACTTAAACTAGCATCAAAGTACTCGTATTCATTCAATTTCAAGTGAAAAGGCCTAAAATGCCCTATATTAGCCTACATTTGATTCTAACTTTCCTACTTTGTGTATTTTCAATCAAAACAACTCATAAATACATTAAACTAACTACATATATGATGTTTGAGGTGGTTATAACTTAAACTAGCATCAAAGTACTCGTATTCATTCAATTTCAAGTGAAAAGGCCTAAAATGGCCTATATTAGCCTACATTTGGTTCTAACTTTCCTACTTTGTGTATTTTCAATCAAAACAACTCATAAATACATTAAACTAACTACATATATGATGTTTGAGGTGATTATAACTTAAACTAGCATCAAACTACTCGTATTCATTCAATTTCCTACTTAACCTAAAATGGCCTATATTTGATTCTAACTTAAACTACCATCAAACTTTTCAATCATATTTGCCTATAAATATATGTTTAGAAGTATGTACCGAGATTTGCTTTGATTTCTTGTTTGCTTGGAATTTCTCCTTTTCCCGAACAGTCTTGAAATGAGTCTTCAAGAACAACTCGGGAGCAAGTAGGGAGTACTCCTCCTCTACTCTTTGCTGTAGACATTGTTGAATTAACAAAGGCTTTATGGAACATATTCATGTAAATTACACTAAGTAGTAGATATGAAACATATTTACCATCTTCCTAGCATCTTTGTCTCGCCGAAATAGAACCCCGAAAGTGTGACGGCTCAATGGATTAGACAGGGAGCCACCTCTTCGGTTCTTCTTCGCCTGTTCAGATTTTTCCCGAAATGTTGGGTCTTCACTTCTCTTCTTCATGTCTTCGTATATCGTCTCCCCCAACCATTTTGGCCTTTCTTTGGCTTTCTTAACCACCCAGTATCGCAAGTCTCGAGGCGAGATGAAGCTTTTTTCTTGTAATCCTTCCTCACTAGGCCTTCTAACTCGGGAGGCCATTCGTAAATACCCTTTAGTCAAACATTAAACAAAGATATTAATAAAGTAATATAATCAATTTCATTTTTCATAATTCGATTCATACATACTGTGAAAATGTTCCACCAATGCGTCTTTGTTGCATCATCGACCTCACTGTAATTGAACCATGGTTGTCGAAAATGGCCCTGGAAAATGTCAGTGATGGACCCACTAACCTTGTTATCATCAAACCTGAATTGAAAACCAAACAAACACGTGAATTGTGAATATCATTGCATACAAATATCATGAAATGAAGGCTTACGAACTTACCACAATCCAGTAGGGCTTAAAACCTTTCTTGGTGCACGGTTCGAACCTTCACCTTCCTCCGTATGAGTCATCGGAGTCTCCGGTACGTGGTCACCAATGTCACGTGCCTGTGAATCATCTCCCTGTGTCTCTGACATAGGGTTCTGGCTTCCTTGTACATCTGGTGACTGAAAAAGCTCCCTCGGAGTCAAAGTCCCACGACCTTGGCTTCCACCTAAGCCACCTCGACCTCCGCGGCCCTTAGGATTAGACATGATTACCTAAAATGCAAGAAAGTAGAAACGCGCAAGATTAAAATGCAAGGGTTCTGGCCACCTATATTCCAAATACCCAATTTTTAGGGACAACTGCAATGAAAAACCCCATAAATTTTTTGATTTGTAATATCCTGAGTAAAATTGGTGATGTTTCTTGCATAATCAAAATCAATCCCTCTATATCTTGGTCTGCCTCAGATTGTTTAGCCTTAAAGTGTCCATTATTACGCTCTTAAATTGGTGCATTTTGTCTTCTAAAACCAGGAGTGAGTAATTTTTTTTTGCTGATTTAATCTCCATTGCAAAGTATCCATCTTGAAGGAGCATCTACAATTAGTTTTTCAATAGAAAAGCATAACAACCCAAATGAACCCATTAAACCCTCCCAAAAATCAAAGACATATAATGAGAGCAATCACCGAATTATACATAATTAAGAAAAAAAAAGTTGGAAGTTAAGCTTAAATTTAGCAAAGAATAAGAAAATGGAGAAGGAAGTGAGACTTACAAGTCAATATCGAAAGATATTTAGTAGGGCCCTAAACAATTAAAGAACAAAGCAGCAATAATTAGAATATATAACAATATAACAAAAATTTAAAAAAAAAAGAAAAGAAAATGGAGCAGTACTAACCGGCGGTGAAGATACGGTACGGCAGGTAGACGTTCGTTGGTTGGACGTCGGACAATTGCCGGCGGCAAAGACTCCAATGCACCGATGAAACACGGAGGAGAGAGAAAGTCGAAACACGGCGGCAAAGTTGAAACACGGCGGCAGGTCGCCGTTCGTTGGTTGGGGTGAATGAAGGCAGGGTTTTTGGTGGGAGTGAGGAGAGAGAAAGTGGAAGAGGGGCGACGGGAAATTGGAAAGAGGAGTGAAATGGACTGAATTTCTCTCAACTTCTCTCATTTAAGTTGTCGTTGAAAAAAATCGACTGAATTTCCATCACCGACCGTTTAAGACCGTCGCTTGAAGTAAAAAAATATTAGTCTGCTTTTGAACAAATCAAGCCGTCGTTGTATAACAACGACGGCTAAACCGTCGTTGATATTTTTATAAGCGGACGGTGATCACCGACGGCTTAAAGCCGTCGCTGTCTTAACAATACCGACCGTTTTTCAAACCGTCGCTGGTTAGCGGTCGTTGTTTCAGCGTTTTCTTGTAGTGAGACCTCCTGGAGTCTGAGCAAGCTCCCCAATCACTATCAGAAAAAGCTTGCAAGCAAAGAGATGCTGAAGCCTTTAACAAAATTCCCTGACCAGATGTGCAACCAACATAATGGAGAGCATGGAGGAGAGCTTGATAGTGAGGGACTGTGGGTGCATGCATGTATTGGCTTAACGTTTGTACAGTGTAACTGAGATCTGGTCTAGTGTTTGTAAGGAAATTAAGTTTTCCTACCAGACATCTGTAGAGTGGAGCATCAGCAAACAAATCACCCTCAGAAGAAGATAACTTGAGGTGGAGAGGCAGGGGAGTAGCTACTTGTTTTGGAGAAGAGATACCAGCAGCATTAAGTAACTCTTTAGTGAACTTTTTCTGGGTTAAAGTGACTCCTTCAGAAGAATAACCAATTTCAATACCAAGGAAAAAACTGAGTTTGCCCAAGTCCTTAATACTGAAAACCTTATCAAGATGCTGCTTGAGAGAAGTGATGCAAACAGGATCAGTTCCAGTGAGAATTACATCATCTACATACACTGCAACTATGGTGAGATGAGAATTTTGTTTCTTGAGAAAGAGGGAATAATCGTTTTTAGACTGTGTAAACCCTTGAAGTTGAAGTTCTCCTACTAATTTTGCAAACCACTGTCTGCTAGCCTGTTTAAGGCCATATAATGACTTTCTTAGAAGACAAACATGATTGGATGGATTGGGCAGACCTTCAGGCATCTTCATATACACCTCTTCATGGAGATCTCCATGTAAGAAGGCGTTGTTAACATCCAATTGCCATAAATCCCAGTTTTTAGAGGCTGCTAAGGCTATCAAAGCTCTGACAGTTGCCATCTTTATGACTGGAGAAAAAGTCTCCTGGAAGTCTACACCATATTGTTGAGTGTATCCCTTGGCAACCAACCTGGCTTTATACCTTTCAAGTGAGCCATCTGCTTTAAGCTTCACCTTGTATATCCATTTACATCCAATGGGTTTCTTGCCATTAGGTAAAGAAACAACATCCCATGTTTTATTGGAAGCTAATGCAGAAAGTTCTCCATCCATAGCACTAACCCAGTTAGGATCACAAGCAGCTTCAGTATAGGATGTTGGTTCAACTATATTTGAAACTTGAGATATTAAAGCATGATGGGAACTGGAAAGAGAAGAAAACTGGACTAAATTACACCAGTGAGAAGATAAGTTAGCAGAGGAAGTGTTTGGAAGTGAAAAAGTATAATCATGAAGATGAGAAGGGACTTTAGTAGACCTGGTAGACCTTCTAGGAGGAGAAGGTAGAACAGTAGGTGGTGATAAATTAATGGGTGAAGGAGAAAGAGATGATGAAATGCCATTTAAAGAAGGAGATGATGATGAAGTATCAGGAATGTGAAGTAATGGAGAAACATGAGAATCATGAATATTAGGAGAAGAAGATGGTGTAGTAGATGGAGAATCAGATAGCATAGGAGAAGAGAAAATATCAGGGATGTCATCATAAGAAAATGGTGAAGCTGGAGTATCAGTAGGTAAAAAGAAGGGTGTAAAAGGGACATGAGAGGATGAATGATGAAATGGAAAGTGTTTCTCATGAAACACAACATCTCTGGAAACAATGACTTTGTTTGTGTGGAGGTTTAAAAGTTTGTAGGCCTTTTGATGTGGAGGATATCCTAAGAATAAACAAGGATCAGATCTGGTGCCAAACTTTGTTCTTCCTTGTTTAATGGAGGAAGCAAAACAGAGACATCCAAAGACTCTCAAATGGCCTAAGGAAGGGGATTTGTGATAGAGTTTTTCATAAGGTGAAATATAACCAAGTACCTTCAAAGGAGTTCTGTTAATGAGGTGGACAGCACACAGAACACACTCACCCCAATAAGCAGGAGGAACATGTGATTGAAAGAATAATGCTCTGGCAACTTCCAAAAGGTGTCTGTGCTTTCTCTCCACAACACCATTTTGTTGTGGAGTTTCAGTGCAGCTTCTTTGATGAATAACACCATGTTCAAGGAAAAATTGAAGCATCTTCCCTTCACATAACTCCTTAGCATTATCAGTCCTCACACATTCAACAGAAGAATGAAATTGTGTATGAGTATAGGCAAAAAAATCTTGTATAACTTGAACTACATCAGATTTATGTTTAAGCATATAAACCCATGTGTGTCTACTGTAATCATCAACTATAGTGACAAAAATCTTGCAACCATTATGTGTAGAAGTGTTATAAGGACCCCACAAATCCACATGTATCAATTGAAAAGACTTAGTAGTTTTTATTGCACTTTGGGAAAAAGGTAGTCTAGTTTGTCTGGCAGCAGGAGAAATCTGACATATACAAGATGAGATGTTTCCTAAATCAATATTAGGATGAACATATTTCAAAGAATGAAAAGGAAAATGGCCTAGTCTTAGATGCCATAATTTTGCTAATTCAGTACAATTATTAGCAGAATAAGAAACAGAAGCAGAAGCAACATGTGTGATGCTTGAAGAATCTAAAGAAGACTTGACTTGTTGAGGTAGATTGGTGCAATACAGACCATGCTTCAGATTACCAAGAACCAGAGGATGGGTCAAGGAAGGTCCCTGGAGAACACATGAATTAGATGTAAAGCTCACAGTACATTTCATATCTTGACACAATTTGGGAATGGAAATTAAATTAAAGTGGAAGTGAGGAACATGTAACACATCTTGCAAGATTATGTCATGAGTGAGATTTACAGTGCCTTTATGCATAATAGCTATCTTTCTTCCATCAGGAACAGTTATAGTGTTATCACTACTAGTAACATCATGATGATTAACAAACATAGTCAAGTCATGACATATGTGGTCAGTAGCACCACTGTCAAGCACCCAAGAAACACCAATTTGAGATAAAAAACAGGATGTACCTGCCATAAAGGCATTCCCATGAATGGATGGATGTTCAGATGAAAGTGATGAATCAACAGCAGAAGATGGATGCTTGCTCAGCAATGACATAAGTTGATTATATTGATCAACAGAAATAGACTTGCTTTCAGCAGATTGTGGATCAGGATCATCTGAATGAGCAAGATTAACTGCTTTCTTGTCTCTCTGTCCACTCAGATGTGGAGGTAGACCATGCAGTTTATAACAGCGTTCAATACCATGACCAGGTGTTTTACAGTAGTCACAAAACCAGGTTGAAGTTCTTTTGTTGCCAGTCAAAGGTTGTTTGCTACCAGAATAAGGGACTCTTGAACCTCTATCATAGTTCTTATCAGAATACCTTCTATTGTCATATGCAGCAAATGCCATAGAATCATGTTGAGTGATCACAGTACTCACTTCTTGGTGTCTCTCCTCTTGAACTAGAAGTCTATAGGCTGTACTCAGATTGGGTAGGGGCTGCATCATCAGTATATTATTCCTAGCTTGCACATAATCCTCATTAAGTTTCATCAGAAACACCATTAGCCTTTGATCTTGTTGAGACTTTAACATTTTCTTAGTCATAGTACAAGTACAATTAGTACAAGTACATACAGGTAAAGGATCTAAATCATCTAGTTCATCCCACAATGCCTTCATGTTACTGAAAAATAAAGACACAGAAGATTTTCCTTGCTGCATTTCTGATATCTGCTGTTGCAGGGAAAACAACTGAGCACCAGAAGCTTGCCCAAACCTATCCTCAAGATCATTCCAAAGATCCTTAGCCTTCTTGTAATACCATACACTTTTAGCAACTTGTTTCTCCAATGAAAATAACAACCAGCCAACTACTAGGTCATTACATCTATGCCAAGCTTTGTAGTTAGCATCTGTTGCAGCAGGTTCATCCAAGGTACCATCTATAAAGCACAATTTATTCCTAGATGATAAAACTAACATCAGAGAACGCTTCCAATCTCCATAGTTACTTCCAGTAAACAAATCGTTCACTAATTTTGTATTAGATGAATCTGAAGGATGTATGTAATATACACTCCCAAGAACAGTAGTAGGTTCAGGCGTAGTCATTTTTATCAATTTTAACAATTATATCAACCAATTCTACAACAGATCTCTAAAAAGAAACAACAATACTCAAAGAAACCTCCAAATTTCACAAATCATAAACTCAACATTAATCACCAGATTTCATCAATAACCAAAAAAACAACACTCCACAATCGCAATATACTCCAGAATTTCAACAACAATACTTCGGAATTTCAACAATCCAGAATCTCAATCAACGAATTTCTTCCAATTTCCAGAAATTCAACATATAACATTCAATCAGCAGTTCAAACACTTCAATTATTCGCTCAATCACAAACAACTCACAGAAACAATTTCGGATGAGCAAGCAAACTTCAAAAACACAATCAATCCATATTTTCGAACAACAAGAAAATAAAATCGAGACAGAAAACACCTGAATTTCAGCTTTCAGGAGGAAGATACGCGGAACGCAGCTCTGATACCATGTTATCAAGCTAGGATTGAAACAGTAAGTAAAAATAGAGAAGAAATGTAGAGAGAGAAAAGAAGAGAGTTCTTGTATTATTTCTGAATGAATCTATTACAAGAGAGAGAAAGCTACTTATAGTTCAGCTAGAAATATTAAGACCCACGTGTTGTTATAACAAACTAAGTAAATCTGTTATATTGGGAAATCTTAGTCTACAGCAGGGTGTACATGTTGTTGTGTACAATCAGTAATTCCATTAAATCTTAAGACAATAATAGCCATTGGTGCGACGATTTAGCAGGTCCCAGACTTATCTCCCCAAAAGGAAAGAGGAAGTAATCGGTGAAAGTACCTACATCTACATGCAGAAAGCAATCCTTTTTAGAGGGCAGGGTTGCTGATAGGCGTGTCGTAAGAAACTCGCAATCAAGACAGTCAAAAACTTGGCGAAAACTCGACTCATTGACTCGACTCGAGATCTTAAAATGACGAGTTAAGCAAGTCCCAAGAGTTCACATCGACGTACGGGAAGGTTTGGCACCTCCATGTCGGCTCTTCGCCACCTGGGCCTGTAGTAGCTTCGACGACTGGTGTTGAATCACGTGTGTCCGCTCACAAGCAACTCAAACTTGACTTGGTCAAAAATCATTCACAGCTCTACAAGGTCCGCCCTACTCGAACTGTTTCCAAGTCGAGTCAAGCACGAGCTAATTATTGTTGACTCTCTCGATTAGCACCCTTATTTCGGGTCAGGGGTGTTGGAGAAATGCGGTCTCTCAACTAGGTCATGGATAATAGCTGACGTATGATTAGCTGCCTCTCAATAACACTTGGATGCACTTTCATATGGAAGTTCCAAACATGCATACAACATATATTATTCCAATCCCATGATCAGCACCATGGATGAGTTAGCTTAGCCAATTTGTCAGAAGGCAAAATGCATGGAGAAAAAATGTATTTTCCACTATCAGAGTGTCAAATCTACATTCTTTAGGATCAAAGATAACCATGAGTCTGAAGTGAGCCACACACAAGTAAATTTGCAACCTGAGTCGGTTAAGTTCCTAATAACCAAAGTCCCAAACCTTGGAACTTATATAAAATGTTTCTTTAATCCTTCATGGATCTTAATACACAAATTTTGAGATTATATCATCAAATCTCTCAAAGGTTCTCAAAATGAACCACTTTCTTCTACACCCAACAAGCAATGTTAGAGGCTCTTTTACACATTGATCCCTCCGTTCTTTACTACTTCTGCCATATTCGATTTTAGGCTTTTTAGAAATACGTCTACCATTCCTATTTTTGGTAAGTTTTGGCCCTACTAATGCACTTTCTCTCTCTTACTTTTATCAAATACTTCTAACACTTCTCTTACTTTTACAAATACTTCTACCATTTCTCTCTTACTTTCAACATCCCATGGTTCAAGATACTTATATGTTAATTTTATTAACAACTTAAAATCTGCGCCATTTGAATAATGTAGAAGTATTAAAGAATGGAGGGAGTATCAGCTAAATGTTCAAATGTCATTCCCCAGGTGAATACATGCAAAAGGCAAATTTCAAACTGGTAAAGCATCAGCTATAGCTTGATTGCAGCTATTGGCAAGTAAAAGTGCAAAGAGACAAGCCAAAAATAGATAAATAATACATCAAAGGTAATAATTAGCAAGCACACATGTTTTCATGGAACTTGGCTAATAATACAACCAAAATTAATCATCAACCAGAACCATACCATACACATGCTAGTTTTGAGACCTTTTGGCTCATCACACATGTGAGACAAAATCATCCTTCCCTGCAAGAACATACTCTCACATTAGCTTACATAAGAAATAAGTACTATGGTGAAAGAAATAATACACTGCCCAGTACAAACAACATGCACAATAATCTTACAAATAGAATAATTTAAGAAAAAGATAACTTTACCATATTAGAGGTATACTTACAACAAGGAAACCAAATGCAAGTCCAGTGCCCAATACAATAAGATGGGGATAGTTGCGAAGTAGATCAGATGGAGACAAATAGTCCCTGCAGGACCAGTACTGTTACTATCTATAGAGGAAATCTAAAGAGCACAAAGCTAGTAAAGGGCAGTGGACTGTACCACACAAGGACTCCAACCATGAGCACCGCAAACGGGTAAAGATGACATTAATATCGCTAAGAGTGAGTTCCCAGATGATTACAGAAAAGAAAGGAAAGCAACAATAGAAAAGATAGAGAGGATAATTACCATAGCTAATGCAAGCAACATACTTCCTTTTCTCAATTTAACTACCCTATAGACATTCTGGATGCTGCACAAGAAGCATGTCCAAAATGATATCATTACGGGCAACAAGAAGTCAAATGTTATGCTGACAGAGAACTCATTTAAGTACATTCAATGAAATGACACACTACACCAACACTTTAAAGAACAAAATAACCGCAAATAATATATCCCAGTTTCTGTCAGCCACTTTCTACCATGAACCTTTATTCAAGCAGATACCAAGGGACAAATCATGATTGAATGTGCCCACTCATGATATAGTTCCCTTTTTTATGGTACTTCTGAACCAGATACTCTTGTCGTATCCCGATTCAACATGCAAATTAAATCACTGAACAATGTAGATGAAGTACACAAATAATATCGATATACATAGCAAAGAATACCAACTTGAATACAACTGTAGGAATCACAACAAAAGCTATCATTAGGTACAACACAGCTTGGTAGGTTGGGATCCCTAAACCAAAGAACAAAAAGAAGGGTGTCAGCATTTAGGGATGCATTTACAGAGAAAAAAGAATTACACAGAAGTATTTTCACTGTAATATGTAGTATTATCTAATTCTTTTAACTACTAGAATCATGTATCTCCGAAAATTAAAATCTTTTGCAGTAGCCACCCATTCTAAATCAGAGGATCATATCATACCATAGTGTGAAAGAGTAGACAATTGACACCATTGTAATTTGTAAGTAGAATAAATAGATCTAATAAATTACAGATAATATACGTTTTCCAGTACACCATATGGAAGTGTCTTGATTATATCCAACAAAGTCCATCCATGTCGCACAAAAGTGGGCTACTCAAAGAAAAGCTGTAAAACAGATGTCTTTCTTAGTTCAGCTTCACAAGTACAAGCAAATGACTTGTTTCGGTGTTGAAACGATGGCGGACACAGAGATGTCCGTCAATAATTTAGGGGTGCGTCCGAGGTTGGAAATCTGCAAGGAAGACAAACGTAAACTACCCTCGGGGGGGACGCGAGGAAACCCCCTCCGACGCTCAAGTCAGTAGGTGCCAAATAAGGATTTTAGAGAGAGAGAGATATAGAGAGAGAAAGTCAGGCTTAGAATGTGAGAGAATGTCCTACGAGAATAGTACCATTTGGCTATTTATAAGTAGTACTTATTCATCCAGCGGGATGCGTAATCCTTTGACACGTGTACGACTACGGTGAGTCTGATTAGAGGGAAGATTCCCTTATTGTCCTTTTGTGTGGCCGCGAACATAGTCTCGGCCTGCTTATCAGGAATGGCTTGGACGCTTTTTGTGAGGTCGCGTCTCTAGTTGCCCATGTCGGCCATACAAAATCTGTCCGACACTAGGCTTAGATATACCCATACAACTAGCCCCCCCAGCATCATTGGGGGTGGTGACCAGGCATTGATGTTGCATTGTGGACGCGAGTGAACTTGTGCCTCGCTGGAGGCAATTTTTGCGTTGCCACGTGTTGCCCGGGGAGAACTTCGAATTTCAAAAAGTGTAATCATTACTTTTTCCTAGAATCCCGCCCACTTTTATTTCTTATTTAGGGTTTGACACTTGGCGCGCATCCAAGCGGGGTAGTTGATGAGACTTCGATCCTGGCCGCCGAATTTTGACCTTATAAAGCCATTTTTCATTTTCTTTTTGTTTACTCTTCATCTTCAACCTTAAACTCTCTGGTTTGCACGGTTTCTTCAAGAACTTCAAACCTCCTTTTTCTTGCCAAAATCTTGCCTTTTTGTGACTAAATTTCCTTAAAAGTATTTCAGGTGACTCTTCGTTTCTTATTTCTGAGGAATTTTAACGTTTTCGCCTCTCTTCGTCTGGGTTTATTCGAGGGTCTCTCTTCAAAGTTTCCAACTTTCCGGTAAATTTGCTTTCTCCGGCGTTTGTAGAACTTGAAGATTCTTCTGTTCGTGCTTTTGGGACACTTCACTGCGCTTTTTGGGAACCAGCGTGATTTTCCGGCCATTTTTCACCGGTCTTTCTCAGGTACCTTTTTCCAACTTCCCTTCAACTGTTTTTTGTTTCTTTCTTCTTGTAGAAACATGTCGGATTCGCTCGGGATAGCCAAAATACTTTGAGTGATAAGCTTATGTCCGAAAGTGAGCCTTCGTCTCCTGCTTCCCTTCATGGCGGACATAGTTCGTCTACTTCCCGACCCTAGGGAGGAGAGGACTCGTCATTAGCCTGACCTGCCCCTTACTGCTGATAGAGATAGGGAACTTAGATCTAAGTTTCTTAATGACCGCTCTACCCCTGAGCAAGAAAATTTAACTTCCCAATATTTGTCCGCGAGGATGAGTGGTGATAGACAAACACTCCGGGAATTAAGACATAAAATTTTAGCTCGCCGTACTGCTAGAAACCCTCCCCGACGGCTTGTTCCCGGACTTGATGTTCCGCCTTTGAGGGAACATGCCTCGGTTAGATAACTTAGCGGATCTTTGGGGTTGTGGTGGCGAATGACTTTTATGATCGCCTTGCTCATGAAACCGGCCCTTCTCATCCACTCGTTATTGATTTAGGTTCCGACAACGACTCTATTGCTACAATGGACGAGCCGATGGTCCTTCTACTTCTGGCCGGGATGAGAATATTCGTCAAACCGAGATAGTTTTGGGGGAAAGTTCCAGCATGCCTCCCAATTCTCGGCCCGAGCCAATTCCTGACCGCGATGATGTCGAGCATTCTGGGATATGGCTACCAATTGATTATAGCAGTGGTCCGAAATCCACAGTCATCTGTAAATCCTGGCGACAATGCGCCATAGATCTCAACTCTTTGCGATGTTGCGGAGAAGTTGTACGCTTTCCCATCGGAATATAAGTTGATAGTCCCCGACAAGGGATCAAAAGTGACGTTGATTGCCGGGGGCACATTTCTTGTTACGTGCACCATTTTGAGTTTGGGTTGCGTTTTCCTCTAGATTTAACCTTGGTACGGATTTTGAAGGCTTTTAACATTTGCCTTGCTTAGCTGACACCCTTGGCCGTTAGGAACCTGATCGCTTATATTTGGACCTGTCGTTATTTAGGGTTTCCTGAGGAACTCAACCTCTTCCGTCGCCTTCATTGGCTGCGACGGAACGGTTCCACTGAGAAAGGATGGTGGAGCTTGATGACGGCCAAAAATAAACTTACCGTCTACCCTAAGTTGACTGGGTTAAAAGGTTGGCAACCCGCTTTTTATTGGGTTAAGGTGCCGAATAATTTCCCTATTCGCCGTCACTTTACTAAGCCTAGGTTACTCGGATGGAAGACGTCCCCTCTTATGGTCTTTCGGCGTAGAAGCGAAGGCTTTTGATTATTTTGAGTCCGAGGTCGGGACTATTACCGCTGCTTAGGTGAAGATACCGAGGGAAGGATCCCTTGCACTGGCTTCCCCATGCAAAGTACATCTTGGGAAATGAACCTTTGTCGGCTTTATTTCTCTCGCTGGACCCACCCGTAAGGTTCGCCTCTTGACTTATGGTCCGACGTGGGACTTATGCCTCTGCTTTACGTTAATTAATATGATATTAATCCTTCCGCTTTCTTTGTTGCGGAGTCCTGTCGGTTTAGATCTTGAGGAGTTAGGTCTCAACGAGGATTCAACGCCAATGTCTCGAACTCCCGAGGAGCCCGTCTTTGATTACGATACTTGTTCATGGCCTCACTTGGGGGTCTCGGAGGTGCGGATCGCGGCCGTGGTGGTCGTAACTTAGGTCGGGTAGGTGTACGCCGTGCCGGCCGCACTCCCGGTCGGCCTCGTTGGGCGTGGGGATCGGGAGTCTCTTCGTCTGTCGTACACGTTCCTGTCCGCCGTGGCGGGGTGGTGTGACTATAGGTCGAGGCGGCCTCGTGAGCTCTCGACGATAGTCCCAAAGAAGAGGCGAGCCTTGGATGTTCTTTGCGCTTCGAGAACCACCCAACGGAAACGGCCACTAGTATTCCGGACAATAGTCCCGTCCAGGTGTTACCCGCCACCAGGTTTTCTCCTTTGAATGCTGCTATTGACAGCATTGGGACGACACTGGGATCCGGCTCTTCCATGCGCCAGAAAATTTATGACATCTTAAGTTCTCCGAGCTTTTTGACAAATCTTGGTCCGGGAATATTTTCTCGGATACATGAATGGATCGAGCACAAAGAGATCGTCCTTGGTGCCGCTGTGAAGGCTGCATTTTTTCGTCCCCCTTCTGTCCCCGGGAGAATTTATCAACCCAACTGGGACGTGAGGGAGGATGAATCTTTATATGCTGATATTCTAGCTAATGGCGGTACTCTCGGATATCGTCTCTTGAAGGGCCTCCAGCTGCCCATTGATTGCCCAGCCGACAAGCTGGTAGCACCGGCCGCCCAACTTGCTCACGACCTTGCTGTGGTAAGGTTTATGATCTGATATTCATCATTCATTTTTTTTTTTTTTTTTTTTTTTTAATCTCGTCTTTCTGATGCAGACTAACAATTCCGCCATTGAGCTTATTGAACAATTTGTCCACTATCAATCTGAGTCTGATAGGCAGAAGCAATCCTTGGATGAGCTTCAGGCCCAGTTTGATGCTGCCCGGGCTCACTCTGACGATGTACATCAGTAGCTTGATGCCGAGAAGGCATCGCGGGCAGTTGTTGATGTTGAATTGACGGATTTGCGAACCAAGGCTGCCAAGGTTGAGAAAGCTGAGAAAAATTCAGCGGAGCTCGGAGCTGCACTGGCGTCCCTTAAGGACGAGATGGCCACCGCCATTTCTAAGGCCAAGGATGATGCCGGCGCTCAGGCTGTGGCAGCTTTTAGAAGATCTGAAGAGTTTGTTGGTATGTTAGGAGAGAGGTATGATGGCGGCTGGGTAGCTGCTAAAAGATGTGTTTGCCATTCTCACCCCAACTTCAACTGGGAGGAGATGGAGACCGCTTTTGCAGGAGGTGTTCACACGCGTCCTCTTGAAGATGAGCCCTTCATCTGTGAGGAGCATGTTATTGCTAACGTTCTTCCCGTTGCTCAGGACGAAGAGGCGCCTCTCCCTTGATGTTTTTGGCGGTTATCTCCAGGCTCTTCTGTTGATTCTAATAGCTATTAGATTTTTTGTTCTTCCAATATTTTGTAAACGTTGAATTCGGCCCAATATGGCATGTACCTTTGATAAGCTTTACAATTACAATTACTGCTATGAATTTTTGATGCCTTTTTTGGTGGCTGCCCACATTTTTGCTTGTAGTTGGCCGCCATGCCAGTAATTAGTAATGAAGCTTGATTTTTGTGAGAATTTATTCTCTTCTATTTTTACTTTGTATCGAAGTAAGCATTGCTTTGTGGATGTTTTCATACTTGGACCAGTTACATGGTCACTTCTGTACTTTGACCTGTTATATGGCCGTTTTTTGTACTTGGACCTGTTATATGGCCGTTTTTTGGTACTTGGGCCTGTTATATGGCCGTTTTTTGTACTTAGACCTGTTATATGGCCGTTTTTATCTTTGACCTGTCATATGGTCGTTTTTTGCGCATGGCCTGTTATGTGGCCGCTTTCTTTTTGACTGTCATATATGGTCGTTTTGCGCATGGCCCTGTTATGTGGCCGCTTTCTTTTTTGACCTGTCATATGGTCGTTCTTGTACTTGGCCTGTTATGTGGCCGTTTTCATTTTTGACCTGTCATATGGTCGTTGTGGATTAATGGGACGTGGCGTACATAAGATAAGCATAGTCAAACAATTAATGGAATGCTCTCGGGCAGTTATATTATTTAAACGAGAAAGTAATGGCCCTTGGCCTTTTACATGAGATAACTACACATAGTACTTTTTTAAAACACTTGTGTTCCAGCAATTCTTTAGTTCAATGCCATCCATCGTCTTTCAAGACAAAGGAGCGGGACCAATTTCTTTAGATATTTGATATGGTCCTTCCAGGTTAGCTGTTAACTTTCCTTCGGCGTGAGCTTTTCCAGGTGGCTGCCGTCCTTCGTAGTACTAGATCCCCCTTTGCTAATGGCCTTTCAAGCACCCTCTTGTTGTAAGCTTTACTGATGCGATCTTTGTATGCAGCAGCTTTGAGTTCCGCTACCAATCTTGTTTCTGTTAGAAAATCTAGATTTTCTCTTAAGCCTTGATCATTGTTCTCCAAATCTTTGTATTTGATCCGGTAGGACGGTAAACCCACCTCTACCGGCAATCGCTTCCGTTCCAAAAGCTAGCTTGAATGGACTCTCTCCCGTTGCCTCCTTTTCCGTTGTTCTATTGGCCCATATCTGCTTTGGAATCATGTCGGCCCAAGCTCCTTTGAGTTCATCCAACTTTTTCTTCAGTGGCTGCGAGAATCTGTTTGTTTGCGGCCTCGGCCCGCCCATTGCTCGTGGATGACATACGGCTGAAAATGCGAATTTTACCCTAAACTCGGACGAGAAAATTTTTGATTGGTCGGCGGTCAAGTGCGCGCCATGATCAAAAACTATTGCAGTCGGTATACCAAACCTTGTCATTATGTTTTGCCAAATGAACTTTTTGACTTGATTGGACTTTATCTTTCTTTGTCGGCTCGCTTCGATCCATTTTGTGAAATAGTCGATACCAACAATCAAGAATCTACGACCGGCAGTGGGCCGCTACAAAAGGTCCGAGGATATCCAAACCCCACTTTGCGCAAATGGTATCGGACATATTATAGGTTGGAGGTCGTTCGCGGGCCTATTGATGATGGGAGCAAATTTTTGACATTTGTCGCACTTCTTGACATAACTTTGCGCGTCTGCCAACATACTCGGCCAGTAATATCCGGCTCTCAATGCTTTTAATGCTAATGCTTTGCCTCCAATGTGATTTCCACAAATTCCCTCGTGTATTTCTTCCAAAATCTTTTCGGATTCCCATGCCGTTGCACATTTTTATAGCGGTAAGCTAAACGATTTCTTGTATAGCTCATTTTGGTAAATGACATACCAACTTCGCTGCCTTTTCAACTTCCCCGGCTTCCATTGCATTAGAAGGGAGTGAGCCGGTGAGTTTATAAGCCACTATTTCACTAAACCATTCGCCTTGCCGATTGACGGTATTTACAATCACGGTTTTTTTCGGTGATGCTTTTCTCTCTCAAAACCTCCACCATAACAGATCTTTCGACGTTCAAAGAATCAGAGCTTGCCAGCTTGGAGAGTGCGTCCGCTTTAGTGTTGTCGGCCCTTGGAATGGCTTGGACGTCAAAGTGAGTCAACTGGGCGATCAATTCCTTGGCCTTCTCCACATATTTTTGCATATTTGCTTCTCGGACCTCAAACTCTCCTTTTAAGCGGCCATTAACTAGGCTGCGAGTCCGTTTTCAAAGAGACGCTTTTGGCCCCAGCCGATACGCACATCCTCAGTCCGGCGATTGCGGCCTCGTACTCTGCCTCATTGTTTGAAGCTGGGAAAGTGAACTTGATGGCGTATTCAAAAATATTTCCTTCTGGGCTGGTCATTACAATGCCGGCCCCTGAGCCACTTGCTGGCCGACGAGCCATCTACTTCTAACACCCAAGTGCTTTCTTCCACCTCGCTCTTCTTCGTAAGATGCCTCCACGATAAAATCCGCCGGTGCACGGGCTTTTATCGCGGTCCTAGGTTTGTAGTGGATATCATACTCGGACAACTCAACTGCCCATTTCAAAAGACGTCCTGAGCTGTCCATCCTCTGTAAAGCTTTCTCCAGCGGTTGATTAGTTAGGACTTGAATGGGATGACAATCGAAATATGGCCTGAGCTTTCTAGCGGCAATTATCACGGCCAACGCCATCTTCTCAACCAGTTGATATCGGCTTTCGGGCCGTTCAAGATGTGACCGACAAAGTTTAACGGTCGGCTGCCTTTTTTCCTTTTCAACCAATAGGACAGCCGCGACGGTTTTTGGAGAGGCCGAGATATATAATTGTAGTGTATCCCCCGTTTCTGGCCTGGTGATGGTGGGTAGGGTTTTCAGATGCTCCTTGACCGCGATGAAAGCTTGGCTTTGCTCCTCGCCCCACTCAAATTTCTTGTTTCCTCTCAATAGTGCGAAGAAGGGCAAGGCCTTGTCGGCCGACTTGGAGATGAAACGAGTTAACGCAGCCATTCTTCCAGTTAACCTTTGTACATCTTTTATTCCTTTCGGCTCTGGCAAATCCATAATAGCACGCTCTTTGTCCGGGTTAGCATCAATTCCCCTCTTGTTAACCATAAACCCCAGAAATTTTCCTGCTCTCACCCCGAATACACATTTTTTTGGGTTGAGTTTCATCTTGTATCTTCTCAGAGTATTGAAGGTCTCTTTTAAATCATCAATGTGCTCGCGGTCTGTTTTGCTCTTGACGATTGAATCGTCCACATAAACTTCGATGTTCCTTCCCTTCTGTTCGGCAAATACCTTGTCGACCAATTTCTGGTACGTGGCTCCCGCGTTTCTCAGGCCGAAAGGCATTGCTTTATAATTAAACACTCCACACTCTGTGATGAAAGCTGCTTTCTTCCTATCATCTTCCAGAAGACTAATTTGGTGGTAACCTGAAAACGCGTCCATGAAGCTCAAAAGCGCATGTCCGCTAGTAGAATCTACCAACTGGTCTATTCTTGGCAAAGGATAACAGTCTTTTGGGCATGCTCTATTAAGATCTGTGAAATCAACACACATCCGCCATTGACCATTCGCTTTTTTCACCATAACGACGTTTGCTAGCCACTCTGGGTAATCACAGACTTCAATAAAGTCAGCCGCTAATAACTTATTAACTTCTTCTCTGACGGCCTTGTTCTTTTCTATTGAAAAATTCCTTTTCTTACGCTTGATTTGGGCGGACCGAGCCGTCGACATTCGGGACGATGGACCATCACGATCGGGTCTATTCCCTAGGCATCTCATCCGCCGAGAACGCGAATACATCGGCGTTTTCTCGAAGGAGAGTCACCAGGTTGATCCCGACCTCTGGATCCATGTCCGGTTCCGGCGCCCACGGTCCTTTTCGGATCATCCGCCAACATTTCTAACTTGGACTCTCCATCAGGCTTGGGCCTTGGCAAATCTTCTGGTCGAGCTTCTAACTCCTCCATGATTACCTCCATAGCATTTTCATTCTTTTTCTCAGATGGTTCTTCTGTCACGGCCTTTTTCTTAGCTCTCTTTTCCTTTCTTGATGGCGGACATGATTCTTCAATAGGAACCCTTCTTGCCGGCTGTTTCAGAGCCGTTAAATAACATGACTTTGATGTTTCTTGATTTCCTCTTATCCTTGCTGTCGTACCCGAATTGGATACATACAGCATGGTTAAATGATAAGTAGATACCACTCCCTGAATATCATGGATTAGTGGTCTTCCTATGATTGCATTGTATGCTCCCGGAACGTCTACTACCAGGAATTCGGCCATCACATCTCTGGCTTCACTATTCTCGCCAATCCTGACCGGCAACTTTATAATCCCTTCTGGTATCGCTGATGCTCCAGTGAATCCAATCACTGGGTACCGAACAGGCTGTAAGTGCTCCCGGCCTATCATTAATTTTTCGAAAGTAGACAGGAACAGAATATTAGCGGAGCTTCCTCCATCCACCAAAATTCTATGAATCAAACAGTTTGCAACTTTTAAGGTGACCACCAGTGGGTCATCATGAGGGTAAATCACATGCTTTGCATCTTCTAATGAGAATGACATGGCTGGCATGGCTGGTGGCTTTCTCCATTGGCAACTCTCATTAAAGTTCACTTGATGCCGGAACTCCTTTAAACTGGCTTTCGCCCCACTGACACTTCCGCCATGGATTGGACCGCCACTAATCACATGAATCTCTCCTATCCGAGATTGAACATTCTGATCTCTGGGTTTCATCAAATCTCCCCCGCTTGTCTGAGCTTTATATTGGGTGAAGTACCCTCTGCGGATAAGATCCTCCAAATTATCCTTGAGGTGCCGACAGTCTTCAGTTACATGGCCGTGATCTCCATGAAAATCACACCACTTAGTCTTATCCCGGTTTTTATGAAACATCTTCTTTGGTCTCTGCCATTTGTCACTTTCCTTGTTCATGGTGAATATTTGTGCTCGGGAAGTAGTGAGCTGAGTATACGCATCAAATCTATCTTTGCGTTCACTTTTTTCCCGGCCATCCCGCTCTCGGTCATTTCCTTTTTTCACCATATTAGATTCTCTTCTTTCATCCTGGCCACGCTCAACTTCGCGACCTTTATCTTTCCGTGACTTATCCTCTTTCTTCTTGTCGGTCTCCCGATGCTGGCTGCTAGCTGCCTTGTCAAATTCTTCTCCTCTTATGAAATCATTTGCTTTGCCAAGCACTGGTCCTAACGACGTGAAAGATTTTCGGCCGAGATAACTCCTGAACGCAGTTCCTTCTCTTAACCCTGACATCAAGGCTAAGACCGCTACATCCTGCTGCAGCCTGGGAATAGATACGGCCTCTACATTGAAGCGCCCAATGTAATCCCGGAGAGATTCGGTTTCCCCTTGCCTGATCGACAATAACTCCCCAGTAGTGCGCTCACGGCACCGGTTGCTTACAAAGTGAGTACTGAACATAGATGAGAGTTGAGAGAAACTGGACACATTACCAGGTTTAAGACTCTTAAACCAAGTTTGAGCTATGCCAGTAAGAGTGGACGGGAAAACCTTGCACCAGATAGCGTCTATTTGCGTGTACAAATACATGTGTCCTTCATAGGCCGCGACATGATCGTCGGGATCTGAACTACCGTCAAATTTGCATGACGGCATTTTGATTCTCGGCATTGGGTAATTAAGAACCTCCGGAACAAATGGGGAGAGTTTTGGCTTGATTAACAGATGTCCGCCAACCGAATAGTTACTAGCACCATGCGTGCTGTACTCTCGGTGCGAGCGACTTTGATTCTCGTCTTCTGAATTATCAAGCTCTTCTGTTTCCATCTCCTCTTCATACTCGGGATCCTCCAGTTGTCTTTCCAACTGTCGGCCCTCTTGAGTGAAAGAACGCATTCTTCTTACTGGCGTACCATCAGCATTTCTTCCCCCTAATGGTGGCAATCGTTTACGGGGTGCTCTAGCATTGGGGGTTGGAGTATTACCATCAGGTTGAGGTGTGCCTGCTAGCATCTGGATGAAGGATGCTACTGTCTTCAACTGTTCCGGGGAGAATTGACTCAGCTGAGCCAGATTGATTGGAACTTCATTTGGATTAACCTGAGATACATTGTTCTCAGGAGTTTGCTGTTCAGTGTTGTTCTCGGGCACCCTTGTATTGAACTGAGGTGCACCCAATGGTCCGGTAATGGCTGGCTGAGTAGATCCCTGCCCGATCTCAAACCCAGGTGGACCACGACTTACATTGTTCGTCTTATCCATGACTGCTTCACAAAAATGGGAGGCCCCCTCCTTCTAGCGCCAAGTTGTTTCGGTGTTGAAACGATGGCGGACACAGAGATGTCCGTCAATAATTTAGGGGTGCGTCCGAGGTTGGAAATCTGCAAGGAAGACAAACGTAAACTACCCTCGGGGGGGACGCGAGGAAACCCCCTCCGACGCTCAAGTCAGTAGGTGCCAAATAAGGATTTTAGAGAGAGAGATATAGAGAGAGAAAGTCAGGCTTAGAATGTGAGAGAATGTCCCTGCAGAATAGTACCATTTGGCTATTTATAGTAGTACTATTCATCTGGCAGGATGCGTAATCCTTTGACACGTGTACGACTACGGTGAGTCTGATTAGAGGGAAGATTCCCTTATTGTCCTTTTGTGTGGCCGCGAACATAGTCTCGGCCTGCTTATCAGGAATGGCTTGGACGCTTTTTGTGAGGTCGCGTCTCTAGTTGCCCATGTCGGCCATACAAAATCTGTCCGACACTAGGCTTAGATATACCCATACATGACTATTCTAAAAAATATATGCGAAATTACTGAAACCACATTCAGGTATTTAAAACAACAAAGGGATCTACTCACAGATGAATAAAATAAGAAAACAAACACCTAATTGACATAAGATGCTGAGAAAAATATTTGCATTGTCATTACGATCGAACATAAGAATTTGCAGGACGCACTCTAGTGCTTTGCTACATTACCACTAAAATATGGCACCCAGCTCAAGAAGGGTATTGACGTTCCAAACTGATGAGCCCACCATTCGGCACCTAATACACAGAAAATTTTGGAGATGATTATTAACAGAAACAAATCATTATTCAAATAATCAAATGCATGCATCGCCTAAAAGTAGTTGTGAACAGTCCAATCAATGGCACTCTGACAAAGAGCAACCTACCCATAACCCACTCACAATTAATATATTTTACATCTATGCATGAATGGCCATTGGTTTCCCTTAATTAGGTTCTACATAATCTTTAAAAAATGCTAATACAACAACATTAGATGATCAAACTGAGATCTTTCAGCATCAGCAATATCTACCATTATTAACTTTAATATCTAGAGAGAAGGCATAGAAATAGAGATCACACTGAACATAATCAAAGTCCAAAACAACATAGGTCAGATAGATTTTATTAGTTAACCATCTAAGCACTTGTCATTTCATACTTGTTAAAGACCAATTGACCACACATTATTTTCTTACATGCAATCATCAACATGGTTATTCTTTTAATAGGATAACACAATTACATGAGGTGTCAATCAACTAAACACTACAAGCATATCCATTGCGTATGAAACATAAAACCAGTACAACTATAACTCACAAGTGTTAACGTGGCTTACCGACAAAACTTGTGAAGAAATGACACAAGTAGATCAGCATGAGGCCTTCTGTAGGTTCATTGACTACAGGAAGGATTAGGGTATTGGTGAAGTAGCTGAACATCACAAGCAGATAAAGGGGCCAATCAGGTTCCGATCAGAAAGAAAAAGAAGATTTAGCATAATGGTCCACCCTTCTGACCATAGAAGCAAATCCCAGCAGTGAAAAGCAAACTAGACAATACAACAAGAACAACACCCAGTATAAAACCCATTAAGATGGGTTCAAAGAGGTCCAAAAAGTACACAACCTTACCCTAAACAGTGATTAGGAATAAAGTAATTGTTCAGAGTAACAGCTCTGAGAAACTTTCTCTCTAAGTTTTCTCTCGTTGCTTCATGCGACGTCGCCATGGCAAAGAAATCTGGCGGGAAAACTCAGAGCTCTGATAAGGAAGGTCGGAAGGAGAAAGCAAGAGGACCAACTTCTGATTCTCAAGCTCTCAGAACAAAGTCCATGGATGAAATCATGGGAATAGAAGCTCTGGATTTTGGCTTAGGAATTGGAGAAATTCTGACGCCTAAATCATCGATCCAAAATTTACAACAACAATCTGATATTAGACACACGTTTAATGAATGGTTGCAATCCATTCATGATAATTCTGGAGCTCGTTCAGCTCAGAAATCAGGTAATCATCCGATTCTGCAGTGCTTTGAAGATTGTGTTGAATTGGATAATGATGAATTAGAACCTGCTAGTCCTATTGTTCTAGGTCAAATGAATGTGAATAATAGAACTGAAATTGAAATTGATCAAGTTCATATTGAGATTGAGGATATTCAGGAAGAAATAGACTATTGGAATTCTTCAATTATCTGTTATGTTGTGGGAGCAAATCCTCATTTACAAGTTATGGAAGGTTTTTTGCGTCGTATTTGGAAGAATTATAGTATTGATAAAGTTGCGATGATAAAAAAAGAATCTATCTTGTGAGATTCAGTGCTATGGATGCTAGGGACAAGGTGATGTCAGGTCACTATTTCTTTGATAAGAAACCAGTGATTATCAAGCCTTGGAGTCCAGATGTGGATTTTGAGAAAGAAGACCAGAATACGCTTCCAATTTGGGTGCAATTGAGATTGGCACTTAAATATTAGGGTGAAAAGTCTCTGCACAAGATTGCATCATTGTTAGGTGATCCAATCAGGAGAGATGATGCTACAAGAAATCGAGAGAAATTGCAATATGCTCGTATTTTGATTGAGGTTAAATTGGATCAGCCATTTCCTAATTCAATTCAATTTTGGAATGAACATGGTGAGCTAACTCAGGTACTAGTGGTATTTGAATGGCTGCCATCATTTTGTTAAAATTGTAAGGAAATGGGCCATTTAACTAAGGATTGTAGGATCCCTTCAAAAAAAAAAAAAAACTAAGGATTGTAGGAAGCAGAAGAAGAAACAAGTATGGATGCCTAAACAGACTAAACAAGTGGTGAATGAAGATATGGCAACAGGCTTGGTTCAAGAAAAGGGTCCTGAAGACATTGCACAACAGTCTGAGGTGCAGATTGTTCAGCTTGTTAACACAATAGTAATGACTGATCCTGAAGGTTTTCAAAGAGCTTTGAAACCTATCAGAGTTAGAACATCTAGTGTAAAGCAGACTAATACTCAAAACCATTTTCAAGTATTAGATCAGTTGGCAATAGAGCAAGATGTTGAAGATGTGCTGGTTGCTGATCTGGTAGCAGGAGCAGGAGGGGGAGAACCTCCAACTGGGCATGGATAAGCTCCTATGCTGAGGGGTGTTAACAATATCAAAAAGCAAAAGGATGTGATGAATTATATTCACAAACTTTCAGCTGGTATTGTTAGCCTCCATAAAACTAAGGTTAAAGCTGTTAATCTTGGCGGTCTTTACCAAAGGGTTTTTAGTGGTTGGTGTTTTACCTCGAATTCTAATTTTCATAGTGGAGGTAGAATTGTGGTAGCATGGAAACCTGGGAGTTTTCAGGTTAATATAATAAAAGTAACAAGTCAATTGTTACACCAGTGAGTGGTAGACCAAGGTTTTTCTGCTCTTTCATTTATGGTTTTAATGAAAGAGCAAAGAGGGAAGAACTATGGGAGGATCTTATGTTACTCAATACTGCAGAACCATGGATTTTGTGTGGGGATTTTAATTGTGTAATGAGTACAGAGGAAAGGATAGGCTCACAAGTGAGAGAGGTGGAGATGAGAGATATGGTAATGTGTATGCATCATTGTTCCATGACTGACATAAAGAGCTCAGGCAACTTCTTTACATGGAATAATAAGCAGCAAGGAAATGCAAGAGTATTTTCCAAGTTGGATAGAGTGCTTGCCAATCCAGCTTGGCAAAAATATGTTCAACACAACAGAGGCATCCTTTCATTGTGAGGGTGAATATGATCACTCTCCTGCTGTTATTACTGTCTATCCTGATGTTAGAGAGGGTAAGCATCCATTTAAGTACTATACAATGTGGAGATTGTCTCCACACTTTGAAACTACAGTTAGAGAAGCTTGGAATACAAAAGTTCAAGGCACCAGGATGTACAAGATTGTCAAGAAATTGAAGTCTGTGAAAATGGCACTGAAAATTTTGAACAGAGAAGGTTTTTCAGACTTGCAAGCTGAGGAAACTAGAGCATATCACAAGATGATGGAAGCTCAAAGGTTGATGCATGAACAACCTGGGAATGAAGAGCTGGCTAAAGCTGAATTAGTTGCTGTAAAAGAGTATCATATCAAGCATCAGGCTCATCGAGAGTTTTTATCACAAAAGGCAAAACTGGACTGGATTCAGGCTGGAGATGAAAATACAGCCCTGTTTCACCAGAGTATTAAAGCAAGAAGAATACACAATCAAGTGTATAGTATATATGATGCTGAGGGACAATGGCAAGATACTGCTGAAGGAGTGTCTAAGACATTCTTACAGTACTATGAGACTTTATTAGGGAAGGATATCATGGCAAGGAAGCATGTGAATGTTCAACTGATCCAAGAGGGACCTCTTATTACAGATGATCATAGGAACATACTTTGTGCTCCTTATACTGCAGAGGAGGTTAAGAAAGCTCTTTTTTCCATACCTGGTAATAAAGCTCCAGGAGTAGATGGATTTGGAGCTTACTTTTATAGAGATAATTTGGCACTGGTGGGAGAGGAAGTCATTGATGCTGTACTGAATGTTTTGCAGGAAGGAAAACTCTTGAAAGAGTTGAACAATACTGTCATTACATTAGTACCTAAGACTAAGTGTCCTCACAATGTCACTGGGTTCAGACCTACTTCATGTTGCAACACATTGTATAAATGTGTAACAAAGGTCTTGTGTGGAAGACTAAGGCAAGTATTACCAGATCTAATCATGGAAAATCAAAGTGGGTTTGTCCATGGTAGATATATTACTCACAATATAATGGTGCTTCAGGACCTAGTGAGACATTATGGAAGGAAGACAGTTCAACTAGGGTGTTTATTGAAGATTGATATATAGAAAGCATATGACACAGTGAGTTTGACCTTTTTAAATGAAATGCTTGATGCATTAGGCTTTCCTGCTAGATTCACAACTCTTATAATGGAATGTGTTTCTACTCCCATGTTCTCAATTATGCTGAATGGTACTATGAGAAGATTTTTTAAGTCTCGTAGGGGTTTGAGACAAGGTGATCCCATTTCACCTCTATTGTTTGTACTCTGTATGGAGTATTTGTCAAGAATTCTGAAAAAACTCACTCAGATTGAGCAGTTCAAGTTTCATCCTAGATGCAGGGAGATGAAACTAACACACATGTGTTTTGCTGATGATCTCATCATGTGTAGTAAAGGGGACTTTACTTATGTGTATATGATGCTGAGAGCTTTCAAGCTCTTTTCAGAGACATCAGGGCTCAAGGTAAATGTCACCAAGTCTGCCATGTACACTTGCAATATGGATAGTGCAGAGATTCAGAGAATTACTGCTACTTCAGGTTTTGCTCATCTTACTCTTCCATTTAAGTATCTTGGGTACCTATTTGTGCCAAGAAGATAACAGCAGGTCAATGTGAAACATTGGTTGAGAAAATGACAGCTAGAATTAAAGTGTGGAGCTCTAGACATTTGTCATACACAGCTAGAGTACAATTGATTAATGTTGTTTTACTGCACATGTATTGGGCACAGGTCTTTGTCCTTCCTAAGAAAGTGTTGACTGAAATAAGTAAGATATGTAGGGCATTCCTTTGGAGTGGGCAGTATTTCTGTCAAAAACCAGGAGCAGTAGCTTGGGATAGATTATGTGGTCCAAAGTCAGCAGGTGGACTTGGGTTCAGAGACATTTTTACTTGGAATATAGCATTTCTAGGTAAATATGTATGGGCTATCAGTACTCAACAAGAAAGTCTATGGTTAAAATGGATCAATTCAGTGTACATAAGGGATGCAGATTGGTGGTCTTATACGCCACAAGCAAATGCCAGCTGGTATGGGAAAAAGATTTGCAGTGTGAAGGAGCAGTTGAAACTGGTGTTTACACAAGCTGAATTTTATGCCATGGGGGAGTATTTTGTAAAATTGGCGTATGAGAAGCTCAGAGGGAATTCTATTGGTGTACGTTGGGATACTGTAGTCTGGAATAGAATTAGTATCCCTAAGCATAGGTTCATTTCCTGGCTAGCTATGCAGAATAAACTACAAACCACTTCTAAGCTAGCTCAGATTGGTGTTCGTGCTAGTGATACTTGCCTCATTTGTGGGAGCCATGATGAAACACATCATCATCTGTTCTTCAAATGTCAGTTCAGCTTGCAATGTTTGAAGTTGATTAAAAAATGGTTCCAGATTACTCATCTGACTGATGATCTGCAACAGCTGGTTCGAGTAATACAGAACAACAGAAGGACCAAGTTTAGAAAACATGTTCTATTTGCTGGCTTGATAGCGTTGATCTATTTCATATGGAGAGCTAGGAATTCAGTCTATTGGGATCATTGTATACCTAATATTGAACATGGGATAAAGCAACTGCAAATGTGTACTAGAGCTAGAATATTAGCTGTAATGCCTAAGAAAGTATCTAGGAAGGATAATGAGTGGTTTTCAAAATTGTAAATCTTGTAAGTAGTAGGCCTTGTTGGCTGTTTACCATCCTTAGGTTTGGGAGTCCAACCTAGTTGGTTTCCCCCTTGGGTTTGGTTTTGGTTGTAAAGTGTTGCTTCATTAATCTACTTTCTTAATTAGCAAAAAAAAAAAGTAATTGTTCAGAAAGTGTCAAAAGCCTCAATACAACAATGTCAAAGCCTTAATCCCATTAAAATTGGGTCGACTGCATGAGTCAAGATTTTGTCTTCGATGGTCATCCACATGGATCCTCTACCTTCATTCTCTTCTACCAAGTGCTACATGCTCCTGCGAACCTATCTTTTTATTGTTTATAATGCCCTCATCCAAGTCATCTTCAGTATCCCCAATACCTGGTTCATCCTCTAAACAACGTCTCAAATGCCTAAACCACTGTAGATGGTTCTCTTTTATTTTACTCTCAATGGCTACAACTCTAACCCTCATTCGAATATCATCATCCATAAATCTCTTAATGCGTTCCCACACATCCATCTGAAACATGCATGCATCTCTGCTATCTTATAGATTTCTCTTTCACGCGCGCCCCCTTTGACACTAGCTTTCGCATACCTCCTGATATACCTTTGACTTTGCTTGTCGAATGGCTTCTTTTGCCTTCACCTTAGCATCCTTATACTTGACAAAAATTTCTTGATTCCTAAATTTCCCTTGGGCCAAGTAGTATTTCCGCCATGTTATGACCCTATGCACTGGTACTTTTCCTTCAATTCTTCTGGGACTTCTTTGGCTACACTAGAGAAACTGTTCCTCATCTTTACCCAAGTTAATTAGGTCCTCCTCAAAGGTCCAATGAACTACTTTAACCACTCTTGGTGAAAACCTATAACAACACCTTCTTTTAAACTCCATCATCTTATTCTTGGCTCACCTAGCTAGACTTTTGTTCCTTCTTAAACTTGCCTTGATACGAACATCCATCATTAGAAGTCTATGTTGAATAGTTACAATTAAAGAAACTAAGACTATCCGTGTGCCTTGCTAGAAGGAAGTCTATTTGTATTCCGTTTGCTCCTCTCCCAAAAGTCACCAGGTGAGTATTCCTTTTTTCAAACATTTAGTAGTCCTTTTTCTACAAAGATAATGAGAGACTAAAATTATTTTTCTATAAAATACTTAAAAAAGCGTAAAAGCCTATATATAAAAAAATTTAGTTAAGCAATATAAATATTCCCTCCTTAACATGTGCTAATAAATGTACTTCCTCCGTTCCATAATAAGTGAAACATAGGAATTGGGCACAAGATTTAATAAACATCACTTTAAAAAGCCAAAAAGTCATAAAATACCCTTTACTTTATCAAAAGGAGGAGAGAGAAAAGCAAACCACACAAGTTTGTGATGGGTACTCTTGTCATTTTGTCACTTTCTTTTTTCCATTTAAGGTATGTTTCACTTATTTTGAAACGTTCTAAAATAGTAAGTATTTCACTTATTATGGAACGGAGGAAGTACTAAATTATTTGCGAACTTTCCTTTTCAAGAACTCTTATTCTTCTTTTTTCAAGGCTAAAGTTTCTCGGATTTTTACTCTATCCACATTTCGCAATCTCCATGCCAAAAGCAAGAATGAGAAAAATGAGAGACACCAGAATTAATTGACATGAGATAGTGATGAAGCAAAAAAAAGGGATACTTGTAAAGAGTAATTGACATGAGATAGTGATAACACAAAAAAAGGGATAATCATGAAGAAGGGAATACCAAAGGGGATATCACACTAAAGGGAGAGGAAATGAGACTTGTATATAGAATAATTAAGCAACTAAATCAAGAATGACAAAAATTAATATTCAAAAATGTTCATTAGCCATTACTAGAATTTTTTTTTCATATCGATAAATCACATTATAGAATTCTTTTACATAAGATATTATTTGTCTCAATTCAAATGACTCACTTTTTCCCAAGACAACTAGTTTTTAGGCCCGGGCTACGCCCCGAGTAATGACATTCTTCATTTATTAATATTTTACTTTAAAATGATAACACTAAGTATAACTTGGTTTAGTGGTTAAGACTTTAATATATGAGCTTGAAGTCACAAGATCAAATCTATACAATGTATTTTCTAATTTTTTTTATTGTATGTGAATTACATGGACTAAAAAATTCTAATGGAGAGCGCCACGTGACACCGTTCCTTGTTTAGAAACGTCTTTTAATATATTAGTATAGTTATTACTTAATAAGTCCTATTTCTTTTGACCATAATGCTCATCGATCTTAATTTTTCCGTCCCCTCAATTCAGATATGATATCATAACATACTTCATTTAAAGGAGAGAAAATCAACAAGGGATAGAAGCACCAATATTATAGTAAAGAAACCATGCATATAATAACAATTGGAGAGCAAGAAATTAATGAAACTAGGTACATGATTACATGAAAGCAAAAGAAGAACAAGAAATACATCACAAAATACAAAAATGTCATCCTAGTATCATGGTTGCATTTTAGTAAACAAGCCCTTCATACACACTACAGTTTGTCTACCACTGGAAGCTCTACAGGTGCTTTCCAAAATATGAACAAAAAACAACTTTCTCACCTTGGGCTGTTATTACGTGATACTATCTTTTACAGTTTCAAGACACTTGCTCCTATCTCGAAGACTAATACCGACTGAAAGTCTTGTTTTTTTTTACCATAGAGCTTGTTCTTAAGCTTTTCCTCCATCACTAATTATTATGCTGTTTTCTAGCATCATTGAATTTAAAGAGACAGAGAGAAAAGGGTCAAAGCAGCATTATTTTAGAAAGAAACCAGGTACAATCACAAATGGATATCAAATAGCTAACTATCGAACGGGGGCAAAAAAATCAACAGAACAAAACTAGTCAATCTCATCGTGTATATGTGTTCCTTAAAGGTCAACATATCAAGGGCCAGATTTTACCATAAAATCACAAAAACCAATCGTCATAGGCACTTTAGCAGTATAGTGTATCTGCCGTTGAAAACTCTCGAGTGTTCCCCAAACAATAGCAAGGTAAAATGAGTTTAATTTCTTGGGATTGGGGCTTTAGGAGGGCAGAGATTTGCAAAAAATAATAACATTCAGTTAGCATCAATATGTAAACAGCACCAGGCATAAAGCATACAATTAAGCAGACATATAAGGGCTCAACATATTGTCTTATGCTTCATGGTTCAGGTTTCAGAACGAGACACTACATAATGGACCAAAAGGAAGTGCTCAACTGATGCCACACATAATTCTGTCAAGAATTTTTCATTAATTGAATAGATCAACATGAAGCCACATAGGTTAGAACAACTGTCTAAGTCCCTTTGAAAATAAAAGTAGCAAAACCTAGACCACATACTTTTCCCATGTTGCACCATAAAATGGAATAGCTGCAATCACTTTAAAGCAGTACTCCCAAAAGCAAGGGCTTCAAGCTGAGTCAGAAAAATAGATTTTAAGTCCATCTACTTTAAAGCACAAAGTACATTATTGAAAGAAAGCATACTACTCACAGCACAACCGAGGGCATCACATCCTGCAATGCAAAATTAAACACATCAAAAGGATACATCAACATAGCTTCAAATATTAGTAGAATGACAAGAGTAGGGAAAGAACAAGAGGGTAGGATTAAGGCAGACATAGGAATGGAAACTAGGAAAGAAACTTACCATGGTCAAACAGCTCACCCAGTGGACTTGAGGAATTGGTACGTCTTGCTTGCTTCCCATCCACAGCATCGAAGGTCTGGAGTATGTGAGAATGTAACCATTATAAAAACAGAGCAATGAACATCAATATTAAGTGTTCGCTTGATTCTTCGAATAACCACAAACAAAGCATCTAATTAAAGTGCACTTTCTTTGATACTGACAGGGAAAGTTTCCAATTAGATGCTGGTGAAACCTCAGCATGGAAAAGTTATCACAGACTTTTGCATAGTGCAAACGTGTGACTTATAACAGCTTTGACTATGAGTGAGACCTCAACATGAAACATCACACAGACATTTCATTATTATAAACCTGACTTGGGGGATCTCTCAAGAACTTAGCAGCACAAGCATTTAGTATCTCCTACAAGCTTGCTTCTCCCATACTTGCATATACAACAACAAAACAAAAGTAAATTACGTAGCACCATTGACCGCCGACCACCTTTCACCAACGAAAATCACCTTCACCAGAGGCAACCACGTTCACCATCGCCTGTGCCTCATCAAGGAAATGGCCAATGATAACAACTGAGCCCAGTAGGTACTTCTGGGAAATTTATTTTTCGCTCTAAATTTTTTTCTTCTGGAGAAATTTGAGCAAGGCAGATTTAAAAGTCTATCCTCACCTAGGTAGGAACATGGTATTAAATCTCGACCACATCTGTAGGGGTTGTTTTTTAGCATACCACAACCGAGATACAAGGCCGGAAAGGCCGCAAACAATCCACGCTAAAGTGTTTCTTCAACCGTTACCGCGATTGGGACCACATCCGAGATTTACAACAACAGAAGAAAGTCTTTGCTGTATGGACATGAAAATTCATTTCGGTCCTACTAGATGGAGATAAAATTTCATTCCCCCCATTTTGATATTCAGAAACTCTATTTCAAAGAATTAATAGAAAGTAAATAAAAACAAATGATAAATTAAATTATTAAGATAAAAATATGCAGATTAATTTAAATGTAAAATTTTCAAATCTGAAAATGAAATTTGTGCAAATATATATATATATATGTAAACATGTAAGCAAAGTAAAGCAAGGCGGTTGAACCGGCCATGGTTTTACAGATAAGACTTACAAAGAGTCTTGTACGAAACTGATACTTTAAAGAGTGTTACAATTTTTTGTGAGAAAAAGAGAGAGATATTTTTTGAAGGAGCTTGTGTTCTTTGTGTTATGCTCTACCTAGACGCGAAGGAGAAGCCTCAATTTATAGGCGGGGAAGAGCAATCTTTGTCATGTTGAAAAAGCTGATGAACAATCATCTTCTACGCTTTACACTTGTTCAAAATTTTGCCTTTTTGATGCTTTATCTTTGTTGAACTATAGTTTGATGCTTTACACTTTGTTGTACTTTTTTTGTTGTTGTTTGATGCAGAAATTTGCCCGTTGTTGTGGTGGCGACTGATGTACATGTTTCTGATTAAAGATAGTAAAAGTATCCTCATTTTTTTTAAAGTCTGGAAACCAGCATCTTCTTCATCGTCACTGAGGTGGATGGAGGAGTCTGCTGTAGATTCATGTTCCGAAGTTATGGAGGATTCAGACATACTATTAGCTAGTTGTCGTAGGATCCGTGCGTAATCTTCTTGGGGTTTTAGCTGATGCAAGCAACGAATTTGCCTGTGATTTTTGGGCAAGGAACTGAGATTGTTCTGGCCCTGAAGTCATGGTACCTGCGTTACAGCTTTTCTTCAACCATTCTCTGATGGCTGGTTCAAGAATAGAATGTGGTGGATTAAAGTTTGACCACCATCTGATTTTAAATTTTCTTTGGAGGACCACGCCCCCTTGATCATTGTTTATTTCAAGGAACCATTGACAAACCCAAGGAAGGTAAAACTTCATTGAAAATAAACATAAAGCGGGAAAACGCCTTTCTAAATTTGAAGGTTTGTATTGGGTTCGAAAGGTATTATAGCTTTTTGTAATGTCAGGGTGAAGGATTTCACTAGAAGAGCCATAGAACTTCCACCATTGGGCAAACCAAGATGGCAATTTTTCTGGCTGTATGGTTTTAGTGTTGAAGTAGATTAGCCATGAATGGGATAATCTAGTATTTTGTATTAAAAAGGTGGAGAACCAAGCCTGTTGGTAATCCCAATAATTAAAGGTTTTACAATGTGGGAAGGTGTTATTGAAGCTGATGGGGAAGGCTTTGTGTTTTGACAGGTCTTGATTCCAATCGTGAGGACTGAGAACCTTTAGAATTTTAATGGTTGAATAAGAGGGCTTAACTTGCTCATTCTTATAAAAGAAGTTTTGAATTCAGCTGAGCCGGTAACCTCAAGGATCGCCTGGTAATAATCTGCAGTTTTAGTACGATCCCATGGTTTATAGAACCAGTTTTTTCCAAAGATATTTTGTATTGAGACATAGGGATCCTCATCATGATACCCATGTTCAATTGTTATAATACTTTGTGAGGCAGTTTTAACAAAATATTCTGAAGTCTCGTTTTTCTTAGGTTGTGCGACCACAACTTGAGAGCTACCAGATTTGTAATGTTGTTTTTGAGCAGGGGTTTTTGGGAAGATTCTCCATCCTCTGGTTTTGAAATGACACTAATATTTTTTCCTGCAGGAGTTTTACCTTCCGTAGCTGCTTTGCTTGTGCTTCCCTGGTTTTGCATAGAGTTATGGAAAGCTTGGAAAGCTGGGGATTTTTTTAGGATAGACGAAGGATGCTCAGTCATGGAAAGGAGGCATTCTTGAACTCCCTGTGTTCTGTCAATAGAGGAGGTTTGACTCTCCATATTCTGAACTGCTTCGTACCAAGTTTTAATGGGTTTTTGTGTGGTGCATATGGTTTTTTCAGGAGGAGGTCGGGACTTCTCTTTATCTTTTGTCTTTCTAGGCATTTATGTAAGAAATTCACGGGTTAAGAAGTCAGGGATAGAATTCTCTTCTCCTTTTATATGCTCAATTTCAAATTCAAAAATGCTTAAGATAGACTGCCATCTAGCAAAAACATATTTTACAAAGAATGTTTTGGACATCCTTTTTAAAACAACATTAGCAAACTGACAATCAACACGTAATAAGAATTTTTTATTTAGTAAATCGATCGAAATTTGGTAATACACAGGATTATTGATAGAACTTCCTTTTTTATAGTAGAGTATTTTAACTGGGTATCATTCCAATGCCCTGAGGTGAACCTTATAATGTACTCTTTTCCATTGTCAACCTGTTTTAAAATACCTCCATAACCCTTGTCACTGGCATCTGTCTCAACAACTTTAGGCAGGTCAGGGTTTGCTAAACTAAGGCATGGGATTTCTAAGACTCGAGTTTTTATGGTTTTAACAGCCTGGGTATGGAGATCAGACCAAGGCGGTGGGTTTTTCTTTAGTCTATCATGGAGAGGTTTCGCAATTCTACAAAGATTTGGATAAAAATCTAAGACATAATTTAAACTACCAAGAAACCTTTGTAGTTGGGTTTTGTCTAAGATTTTATCAGGAAATTTGCTAGTGAATTGGAGAGACCTATCAATAGGGGTAATAGTCCCACAAGACACAATTTGACCGAGGAATCTAATCTCAGTTTGAAATAAAGATATCATTTTTGCCGAAATAACAAGACCATTTTTCTTAATTAGATAGAAAAAAGTCTTAAGGTTTTTAAAGTGTTGATCAATCGTGCTTGAGTAAACTAGCACATCATCAATATAAACAATGCAAAAGTCTGAATAGGGGTTGAATATATCATTCATAATTCTTTGATATTCAGAAGGAGCATTTTTAAGACCGAAAGGCATAACATTTCACTCATACTGGCCAAAAGGAACAGTAAAAGCGGTTTTATAACGATGTTGTGGCTTGATTTTTATTTGCCAAAATCCGGATTTCATATCAAATTTTGAGAAGATAAAGGCATGGTGTAATTTTTGCATCAAAATTTTTATTGGGTATTGGATAACGGATCCAACGAAGGGCATCGTTAAGAGGTTTGTAATTTATAACAAGCCTAGGCGTGCCACGTTCAATCTCCGAAGCTTTGTTGACGTAAAACGCCGCACAGCTCCAAGGAGAACGGGATTTGGAAATCAAGCCTTTGCTTTCGAGAAATCTAATCTCTTCGTGAAAGTGGCTTTCTAAATCGGCATTCATTTGAGTAGGCCGGGCTTTGATTGGGATATTCTTTTCATCAAAATCTGGCTAATAAGGTAAGCCGACCATGTGTTGCTTTCTATTCCAGAAGGCATTTGGAAGCTTGTTTTGTTCGAGAAGGCATTTACATGTTTACATGATATCGGATGATTTCCTTTTAAGTTTTAAGTTTATCCGGTATCGAGCCAAAACTTATTTTACGGTTTAATTTTCGGACTAAGTTAAGGTTCTTAATTATGAGTTCTATGTGGAACAGAGGAACTCCATCCTCTTCTCATGGTAGTAGTAAAGCCAATAAGCTGGTTAAAAATGAAACCTTTACTATAGAAAACCTTGAGCAAAACATTGACAATTGGGAGATACCCAAAGTTAATAAAGACCAGATCTATAAAATGAGTAGATATAATATTTTTAAAACCGATTATGTTATTAAAACCCAAGAACGAGATATCCATTTAACAAAACCTATTGATACTATCAAATTATTTTCAGCAAACACTTTGAAAAAACATGTCGAAAAAGGTTATCGTTACATCCATATAGGGTTAGTTCAAGTTGGCTTAAAACCTCTTACAAAAGAAGGATTGAATTCTTCAGTTCTTATTGCCCTTAGAGATGGACGATTCAAAGACTTTAATGATTCCTTACTAGGAACTATATAGTCAAGTTTATGTATGGGTCCAGTCTCTTTTGATTGTTATCCAAATTTCTGTGTCTCGTTAAGTGATAAGAATATCTTATCCTCTTTACTTCTACAAATTAAAACTCATAACTATAAAATGTTTGATGGTTCTATTCCAGTAGCTATGATCTATAAAGTCCATTACAAAGCTATGATGTCTGCTTTCAATACTTGAAATATACAACATAGTAAGAAAGGAGAAACCCTCCTCCTCCAAACCGGCCTTTCTTGATCTAACATAAGAATCCCTATGGTATCAATACAATGGAATGATGTCAGTCTTCCTGAAGATATCTATTTTGCTAAAATATCTTCCCACCGAATGTCTGAAAAGGATCCGTATGTCTGTGACGATGAAGAAGATGTTGGTTTCCAGACTTAAAAAAAAAGAGATACTTTCACTATCTTCAAGCTACAGTAGGATAAGACACCAAAACAACGGGCAAACCCTGACCTGCCTAAAGTTGTTGAGACAGATGCCAGTGACAAGGGTTATGGAGGTATTTTAAAACAGGTTGACAATGGAAAAGAGTACATTATCAGGTTCACCTCAGGGCATTGGAATAATACCCTGTTAAAATACTCTACTATAAAAAAGGAAGTTCTATCAATAATCCTGTGTATTACCAAATTTCAGTCTGATTTACTAAATAAAAAATTCTTATTACGTGTTGATTGTCAAGCTGCTAAAGTTGTTTTAAAAAAGGATGTCCAAAACATTGCTGTAAAATATGTTTTTGCTAGATGGCGATCTATCTTAAGCATTTTTGAATTTGAAATTGAGCATATAAAAGGAGAAGAGAATTCTATCCACGACTTCTTAACTCCGTGAATTTCTTACGAAATGCCTAGAAAGACAAAAGATAAAGAGAAGTCCCGACCTCCTCCCGAAAAAAAACCATATGCACCACACAAAAACCCATTAAAACTTGGTACGGCGGTTCGAGAATATGGAGAGTGAAACCTCTTCTATTGATGAGAACACGGGGAGTTCAAGAATGGCTCCTTTCCATGATCGAGCATCCTTCGTCTATCCTAAAAAAGCCCCGGCTCCTCCAAGCTTTCCATAACTCAATGCAAAACCGGGGAAGCACAAGCAAAGAAGCTACGGAAGGTAAAACTCCTGCGGGAAAAAATATTAGCGTCATTTCAAAACCGAGAGGAAGGAGAATCTTCCCAAAAAACCCCTCCTCAAAAACAACTTTACAAATATGGTAGCTCTCAAGTTGTGGTCACACAACCTAAGAAAAACGAGACTTCAGAATATTTTGTTAAAAGCGCCTCACAAAGTATTATAACAATTGAACATGGGTATCATGATGAGGATCCCTATGTCTCAATACAAAATATCTTTGGAAAAAGCGGTTCTATAAACCATGGGATCGTACTAAAGCTGCAGATTATTACCGGGCGATCCTTGAGGTTACTTCAATTTGAATTCAAACACTTCTTTTATAAGAATGAGCAAGCCGAGCCCTCTTATTCAACCATTAAAATTCTAAAGGTTCTCAGTCCTCACGATTGGAATCAAGACCTGTCAAAACACAAAGCCTTCCCCATCAGCTTCACTAACACTTTCCCACATTGTAAAACCTTTAATTATTGGGATTACCAACAGGCTTGGTTCTCCACCTTTTTAATACAAAATACTAGATTATCCCATTCATGGCTAATCTACTTCAACACTAAAACCATACAGCCAGAAAAATTGCCATCTTGGTTTGCCCAATGGTGGAAGTTCTATGGCTTTTCTAGTGAAATCCTTCACCCTGCATTACAACAAGCTATAATACCTTTCGAACCCAATACAAACCTTCAAATTTAGAAAGGCGTTTTCCCGCTTTATGTTTATTTTCAATGAAGTTTTACCTTCCTTGGGTTTGTCAATGGTTCCTTGAAATAAACAATGATAAAAGGGGGCATGGTCCTCCAAAGAAAATTTAAAATCAGATGGTGGTCAAACTTTAATCCACCACATTCTATTCTTGAACCAGCCATCAGAGAATGGTTGAAGAAAAGCTGTAACGCAGGTACCATGACTTCAGGGCCAGAATAATCTCAGATCCTTGCCCGAAAATCACAGGCAAATTCGTTGCTTGCATCAGCTAAGAAGATTACGCACGGATCCTACGACAACTAGCTAATAGTATGTCTGAATCCTCCATACCTCCGGAACATGAATCTACAGCAGACTCCTCCATCCACCTCAGTGACGATGAAGAAGATGCTGGTTTCCAGACTTTAAAAAAAAATGATGATACTTTTACTATCTTTAATCAGAAACATGTACATCAGTCGCCACCACAACAACGGGCAAATTTCTGCATCAAACAACAACAGTCAAAAGTACGACAGTGTAAAGCATCAAACTATGGTTCAACAGTATAAAGCATTTAAAAAACAAATTTTGAACAGTGTAAAGCAGAAGACAGATTGTTCATCAACAGTTCTTCAACATGACAACATTGCTCTTCTCTGCCTATAAATTGAGGCTTCTCCTTCAGTTCTAGGCAAAGCATAACACAACAACACAAGCTCCTTCAAAAAATCTCTCTCTCTCTCTCTCTCTTTCTCTCACATAAAATTGTAACACTCTTTAAAGTATCAGTTTTGTACAAGACTCTTTGTAAGTCTTATCCGTAAAACCATGGCCGATTCAACCGCCTTGCTTTACTTTGCTTACATGTTTACATGTTTTAAGTTTTAAGTTTATCTTATAAAATCCCCGGATCCTAGGCCTAATCCTGGTATCAGAGCCATGGGGTTGTAGTTATATTTGTTCCTTATAAAACTTGTTCTTTTGTTATCAGTACTTTCCAGTTTGATTTCTGGTTTATGTCCTATTTGTTACTCTGCTCGTTTTAACGTTTGTAGAGGCAGAAAGTCCCGTGTGAGGCAGTCAGACCATAAGGCTACAGTTACCTAAACGGCGGGTAGGTTATAGGGCTTATTTCTGGTTTAATTTATGGACTAAGTTCTAGTTCTTAATCATGAGTTCTAGGTGGAACAGAGGAACTCCATCCTCTTCTCATGGTAGTAGTAAAGCCAATAAGCTGGTTAAAAATGAAACCTTTACTATAGAAAACCTTGAGCAAAACATTGACAATTGGGAGAGACCCAAAGTTAATAAAGACCAGATCTATAAAATGAGTAGATATAATATTTTTAAAACCGATTATGTTATTAAAACCCAAGAACAAGATATCCATTTAACAAAACCTATTGATACTATCAAATTATTTTCAGCAAACACTTTGAAAAAACATGTCGAAAAAGGTTATCGTTACATCCATATAGGGTTAGTTCAAGTAGGCTTAAAACCTCTTACAAAAGAAGGATTGAATTCTTCAGTTCTTGTTGCCCTTAGAGATGGATGATTCAAAGACTTTAATGATTCCTTACTAGGAACTATAGATTCAATTTTATGTATGGGTCCAGTCTCTTTTGATTGTTATCTAAATTTCAGTGTCTCGTTAAGTGATAAGAATATCTTATCCTCTTTACTTCTACAAATTAAAACTCATAACTATAAAATGTTTGATGGTTTTATTCCAGTAGCTCTGATCTATAAAGTCCATTACAAAGCTATGATGTCTGCTTTCAATACTAGAAATATACAACATAGTAAGAAAGGAGAAACCCTCCTCCTCCAAACCGACCTTTCTAGATCTAACATAAGAATCCCTAGACCAATATAATAGAATGATGTCAGTCTTCCTGAAGATTGGTTCCTTGAAGGAGCGCTCGAACCCGAAGCACAATCCCAGCTCTTCCAGAACCTAATACCGACTTAGAACGAGTCATACAATACTCTGATGGTAGTGTTAAGCTTAGCTTTAACAGAAGCACTAGCTCTAGGTATTCAGACCATTCCTCTGTTGAGAACCTAGGAAGGGCTTCCCATCATCCTTTGATGAATAACATACTTTATAAACGACAGATCAGTTGTCCTAGAAACAATTACCCGGAAAGACCAAGGTATTCTACCTCAGATATACCTTCACCTTCCATCCAAAATGTTGAATATAAAACCCAAGTTCCACACCCGGTTTATGCTGAAAGACAGTCTCCTCCAGACTCACCCTCAGCCTCAGTTATAACTGAAAATATTACTAATGAGCTTAACGTCCTTGAAAAGGATTTTGAGATCAATAAAGAATTAGTTCACAAAGACTTTTATGCACCACATAACCTCTCGAAGAGAACATGGTTCTTCGAGCACTTTCTTGAAATACGAAAAAAGATCCAAGAAAGCTATTATAGATTTGTTATACAACATAAAACCCATATTCTTTTCATTGATTGGTTTGAACTCTATAGTTCTGACAACAACATTGATTACCCCTTTAAAACCATAGAACCTATCAACACCAATAGAAGGACACCCGTTTGGGAGACTCCAGATGGCACTATTCAAACTAACCATCCTCCTTTACGTCAAATTACCTTCTCCATAGGTGAGCACAAGGTAGAGGCCTTCCCTCTTAAGAAACCTCAGGAAGAAGCCACAACAAACCTCAAGAATATTGTCCTGCAAAACAATTTCACTAATATTAGCCTTAACACTCTAGGAAAACAGCTTTCTAGAATTGAGAAACAAAACCTTAAAGCGAGACAAGCTTAGTCTCCACTCCTTTAGAAAAAGCCTCCAGGAATCCAATTTTTAAACCATTTCGATTTCGCAAAAGGCTCAAAAAGAAGTCACGACTTCAAGGACTGAATTTCTCCAAGCTATTAAAGACCAAATTAGCAGGGTTGAACCTTCTACCTCAAAAATAGTTGAGGAGGAAACAGTCCAAAATAATACTATCAGTGTCCTAGATTTAGGTGACAAGACGGATCCCGACACTAGCCCCAAAACACCTGAATTAGCTAAACTTGTTTTGCAAAATATTGATCCTCTTGATATTATTCCAATAAGGTCTAATGAATCTCAAATCGGTAGCCAGCCTAACACAATTGTTCAACCAAAATATAATACCTCCTCCATCTACGAATGGAATATAGATGGCATGAGTGAACACTAAATCTTAAGGCTGTTACAGCAAATGACGATGGCTTCAAATGCTTACAAAACCCAATCTAGTACATCAGATAAAACAGTTGCAGAACTCTTAATTGCAGGCTTCTCTAGCCAGCTAAAAGGGTGGTGTGATTTCTATCTTACCAAAGAACATCAACTGGATATCTTAAACACAATCCAGACAACTGAAGATGGGGTTCCCATTCTCAACCAAAACGGAGAACCAATCCAAGATTCTGTCTCAACCCTAATTTTTACCTTATCACTTCATTTCATTGGAGATTCCTCCCATCTAAGAGACAAAAACACAGATCTTTTGTCTAATCTTAGATGCAAGAAACTTAGTGATTTCCAGTGGTATAAAAATACCTTCCTAACCAGGGTTATGCTTAGCGAAGATTATAACCAACCCTTTTGGAAAGAAAAATTCCTAGCAGGTCTTCCAACCATATTAGGAGAAAAGGTCAGAAACAGAATCCGTGAGGATTTTGGAGAGCATATCATCCCTTATGATAGACTAACCTACGGTGAGTTAGTAAGTCTAACCTCTAAACAAGGCCTCCAAATATGTCAGGATTTGAAGCTTCAAAAACACTTAAAGAGGGAGTTAAAAGAGACTAAAAAGGAATTAGGTTCCTTCTGTCAGCAATTTGATATCTCTTCTCCTCAGCCAAGCACTTGTAAAGGGAGCTGTAGTAAACAAACCCATTACCAAAAACCCTTTAAAGCCCGAAAGTTCTATAAGAAGGTTGAGAAAGTCTTCCATAAAAGACCCTTTGAGCAACGAAAATAGAAGACCCATAGGAAACACCAACAGACCACCACAAAACCCGACCTTAAAAACATAACTTGCTTTAAGTGTGGTAAAAGGGGTCATACGGCTAGATTTTGTAGAGTGTCTAATAAAATCCAAAACCATGACCTAGATGATGAAACTCTAGGAAGAATTTCAGCTCTTTTAATAGAGTCTTCTGATGAGGAAACTGAACCTTATACTTCAACTGAGAATTATGACCCTCAGGATGATGATATAGATTCCTCCTCTTCAGCTAATGATGAGGATTATACCCTAAACGTTCTGACCAAAGAACAAAACCTCATATTAGATGTTATTCAGGATATTAATAATCCTGATCTACAAAAACAATACCTTAAGCGTCTTCATAAATCCCTTGAAGAAAGTCCTAAAGAAAAGGACCCTAACCCTCCTTATTCAAGTACTGAACCATACAACCTTACTTCTATTTTAGAAAAAAGAAGTTCTAGAAAGAAGCCAGAAAGAACCATACAGGACCTTCAGGCTGAAGTTAAAACCATTAAAGCCGACATAAAAGACCTTAAAACTAAGCAGCAGCATGACTCTGCCATAATTCAGCTTCTAACCTCTCATATGATCCCAGATATCCCTAGTGAGAGTGATCCCGACGATGTCCCAGATGAAGAACAAAGCCCAAAAGTCCCAGATGATTTCCTTTTTGTTTTAAAAGAAATCAGTTCTAGAAAGTATTACATAAAGATCACACTTGAGTTTTCTAGTGATTTTAAAATTAATACTATAGCTATGTTCGATACCGGAGCAGATTTAAATTGCATTAAATCAAGTCTCGTCCCAAAACGCTTTCATCAAAAAACTTCAGAAAAACTTAGCTCTGCTAATAACACCAAAATGCATATAGAGGGAAAAACAGATGCTAACATATTAAACCAAGGCCTTTCTCTAAAAAGCCATTTTGTCCTAGTTACCAATATACACCATTAGGTTTTCTTGGGAACACCTTTCATAAATTTAATACCCCTTTACAATGTCAGTTATGATGGAATATGCTTCAAAACCAAAAATAAAAGGCTTGATTTCCTTTTCCAAGAAAAGCCCAAGACCAGGAATCTCAACATTATAAAGGCAAGCTCCATTTATAATTAGGGGTGTAAGTGGATTGGAGTGGATTGGACTTTGCCAAATCCAAATCCAGTCCAAAGTTTTTTGGACTCGAGAAATTGAGTCCAAGTCCGATCCAAATATTTTTTGAGTCTAGTCCAGTCCAGTCCGATAATTTTTTCTTGAGTCCGAATCCAGTCCAGTCCGATTATTATACTTCCTCCGTTTATTTTACATGTTACACTTTCACTTTTTACGCATGCCAATGCAAAATTTTGAGGATATATATCTCTAATTTTGTATTTGTAAAAATTATAAAAAGTACACATTAAAAAAATACATATTAAGACGAATCTAACAAGATCCCACATGACTATATTTTTATTCACGTATGAATCACAAACGATAGTCAAAGTGAAATTTGTGAATAGTGAAAATGTCAAAATGTAACATGTAAAAAAACCGGAGGAAGTATTATTTTTTTCCCCGATTTAGATTCAATGATTTTCAACATTTTCTCATAATTGAATTTGAAAAATTAAGCTCATTATATCCATTCCAGAAGATAAGTCACATACATCTTTTATATTATATATATAAATTTTAAATATATATACATTATATATAAAAATATATATAATATATATTATATATAAAAATATTTTTGATTTGGATTTGGACTTATTGGACTCCAAAGGGATGAGTCCAAATCCGGTCGAAAATATTTGGACTCGGAAATTTGAGTCCGAGTCCGGTCCAAAAAATTTCGGTCCGGTCGGTCCAGGCAAGTTTGGGACTGGATTGGATTGGACTCTGGACTTTTCGCAGTCCGCTTACACCCCTATTTATAATAGTGAGATAAATTCTCTTAGCAATCGAAAACAAAGTGATGTGCACGACCTAAAGCAAAAAATTCATCTACAAAAAACCGAAGATCAGTTACAAGGTAATGCTCTAAAGACTCAGATAGCTGACTTCCAAAGCCTTTTCGAAAAGGAAGTTTGCTCTGAGCTTTCAAATGCCTTCTGGAATAGAAAGCAACACATGGTCGACTTACCTTATGAGCCTGATTTTGATGAAAAGAATATCCCTACCAAAGCCCGACCAACTCAAATGAATGCCGACTTAGAACGCCATTGTCGAGAAGATATTAGATTTCTCGAAAGCAAAGGATTAATTTCCAAATCCCGTTCTCCTTAGAGCTGTGCGGCGTTTTACGTCAATAAAGCTTCGGAGATTGAACGTGGCACGCCTAGGCTTGTTATAAATTACAAACCTCTTAACGATGCCCTTCGTTGGATCCGTTATCCAATACCCAATAAAAAAGATCTGATGCAAAAATTACACCATGCCTTTATCTTCTCAAAATTTGATATGAAATCCGGATTTTGGCAAATACAAATCAAGCCACAACATCGTTATAAAACCGCTTTTGCTGTTCCTTTTGGCCAGTATGAGTGGAATGTTATGCCTTTCGGTCTTAAAAATGCTCCATCTGAATACCAAAGAATTATGAATGATATATTCAACCCCTATTCAGACTTTTGCATTGTTTATATTGATGATGTGCTAGTTTACTCAAGCACGATTGATCAGCACTTTAAAAACCTTAAGACTTTATTCTATCTAATTAAGAAAAATGGTCTTGTTATTTCGGCAAAAAAGATATCTTTATTTCAAACTGAGATTAGATTCCTCGGTCAAATTGTGTCTTGTGGGACTATTACCCCTATTGATAGGTCTCTGTAATTCACTAGCAAATTTCCTGATAAAATCTTAGACAAAACCCAACTACAAAGGTTTCTTGGTAGTTTAAATTATGTCTTAGATTTTTATCCAAATCTTTGTAGAATTGCGAAACCTCTCCATGATAGACTAAAGAAAAACCCACCGCCTTGGTCTGATCTCCATACCCAGGTTGTTAAAACCGTAAAAACTCGAGCCTTAGAAATCCCATGCCTTAGTTTAGCAAACCCTGACATGCCTAAAGTTGTTGAGACAGATGCCAGTGACAAGGGTTATGGAGGTATTTTAAAACAGGTCGACAATAGTAAAGAGTACATTATCCAATCCGCCTTAGGATATTGGAATGATACCCAGTTAAAATACTCTTTTATAAAACAAAAGGTTTTATCAATTATTCTCTGTATTACCATATTCCATTCTGATTTATTAAATAAAAATATTCATAAAAAGGATGTTCAACATGTTAAACAAAACTTTGCTAAATGACAAGCTTTTTTCTCTACCTTTGATTTTGACATTGAGCTTATACGAGGAGAAAGCAACTCTCTTCCTGATTTCCTAACTTTTGCAGGGACTTTTACAAGAACATCCAAGATGAAAAGCCCAAAGACTTCTAAAATATGGGAACAACTTCCTAAATACCACCTTCAGAGATTTCCCAAATTACTCCACAATATATCTTCCACCTCGAAAAATAGTTCCCATTTCATACCCTCTTTCCATATTCCTTTTTCCGCTCGCAATATCCATTCAAAAAAGCAATTACCCTTTCCTAGGAAGCTACTAAAAAACATTAACTGACTTCCAACTGACATACAACTAATAATTCTCAACAAAGCCAAATTAGCAAAATTCAATCAAAATTTTACCGAATTCCTCACAAAACACGCTATTTTCCGCTGCTATCTTTGGCATCATTGGGGTCTATCAGGTTTCTTCGATAAAGGATTTTTTCTCTATCCCAATGATCTTACGAGGAATAATCCTTACTTCCTCACATGGAGATATGGGTTGGTAAGAAAGTTCTATGATATTCCAAATCCTCAGACTCCTATTTTTCAAGAATTCACAAAATTCCAACAATACATCTTTTCTACTATACACTCCTTCAGATGGTATGAATGGACTTATGTTGAAATTATTTGTGCCAATATTGAAATGAGTAATGGAAAAATAAGACCAGCCCATTACTTAATCTTCATAAATACCCAAGCTTGTATCCCTCGCCTTATTCCTTCTCAAAAGAACCCCGCCCAAGCCAGGGCTCAAGGGCTTGCTTCCATTACGGGAAATTTGACGCATATTATCAATGACCATCAAAAGCATCATTCATTTCCAATTAACATTATTAATTATGGCAATACAACTGTTGTTTTTCCCCATTCCTTCAACAAATATTTTCTTACAGGAATACAACATTCAGAATCACCCTCTCAATATTTATCTGATATTTACAAAGGAAAATATTTATCTGATGGAGGCAAGATCCATTTTGCCAAAATATCTTCCCACCGAATGTCTAAAAATGATCCGTATGTCTGTGACGATGAAGAAGATGCTGGTTTCCAGACTTAAAAAAAAAAGAGATACTTTTACTATCTTCAAGCTACAGTAGGATAAGACACCACAGCAACGGGCAAAATTCTGCATCAAACAGCAATAGTCAAGAGTACAACAATGTAAAGCAGCAAACTATTGTTCAACAGTATAAAGCATCAAAAAGACAAAATTTTGAACAGTGTAAAGCAGAAGATAAATTGTTCATCAACAGTTCTTCAACATGACAGCATTGCTCTTCCCTGTCTATAAATTGAGGCTTCTCCTTCAGTTCTAGGCAGAGCATAACACAGCAACACAAGCACCTTCAAAATCTCTCTCTCTCTTTCTCTCACAAAAAATTATAACACTCTTTAAAGTATCAGTTTCGTACAAGACTCTTTGTAAGTCTTATCTGTAAAACCATGGCCGGTTCAACCGCCTTGCTTTACTTTGCTTACATGTTTACATGTTTTAAGTTTAAATTTTATCTTATAAAATCCCCAGATCCTTGGCCTAATCCATGGTTATAGGGCTTATTCCTGGTTTAATTTCTGGACTAAGTTCTGGTTCTTAATTATGAGTTCTATGTGGAATAGAGGAACTCCATCCTCTTCTCATGGTAGTAGTAAAGCCAATAAGCTGGTTAAAAATGAAACCTTCACTATAGAAAACCTTGAGCAAAACATTGACAATTGAGAGATACCCAAAGTTAATAAAGATCAGATCTATAAAATGAGTAGATATAATATTTTTAAAACCGATTATGTTATTAAAACCCAAGAACGAGATATTCATTTAACAAAACCTATTGATACTATCAAATTATTTTCAGCAACCACTTTGAAAAAACATGTCGAAAAAGGTTATCGTTACATCCATATAGGGTTAGTTCAAGTAGGCTTAAAACCTCTTACAAAAGAAGGATTGAATTCTTCAGTTCTTGTTGCCCTTAGAGATGGATGATTCAAAGACTTTAATGATTCCTTACTAGGAACTATAGAGTCAAGTTTATGTATGGGTCCAGTCTCTTTTGATTGTTATCCAAATTTCTGTGTCTCGTTAAGTGAAAATAATATCTTTTACTCTTTACTTCTACAAATTAAAACTCATAACTATAAAATGTTTGATGGTTTTATTCCAGTAGCTCTGATCTATAAAGTCCATTACAAAGCTATGATGTCTGCTTTCAATACTAGAAATATACAACATGGTAAGAAAGGAGAAACCCTCCTCCTCCAAACCTTCCTTTCTAGATCTAACATAAGAATCCCTATGGTATCAATACAATGGAATGATGTCAGTCTTCCTAAAGATTGGTTCCTTGAAGGAGCTGTTGAACCTGAAGCACAATCCCCAACTCTTCCAGAACCTAATACCGACTTAAAACGAGTCATACAATACTCTAATGGTAGTGTTAAGCTTAGCTTTAACAGAAGCACTAGCTCTAGGTATTCAGACCATTCCTCTGTTGAGAACCTAGGAAGGGCTTCCCATCATCCTTCTATGAATAACATGCTTTCACCTCCGAAGCTTAAGTCAGGAATCAGGAGTTTGAAGGAAAAAGTAGAGATAGAGAGAGAAAGTGAGAGAGTATTTCCATAGAGTAAGTTTACACTGTTTGCATTCAATTACCTTTCTCCTGATTTCTGGGGTATTTATAGCGGTTGTGATATGACTGGTGTCTTTTCATGGTACCCTAGAATAAAGGCACCTGATTGGCTAGGCAATCAAATCACGACACTTGGCAGGCTATGTTTGGAGATAGATCATCAACCAATCACCAGCAGTCATTTTAGGGATTTGGGCTCTAACTAACCTTTGGGCCAGAAAGTGAACTTTTTCCTCCCACCTGAGCAAAACCCAATGGTTAAGCCATCTTTCTGTATTTCTTACGGTGGGACACTTGTACGGTCCGAGATGGAGCCATGTGTCTCAGCGAGCCGTCGATAGATTAGGCTACAACATTTGCCCCTAAAAGGGTTTTTACTGTTGGCCTATACGACAGTTAAGGCCCTTTTACCTAAGTAGGTCACCTCAAATTCAAAAGAGGCAAAGGCGCGCCATATTTTGGGGCTTACCGGTCATATTTGACCATTTTAATCATTCAGGGTCACTCTTTAACTAGGCTCGGCGGGTTTTTCACCCCCCCTTATATATATGCTTTGTTTGTCTTCATTTAATCATTTCGCATCTTGAGAGAAATTTTCTAGAGGGAGAGGTTCTGCGTTTTTTCAAGAGAGAGAGAGAGTGATCGTCCAATCTCCGTTTTCTTCACCGAATCGTCCAAGCGTTTCGTCAGGTATCTTTTCTTTCTTCTTTTTTATTTTCCTTTATTCTTTATTTTTTCTTAGAAAATCAATAAAATGGATTCCTCTTCTTCGTCAAACAATCCTGGCCGATCAAGAGTTAGCCTTGACCCTAGAACCGATAGTATTTCTTCTTCGGCGCATTCTATAGTTGGGCCTATTTAGGCCGAATATGAATTTTTTTTATGGTTTTTGGCCTAAGAAAGTCGAGACGACCAAGTCTTTACCCGTGCGGGGTAATCGCGCGCGTCAAGCAAGCGCCCGTCTAAGACGAAGAATAATTCTCCCATCTCATAGCTACGAAATGGAAGAATCGGCGGGACGAGTTCCGGATGAAACGAGAGAGGCCCAAAGTGCTTAGCCTTTGGCGGGCCTACTTCCCACGATAACGGTCTTTGGGGAGAATCTTGAAATAAAGCCGAGGCCGGTCCGTCGGGTAGGGACATCGACATGGAAGAAGCCAGCGAAGGTAATATAGAGGGTGATTCTGGCTCGGCTGAAGAATCGGACGAGCCCTCTACCACTTCGTCGGAAATTAGAAGATGCTTAGGTCCTCTTTCTGACCCTGCCTTTATCTTAGTTAATCGTAAATGGCTATAGAAAATAGGGCCTGATCCCAGCTACTTGTCCACCTATATGCCCATGCTTAGGGCTTCTCCTTCGTCATACACAATAAAGAGGCTATGATTCGAGTGCTCCCGGGGAAGCACTTTTTTTGTCTACAAGCTAGCCTTGGACGCGGGGTTGAGATTTCCCCTTCATGAGTTTGTAGAACAAGTGCTTAGGCATTATAGCATCGGCCACAATCAATTGGCGCCCAATGCACGGTACAACATTTTGACCTTCATAGCCGTACGTGAGCTGCGCGGCTTGGCCCTTTCTCTTAGGCTTTTACCCATATTCACTACGCATCCAAGGTTCCGAGGGCAGTGGACGGAACTTGGCTCGGCATTCGCAACCGCCCCGGTTTCCTTACCGCTTGGGGCAAACCTTCTAAGATGCACAACTGGAAAGCCGACCTCATCTTTCTTAAAGCGGCCAACGACCACGTCACTGAGGGCTACCGTTTTTATAACCGGGCTGTTACGCATACTGGGCGAGGGAAGTCCTTTCTGGAGTTGGAGGACCAGTACGACGAAGAGGTGGTGGATTACTTTAGAATAAAGGAGTATTCTAGACCGGGTCAGGCATCCTTTAAAGGGCCAGCTAACTGGATACCCTTTAAAGAGATGTTTTATAATGATAACTTCTTGGTCGCCGTCGGCTTGCGGTTGGCCGATGATAGAGGTATACATTCAAAACTTCAAGTAAAATGCCTCGCCCATAGCCCGTATCGGACTAACCCTTTCATTTCTTTTTGCAGATTCAGCGAGAGCACTTCTCAGAGGATCTTGGACGGGAGATATCGAAATGTCCAAGTTTACTGATAACTTGTGGAAGGAGTTCGCCAAGACTAATGCTGAGAAGAGGGCTGAAACTCTGGTAAATGCATATATATATATATATATATATATATATATATACATTTTTTTTAACCTTGGACGAGGATCGTTCTGGCCCGTCCAAGTTGATTTCAAATACTTTGGACGAAGATCACTCGAGGAAGGAAGGCGTCCATGCCTTGGACGGCTACCTTCTCCGGATCTTCCTCGTCTAAGTTGTTTAATGGCCTTGGACGAGGATCATTCTGGTTCGGCCAAGTTGATTTCCAACACTCGGACGAAAATCACCCGAGGAAGGAAGGCGTCCATGCTTGGATGGCCACCTTCTCCGGATCTTCCTCGTCTAAGTGGTTTTAATGGCCTTGGACGAGGATCGTTCTGGTCCGTCCAAGTTGATTTCCAATACTTGGACGAAGATCACTCGAGGAAGGAAGGTGTCCATGCTTGGACGGCTACCTTCTCCGGATCTTCCTTGTCTGAGTGGTTTTTATGGCCTTGGACGAGGGTCGTTCTGGTCCGTCTAATTTTGGACGGCTTCCTCCTTTGCACCACTCTCGTCTGGAACCTGAAGAATACTTTGGACGAGGTTACCTTGGAAAAAAGAGTCGTCCATGCTTGGACGGCTTCATCCGGTGGTCAATTCTCGTCCGGAGCTCAATAATTCGATTAGAGTTTTCTTCTTTGGACGATCAGATTATTAACTTGTTTATTTTTGCAGAAAAGTGCCCCAACCAACAAGGCCCCGCCTAGGAAGTCTTCTTTGTCTAAGAAGAGACCTAAAGCGGCTGGGGATCAGCCTGCAGCAAAAAAGCCTAAGGGCTTCACAAAGAGGAAAACGGAGAAGGCTTCTCCGTCTGGGAAGGGAGTTGGAGAGAAAACCATTCATCCTCCAAAGAACATGGCTCTGAAGGAGGAGGCGCCCGCCGATTCCCGGCGGTGGGGAGAAGGGTTACGTTCCTCGCGATCGGTTAGGCTGTAATTCCAGATGATCAAACTGAGGTCAGACCAGACTCGGCTGTGGCACTGGTTGTTCCGGAGCCGGGGACGGCTATTGACAACATATCAGGCTTTAGAGGCTCGGTGGCGAAGCTGGTCTCTTGGATGCCGTTATCTATTAGGACGGCGCGGGTCGGTGGACGTTCAATGAGTCCGTCCAACAGACAAGCCATAATCATTCCTATCAAAGGAACTGACTCCTCCCTTCTTTCAGATAAGGGCAAAGAACCTGCTTCATCCGCGGCTGCTCCCACAGTGGATTGAGACGAGGAGTCTTCTGCTGCTTTTTGCAAGATGTCAAAGGCTGAGCGAGATCGGCTCAAACAGGAACTGTTCAAATGCTACCCTGAATCCTATATAAAGGGGTTGTGAGCTACATGTCTCAACTTGCTGCTGAGGTATAGTTTGTTGCCGCTGTTGTTTTTGTTCTTGTACAATTCTTTTTACTTTATAACTCGTCTAATTACTTGTTTCATCTTCGTTGTTCCAGCTTCTGGCTCGCAGTATTTTTACTGAGGAATGGGCGAGGGAGCTTAGGAAAGAAAATTAGCAACTCGTCCACCAAGCTACGACGGCTGGCGACAAGGCCATGCACGACATTCAACTGACGGAGACTCTCCATCGCCAGTCAAGGGAGGCCTGGGAGAAGAGATCAGCAGTGCTGGAGGCCAGCAATAAGAACTATCTTGTCGCTATTAACAAGCTGTACAAGGACCAAGACCCATTGAAATTGGCCTTGGACACCGTCTCAGCCGAGTTGAAAGGCGAGAGAGATCTTGCTCTTTTGGCTTGTTCAAGCGAGGAGGGAAAATATCCTTCTAAGGGCGAATAATGCTCGTCTGCAAAAGGAAGCGGCCCAGGCCTTTGATGACGCTAGAGAAGGCTTGAATCAAGTCATTGAGACGTCCAAAGACTGGGCCGTCAAGGCTTTTGAGATGCTGGCAGAGCCTCATGAGGTCCCCAGCTTTGTTCGGCGTCTGGAATTTCTGGAAAAGGGTTCACTGTGCAATGGTGACTGCTCAAGAGCCTCCTGAATTCTTGGAATCGGATGAAGAGGTTGCGGACGAGGACGGGTCTCCTGAGGACGACCAAGAAACTCCTGCTGAATGAGATGCCTAGTTTTAGGTTTATTTTTCTATGTTTCTTGGCTTGTTTACCGTCGTAGCTTTATCTATTCTTTTTGTTATATACTGAGCTGTAAGTCGCTTTGACAAGTATATAATGAAATGACCTTCTGCCAATGCTTGTCCTTTCTATTATTGCACTTAAATTTTTATCAAGTACACTTTGGACTCGTCCTGCCCTTCTTAGTCGTCATTGCCACTTATCTTAGCAATAAATACATCATACATCTTGTCCTTATCTTTGGACGGTCTTCTTACTTAAAGTATAGATAAGACTCGTCCTGAATTTTGAGCGGACTTTAAGCTTTGTGAAGGAAAGGGTGAGTATCATCTTTGTCTTTGGACGATCGTCAGACATTCGTAATAGATGAAACTCGTCCTGATTTTTGGACGGTCTGCAGGTTTTGTTAAGGAAAGAGTATCATCCTTGTCTTTGGACGATCGTCAGACTTTCCTAAATGTAGCCAAGTATTATTGAGACTCGTCCTGATTTTTGGACGGTCTGCAGGCTTTGTTGTATCCCCCTTGTTGTCAGAGAGTGTGCCGTCCTTGTCTTTGGACGGTCTCCAGGCTTGGTTAAGGGAAAGGTGAGTTTTGTCCCTGTCTTTGGACGATCTTCAGACTTCCCTCAAAATCACCAAGTATAATTGTGACTCGTCCTTCAAACTTGGCTCGTCCTAAAAGTATTATTGTTTTCGCTGTATCCCCCCCTTCTTGGGCTTAGTGCATCCTTGTATTCTGGACGAGCTTTGCCCCAAGAAGGAAAGCAGCCAACATTGGCCGAGCAAACCTAAACTCCTTCGTTTAGGACGAGCTTAGTTACTTGTGGACAATTCATATATTGCGGTTTATGGACGAACCATGCTTTGGCCGGCTTCCTTGAGGAGGCAACCCTCGTCTTGAAGTAGTGAACCCTTACTAGGGCTTTTACTACTTAGCTCGTCCTGGTCTTTGGACGATCTTTAAGTTTACTTGAGAAAAGGTGAGTTTCGTCCTTATCTTTGGCTCGTCCTTTTCTCTGGACGATCTTGAAACTTAGTTAAGGAAAGGGTGAATCTCATCCTTGTCTTTGGACGATCCGCAGACTTAAAGAAGCTAAGTATAATTGTGGCTCGTCCCTCAAACTTGACTCATCCTTAAAGTTCCACGGTTTTAGCTATGTTCCCACCTTCTTGGGCTTAGCTCGTCCTTGTATTCTGGACGAGCTTTGCAGCAAGAAGGAGACGACCAACATTCGCCGAGCCAACGTGAACTCTTTCGTTTAGGATGAGCTTAGACATTTGTAGGCAATTTATATATTGCTGTTTATGGACGAACCATGGTTTGACCGGCTTCCTTGAGGAATCAACGCTCGTCTTGAAGTAGTGAACCCTTACTAGGGCCTTTACTACTTAACTGTCCTTGCATTTGAGAGTAAGGTTCCTTTACTAAGGCTTGCTTACTTCTGGACAGCTTCCCTTTTAGAGACCTTGACGTTTCTCTTACTAGAGATTTAATTGGTTGGCCATATGTGTGATGCACCTTGTAGGTTTACTACACTTTGGCCGGTCTCTTTGAGGGACTGATGTTCGTCAGAGAAATGGGTATTCCGTGTTTTGAAGTTTATTGTCTATCTTTTACTTTGGATGTTTTATTGTTCTTTGTAATTTTGTCTAAGTTAATGTCACTTTTAGACCACTAGACCAACTGGTGGTAAAAATGCCCCAAAGTGAACAACTTAGTAAAAAATAGAGGAACAATATAGGGAGAAAGTAGAAATTGTATTATATGAATTTTGCTTGACGAAGTGCCAAGATACATGTATACATTTCTAGTTCTCTTTTTTGTGCCGTGGCCCTTGTTTTGGGTTACAAACTACTGTAAAATTCTTGCCGATTAACTGAGTCAGACGTGGTACTTCTTCAATGTGTCTGAGTTCCAAGTGCGTTGTATTGGTCGTCCATCCATATCTTGGAGACGAAAAGTTCTGCTTCGCACTTCCTGGACTATCAGATAGGGCCTTCCCAATTTGGTGTCAGTTTACCCAGCTCCTTAGCTCGTCCAACAACTTCTATCTTTCTCAGAACCAAATCCCCTACCTTGAGCGGTCGTCTAGCAACTCTCTTGTTAAAGTCCCGAGCCATTCGCAGCTTGTACAATTGCATTCTTAGCAGCGCATTGCCCCTGACCTTTGGTACTTGGTCCAGGGTCGTGCGTAATGCAGCCCAGTTGGCTTCTTCTGTGTACAACATCACTCTAAGGGTAGGTTCCTCAATCTCAATGGGCAAGACGACTTCAGTACCATAGACCAACATGAAGGGTGTCTCTCCCGTAGAGTTTTTAGCCGTGGTTCTGATAGACCACAGCACCAGCTGTAGCTCTTCTACCCATAATCCCTTAGCATCATCCAGCTTTCTTTTGATTCCATTTGATAGGATCTTGTTGAATGACTCTACTTGCCCATTGGCTTGTGGGTGGGCGACTGCAGCAAAGTGGGCTTTGATTTCCCTTTCCGCCAACCAATCTTTCAGCTTAGGTGTTTCAAACTGTGGACCATTATCAAAGACGATGGACTGCGGCATGCCAAAGCGAGTTATAATGCTCCTCCAAATGAAGCCCTTGACGTCATTCTTTTTTATACCCCGCATGGCTTCGGCCTCTATCCATTTAGTGAAGTAATCCACGACTACAATTACAAACTTCTTTTGCCCAGCGGCTACAGGGAAAGGACCCTGAATATCCACCCCCCATTTGGCAGAAGGCAGAGGGAACAAGATAGGAGTTAAGTAATTGGACGGCTTCTGATGCAGATTTTCGTGCTTTTGACAACTGTCGCACTTCTTTGCGTAGACAAGAGCATCTTCCTTTAAGGTAGGCCAGTAATACCCAGTCCTTAAAGCCTTTTCTCCCAATGCTCTTCCCCTAATGTGGGATGCACAAGCTCCTTCATGGAGTTCCTTCAGTACCTCTAGGCCATCTTCCCTGGTGATTGATACGCTCAAGTTATACGATGTTTTTGTGATATTTTAGGTGCACTTTGCTAAGTGATTTGTTCGTTATTGTTAACGTTTGCATATAAATCAACCTTAGCGGAAGTTCGGAGTTTTGTGCTTTAATAAGTGTTAATGTTATAGATTCCGAACTTTTAAGGAGAAACGGAATTGAACGATGTTTAATTGAAGTTATCCTTGAGTGTTCAAGAAAGTTCAGCACCATGGCTTGGTGGCACGGAAGCAAGTTATGAGTTGACGACAATGTGCTATCCTAGCATCAATGCTCCATCCCTACACCGCACTAACCCAGCAGCATCGCAAGTCATCCACAACAGTCCATGGCACCACCCACACAGCTCACGTCAGCCCAGCAAGCCCAGCGTCATCGCCCGGCCAAGCGGAGCACGGCGGCCCGGCACGTTGCGTCCCTCGCTCGCGACTCGCGAGCCCTGTCGCGAGTCGCGACCATTTTTCCCAGCCAAGTTGTGCGGATGACAGTTAGCTCTTCGCGACTCGCGATCAGTATCGCGCCTCGCGACGCTAAAGTCGGTTTGGGGCCACGTTTTGTGCGGGGTTTAAAAGCCTCCTAAAGCCTAATTTCTAAAGAGAGGAGGAGCAGAGCTGAAATGGAGGAGAGAGAAAAAGCACTCCTCTTTTAATTCTCCTTCCTCACTTTTGTTATTTTTCTTAGTTTTCTTAGTTTTATTAGAGATTTCAATGTTGGATTTGGTTTATGCTACCGGATTGTACTTAGACGCTGATCGGACTAGGTTATCCTTTAGTGAGGGTTTTATAGTCACGCTGATCGTGCTATTCAACTATGAATAAGGAGATTACGAGATTAATTCTCAACAATAGATAATTATGGAAATAATTAGAGTTGAGGTTCAATGATCGATAATGAAATTGAAGTGGGCGTTAATCGGATTCAACATCTTCCCATATTGATTTCTCATTTTATTTATATGCTAATTAGTTTTAGTTTATTCATAACTCATTTTGAAACCCCCCCTTTTTATCAGGTTATTCGACCCTTAGCTTAATCTAAGTACTAATTCACGCTAAATGTTTAACTTGTCCCTGTTTCCCTGTGGATACGATCCCTACTTCCATTATACTTGCTTAGTGTGCATGAGTGTAGGAGAAATTTATCTTTGGTTAGGTGCATACGACAAAGCCGCACCCACCAAATTTTGGCGCCGATGCCGGGGAGTCGGTGTTACTTGTTTATATTTAGCGTGATTTTTGGATGGTATTGCTTGTGCTCTTTGTTTATGGTTGACACTCATAGCACTAACGATGCATTGCAAGAGTTCTTCTCAATCAGTTTTGCAGGTACTTGAAGTGGAGTTTGACATGGAACCACCATTGTCACACATGGAGCACAAGCCCAATGATTAAGCCTAAGGTACTAAGTCGAGCTAACGACTTTAAACAACAGCGCTTCTCGAGAGGCAACCCGAGACCCCTTTTATTTTCGCTCTTTTCTTTATTTCTCATCAAATTTCCACCACCACAACAAATTTTCTTTCACCCACCGTCCACCCACTAAAAAGAACCACAACAAATCTTAATCCACTTTGAGCCAAAATCCACAAAAGAAAACCCGTTGGGAAGAGTTCAACCGCTAGGAGTTGGCGAAATTGAAACGGTGAGATTGTTGTATCTTTTCGATCTCATATGCTAGGTGCAAATCTCAAAAATTAAAAAATTTGAATTTGCCATTTGTTTGAGTGATTCGAGGGAGAGGGTTGTGAGTAGACTTATGAGATTTGAGTTGGTGTTGTTAAGAAATTTGAGTTTGACGGATTGTTTTGTCATGAGTCTTGAGCATTCGATCTTCGATTTACCCGATTTTCGATTCCCCCCCCCATTTTCAGTTTACTTTTTCTTCTAATTGTCGTGACATTGAGGACAATGTGCAGTTTAAGTAGGGGGGGAGGGTATTCTCATTCTCATTTATGGATTTATTACTTTCAAATTGAAAATAAAAAAAAAATCCCGCTGAGTTGAAATCCCGCAAGGGCGGGCGACTCGGGCAAAAATTGGGGGCCCGGGTAGGTTGAATACCCGAAAGGGCAACCTATGCAAAAAAGTGGCTTATATTGAGCGGGTAAGATGGTGAGATGAAAAAAAAAATGTGAGAAGCTAGGATGAAAACCCGAAAGGGCTCCTAGGCAAAATGAGAGATTAAAGAGAGAATTATGTATTTTGAAAACTCATTTGCCAAAGTTAGTTTCATAAGACGGAAGGCGCTTTCGGGTTGGGTTGGTTATTTCATCCTTGATTTTGTGAAGATTTGTTTTGGCTTTCACATTCTTTTGGCTGATTGTTTGTTTTTGGAAGTAAGCATGGAATTTATCCCTTTTTTTCTTTGTTCCATGGCTTGCTATTCTAAGTTAGTTGTAGCAGTAGTAGGTCATCTTTTGAGGTTTGGGAGAGCTGATAGTTTAGTGTGTTGTGAGCTGACATTTTGATTCTTGTTGGTGTTGCTGGCTATTATTGTTGTCGCGTCTTTGTATTTTTCAGGCGAGCTCGAAGCTAAGTGTGGGGGAGTCATTGTCCCTTACGTTTAGGTTTTGAGCGGATGTTGTTAAGATGTGATGATGATGATGTAGTTGATGGAGAGTGTAGGTTGGTGTCGATAGCTTGGGTAATGATTTATTTGGTGATTCTCGCTTTTGAGTTTACTCGAGGTCGAGTAAAATTCAAGTGTGGGGGCACTCAAGTTATACGATGTTTTTGTGATATTTTAGGTGCACTTTGCTAAGGAATTTGTTCGTTATTGTTAACGTTTGCATATAAATCAACCTTAGCGGAAGTTCGGAGTTATGTGAGTTAATTAGTGTTAATGTTATAGATTCCGAACTTTTAAGGAGAAACGGAATTGAACGATGTTTAATTGAAGTTATCCTTGAGTGTTCAAGAAAGTTCAGCACCATGGCTTGGTGGCACGGAAGTAAGTTATGAGTTGACGGCAATATGCTATCCTAGCATCAATGCTCCATCCCTACACCGCACTAACCCAGCAGCATCGCAAGTCATCCACAACAGTCCATGGCACCACCCACACAGCTCACGTCAGCCCAGCAAGCCCAGCGTCATCGCCAGCCAAGCAGAGCACATCAGCCAGAACGTTGCGTCCCCTGCTTCGCGACTCGCGAGCCCTGTCGCGGGTCGCGACCATTTTGCCCTGCCAAGTTGTGCGGATGACAGTCAGCTCTTCGCGACTCGCGATCAGTATCGCACCTCGTGACGCTTAAGTCGGTTTGGGACCACGTTTTGTGCGGGGTTTAAAAGCCTCCTAAAGCCTAATTTCTAAAGAGAGGAGGAGTAGAGCTGAAATGGAGGAGAGAGAAAAAACACTCCTCTCTTAATTCTCCTTCCTCACTTTTGTTATTTTTCTTAGTTTTCTTAGTTTTATTAGAGATTTCAATGTTGGATTTGGTTTATGCTACCGGATTGTAGCTTGAACTGTTCTTGAAGAAAATTAACATGAAGCTTCAACCATTATTGTGAGATCTTTCCTCTCTATCTATTTTCCTTGATTATGGTTTAATTTCTATGATTATACTTTATGATTTTTACATAATTATGCTTGGAACGTTACCAGTTTGATTGTGTAATTAATCTAACGCTAAATTTAAGGATAGAATCAGATTGTTTTATTCTTTTATTTATTTGTAGCAAACTAGGGAGTAACTTAGATGCAGATCATCTTGGTTATTTCTTGGGGAAATTGAATCAACTGTTGAATGTTTATCGCGTGTATGACATTAGCGGGTCTATTGGTTCTCTATGTTTATTGCTGCTATTGGATTGAACTTAGACGCTGATCGGACTAGGTTATCCTTTAGTTAGGGTTTTATAGTCACACTGATCGTGCTATTCAACTAAGAATAAGGAGAATACGAGATTAATTCTCAACAATAGATAATTATGGAAATAATTAGAGTTGAGGTTCAATGATCGATAATGAAATTGAAGTGGGCGTTAATCGGATTCAACATCTTCCCATATTGATTTCTCATTTTATTTGTATGCTAATTAGTTTTAGTTTATTCATAACTCGTTTTGAAACCCCCCCTTTTTATCAGGTTATTCGACCCTTAGCTTAATCTAAGTACTAATTCACGCTAAATATTTAACTTGTCCCTGTTTCCATATGGATACGATCCCTACTTCCATTATACTTGCTTAGTGTGCATGAGAGTAGGAGAAATTTATCATTGGTTAGGTGCATACAACAAAGCCGCACCCACCAAATTTTGGCGCCGTTGCCGGGGAGTCGGTGTTACTTGTTTATATTTAGCATGATTTTTGGATGGTATTGCTTGTGCTCTTTGTTTATGGTTGACACTCATAGCACTAACGATGCATTGCAAGAGTTCTTCTCAATCAGTTTTGCAGGTACTTGAAGTGGAGTTTGACATGGAACCACCATTGTCACACATGGAGCACAAGCCCAATGATTAAGCCTAAGGTACTAAGTCGAGCTAACGACTTTAAACAACAGCGCTTCTCGAGAGGCAACCCGAGACCCCATTTATTTTCGCTCTTTTCTTTATTTCTCATCAAATTTCCACCACCACAACAAATTTTCTTTCACCCACCGCCCACCCACTAAAAAGAACCACAACAAATCTTAATCCACTTTGAGCCAAAATCCACAAAAGAAAACTCGTTGGGAAGAGTTCAACCGCTAGGAGTTGGCGAAATTGAAACGGTGAGATTGTTGTATCTTTTCGATCTCTTAAGCTAGGTGCAAATCTCAAAAATTAAAAAAATTGAATTTGCCATTTGTTTGAGTGATTCGAGGGAGAGGTTTGTGAGTTGACTTATGAGATTTGAGTTAGTGTTGTTAAGAAATTTGAGTTTGAAGGATTGTTTGTCATGAGTCTTGAGCATTCGATCTTCGATTTACCCGATTTTCGATCCCCCCCCCCCATTTTCTGTTTACTTTTTCTTCTAATTGTCGTGACATTGAGGACAATGTGTAGTTTAAGTAGGGGGGAGGGTATTCTCATTCTCATGTATGGATTTATTACTTTCAAATTGAAAAAAAAAAAAAAAAATCCTGCTGAGTTGAAAACCCGTAAGGGCGGGCGACTCGGGCAAAATTGGGGGCCCGGATAGGTTGAAAACCCGAAAGGGCAACCTATGCAAAAAAGTGGCTTATATTGAGCGGGTAAGATGGTGAGATGAAAAAAAAAAGTGAGAAGCTAGGATGAAAACCCGAAAGGGCTCTTAGGCAAAATGAGAGATTAAAGAGAGAATTATGTATTTTGAAAACTCATTTGCCGAAGTTAGTGTCATAAGGCGGAAGGCGCTTTCGGGTTGGGTTAGTTATTTCATCCTTGATTTTGTGAAGATTTGTTTTGGCTTTCACATTCTTTTGGTTGATTGTTTGTTTTTGGGAGTAAGCATGGAATTTACCCCTTTTTGTCTTTGTTCCATGGCTTGCTATTCTAAGTTAGTTGTAGCAGTAGTAGGTCATCTTTTGAGGTTTGGGAGAGCTGATAGTTTAGTGTGTCGTGAGCTGACATTTTGATTCTTGTTGGTGTTGCTGGTTATTATTGTTGTCGCGTCTTTGTATTTTTCAGGTGAGCTCGAAGCTAATTGTGGGGGAGTCATTGTCCCTTACGTTTAGGTTTTGAGCGGATGTTGTTAAGATGTGATGATGATGATGTAGTTGATGGAGAGTGTAGGTTGGTGTCGATAGCTTGGGTGATGATTTATTTAGTGATTCTCACTTTTGAGTTTACTCGAGGTCGAGTAAAGTTCAAGTGTGGGGGTATTTGATACGCTCATGTTATACGATGTTTTTGTGATATTTTAGGTGCACTTTGCTAAGGGATTTGTTCGTTATTGTTAACGTTTGCAAATAAATCAACCTTAGCGGAAGTTCGGAGTTTTGTGAGTTAATTAGTGTTAATGTTATAGATTCCGAACTTTTAAGGAGAAACGGAATTGAACGATGTTTAATTGAAGTTATCCTTGAGTGTTCAAGAAAGTTCAGCACCATGGCTTGGTGGCACGGAAGCAAGTTATGAGTTGACGACGATGTGATATCCTAGCATCAATGCTGCATCCCTACATCGCACTAACCCAGCAGCATCGCAAGTCATCCACAACAGTCCATGGCACCACCCACACAGCTCACGTCAGCCCAACAAGCCCAGCGTCATCGCCAGTCGAGCAGAGCACAGCAGCCAGCACGTTGCGTCCCGTGCTTCGCGACTCGCGAGCCCTGTCGCGGGTCGCGACCATTTTGCCCTGCCAAGTTGTGCGGATGACAGTCAGCTCTTCGCGACTCGCGATCAGTATCGCGCCTCGCGACGCTTAAGTCGGTTTGGGGCCACGTTTTGTGCGGGATTTAAAAGCCTCCTAAAGCCTAATTTCTAAAGAGAGGAGGAGCAGAGCTGAAATGGAGGAGAGAGAAAAAACACTCCTATCTTAATTCTCCTTCCTCACTTTTGTTATTTTTCTTAGTTTTCTTAGTTTTATTAGAGATTTCAATGTTGTATTTGGTTTATGCTACCGGATTGTTGCTTGAACTGTTCTTGAAGAAAATTAACATGAAGCTTCAACCATTATTGTGAGATCTTTCCTCTCTATCTATTTTCCTTGATTATGGTTTAATTTCTATGATTATACTTTTTAATTTTTACATAATTATGCTAGGAACGTTACTATTTTGATTGTGTAATTAATCTAATGCTAGATTTAAGGATAGAATCGGATTATTTTATTCTTTTATTTATTTGTAGCAAACTAGGGAGTAACTTAGATGCAGATCATCTTGGTTATTTCTTGGGGAAATTGAATCAACTGTTGAATGTTTATCGCGTGTATGACATTAGCGGGTCTATTGGTTCTCTGTGTTTATTGCTGCTATTGGATTGAACTTCGACGCTGATCGGACTAGGTTTTCCTTTAGTTAGGGTTTTATAGTCACGCTGATCGTGCTATTCAACTAAGAATAAGGAGAATACGAGATTAATTCTCAACAATAGATAATTATGGAAATAATTAGAGTTGAGGTTCAATGATCGATAATGAAATTGAAGTGGGCGTTAATCGGATTCAAGATCTTCCCATATTGATTTCTCATTTTATTTATATGCTAATTAGTTTTAGTTAATTCATATCTCATTTTGAAACCCCCCCTTTTTATCAGGTTATTCGACCCTTAGCTTAATCTAAGTACTAATTCACGCTAAATATTTAACTTGTCCCTGTTTCCCTGTGGATACGATCCCTACTTCCATTATACTTGCTTAGTGTGCATGAGAGTAGGAGAAATTTATCTTTGGTTAGGTGCATACGACAAAGCCGCACCTACCAGTGATGCACTTGAGTGGAGGACGATTGAATGACTTCTTGTAAAGGGTCTCATCCCACAGTTCAAACCATTTGTCTCGGGCTTTTACATACTTTGCCTCTACAGAGTCTGAAGGCAGTCGTCCTGTTTTCTTGTATTCTATTATATGATCCATCCAAACTGCCCCTCGACTAAGAAACATGACTTGTTCTTGGTCAATGCTCTTTTTTGGTTTAACCTCCCAAAACACTTGTTCTTGGCGCATCACCTTCAGTAGAGGCGCCAATTTTGAGAGAGCGTCTGCTTGATGATTTTCTGACCTTGGTACTTGGTCGAGAACAAATCGTTTCAATGGCTCATTCTCATCCTTGATCAGACGCATATATTTGCTCATTGATGCTTCTTTACATTCGAAGTCTCCATTAACTTGACTGACGACTAAGAGAGAGTCCGATTTGGCCTCAATCTCTAGAGCCCCAGCCGCCTTACACATCTCGATCCCAGCCAGAAGTGCTTCATATTCAGCTTCGTTATTGGACGCTTGGAATTGGAACCTTAGCGCATATTCAAACTTGTCTCCTTTTGGAGATTGACAAATGATTCCTGCCCCACATCCATTGACAGTGGATGATCCATCTACCATGAGCGTCCAGTGCTTCCTTCCTTCAGCCGGATCATATATAGGTTCTATAGCTGGCCGAGTAAGCTCAACTATAAAATCTGCTAAGACTTGCCCCTTAATATCTTTTCTTGATTCAAAAGATATGTCGAACATGTTTAGCTCAACAGCCAACTTCAGCATTCGTCCAGCGGCTTCCATCTTTTGTAGAACTTGCCTCAGAGGTAGGTTAGTATAGACTATTATACTGTGAGCCAAGAAATAGGGCCTCAATTTTCTGCTTGCCATGACGAGTGCCAACCCAAACATCTCGACCGGTGTGTACCTACATTCTGTGTCCTTGAGCACATGACTCACGAAGTATATTGGGATTTCCACAGACTCTCTTTCAGCCAATAGAACAGCACTCATAGCCTGTGGAGACACGACCAAGTATACAAACAGTTTTTCGCCCTCGGCTCGACTGACCAACCTAGGTAATTGACGAAGGTGATGTTTGACCTGCTGAAGTGCTTGCTCAGCTTCTGCTGTCCATTCAAACTTAGCTTTTTTCTTGATATTAGCGAAAAAATGATGACACTTGTCTCCTGACTTAGACAAGAACCGTCCAAGGGTCGTTAAGCAACCTGTCAGACGCTGTACCTCTTTGATTTTAGACGGAGACTTCATGTCAATAATGGCTTTAATTTTTTCGGGATTTGCTTCTATCCCCCTTTGATCTACTAGGAAGCCCAAAAACTTCCCAGACAAGACGCCAAAGACACATTTTTTGGGGTTCAATTTCAGTTTGTACTTTCTGAGAGTTTCGAAAGTTTCTCTCAAATCACCAACACGGCCTTCCTCTTGCCGACTCTTCACTATCATATCATCAATATATGCTTCCATGTTCCTTCCCAACTGTGACTGGAAAACAGTATTAATCAATCTTTGAAAAGTGGCCGGCGCATTACGGAGGCCAAAAGGCATCCTCAACCAGCCATACAGCCCTTTCTCGGTAATGAAGGACGTTTTGTGCTGATCCTCTGACCACATGGGGATTTGATGAAAGCCTGAATATGCGTCCATGAAGCTTAACAAAGCATGGCCGACCGAGGAGTCCACCAGTCGATCCAACTTAGGCAAAGGGAAACTGTCCTTAGGACATGCCTTGTTGAGATAAGTGTAGTCCACACACATCCTCCAGGTGCCATTAGGCTTTGGCACCATGACCACATTTGCTATCCATTCTGGATAATAAGTCTCTCTGATGAACTGTGATTCCAACAACTTCTGAACTTCCTGGTCGACCACTTGATTTCTAGCTGGTCCTAAGTGTCTCTTCTTCTGACGCACTTGCTTCATACTTGGATCAACATTCAGTCGATGAACGACTATGTCTGAGTCTATTCCAGGCATATCTTCAACAATATAGGCAAACACATCTTGGAATTGCTTGAGCAAATTTATCAAAATGCCCCTTAATTCAGGGGTAAGAGAAGATCCAATCTTTAAGGTTCTTTCTGGACGGGCTTGGTCCAAACAAATGTCTTCTGGATCATCTACAGGCTCTGGACGTTCAAGTGCCACACCCATGATGGCCATCAATTCTCCAAATGAGGGTAGCTCTTCCTTGACAGGTACATACTTCCTTTTCTTGCTGGGAAGGTGTTCATACGTTTTCCTTGAGGGAACAACCGGCGTCTGTGGACTATCAATCGTCATCCTCAGTGAGGCCACTTTGGTCCTCTACAATTTCGGACATTTTTCTTTCGCCAGCGACCTTCGTCTGGTCCTGATTGTCTGCTTTCCATGACGACGGCTTTAGAGTAGTTAGGTAACATTCCCTAGCCGCCTGCTGATTTCCATACAAGGAGCCAATTTGACCACCATCACATTTAAACTTCATAAGCATCAAGTGAGTTACTATCACAGCTTTAACATGATTCAGAGTTGGCCGTCCAAGTATGACATTATAGGCTGTCAAATCTCGGACAACCTAACTTGATGAACAAAGTCCGTGAGGCATCCTTCTCTCCAACTCGGACGGGCAAAGTAACTGTTCCCATAGGGTGAATGATTCCTCCCCCAAACCCTATGATGGGATGGTGGACGGGAACCAAGTTCTTCTCATCAAACTTCAATCTAGACAAGCAATATGCAGTAATGATGTCTGTCGAGCTTCCAGTGTTAATCAGAATTCTTCTTACTCTAAAGTTTGCTATCTTCATTTCTACAACCAAAGGGTCATCATGGGGAGTTCTCAGCTTCCCCCGATCTTGCTCGCTAACCATCACCTTTGGGAAGGGCTCGGCCTTTGTCTGATCAGTTAGTAAGACTTGGCCGACCTCCCTGAGATAGTTTTTGTGCCCTCTATTGGTTGGTCCTCCAGCGGTAAATCCTCCTGAAATGACAAGAACAACATCCTCCTCAGTGTTCTCACTTTCCTTCTTCTTATTCTGCCGATCATCTTTCCTCTGAAACTTCCTTCCCCCTTGAGGCAAGTATGAGTTCATCTATCCTTTTCGAGCTAAATCCTCCAAAGCCCTCTTAAGGTGTTTACATTCATTGGTCTCGTGACCGCAGTCCTTGTGAAAGTGACAGTATTTGCTCTTGTCTCTATTTCTGTAAGGAGTCTTCATCTCAGCTGGAGCCTTCAGCTCATATTGGTCCTTTATCTCCATGAGAATGGAGTATTGGTCCTTGCTGAATTCAATGAGGTTGACTGAAATTTCAGGTTCTTTCCTCTTGCTTCTCCTGGGCGAAGTAGAGGTGGAGGTTATGGCCCAAGTCTCAGCCTTTTTAGGGTTGCTCTTCTTTGGTTGACCAACCTCTTTAGGCTTCTTGGACTCGGGGTGCTTTGCCTCAGCACATACTTCAGTGGTGTGTATAAACGCTTCGGCTTCCTTTAAAGCTTCGGCAAGAGTGGTGATTTTCTTCTTAACAAGATCGAACTTAAAACTTCCTGGCCTTAGCCCCCTGATAAAGGCATCAAAGGCCACACCAGCATTGAGATCTTGAATCTGAAGGGCTTCTAGATTAAATCTTTTAACAAAACTTCTGAGGGCTTCCTTGGGTCCTTGGACGACCTTACCTAAGTGCATGCTTGTTTTTTGCTCTTGCCGATTGGCAACAAAGTGACTAGTAAGTAGGTAACTGAGCTCAGCAAAATTGTTGACTGAATTAGAGGGGAGATTGTTAAACCACTTATGAGCTACTCCTTTCAGAGTAGCCGGGAAGTTCTTACACCAAGTAGCATCATCCACTGCTTGGACGTACATTTGATGCTTATAAGTGGATAAGTGATCGTCTGGATCAGTAGTTCCATCAAAGGGCTCTATGGTAGGGAGTTTTAACTTTGGGAAGGGGGGCCGCCTCCATGATCCTGGCCGAGAATGGGGTAGGCCAGTTGATCCGGAGAGCTCCCAGCTGTCCCTCAATGGGTATGAACTCCTTTCGGTGTTCTTTCAACACAGGGTTAGATGAAGTGTTTGGAGGGGATGGACGCCTATAAACCATTGGCTGAACCACCGTTTTCTCTTGTCTCGGACGAACAAGAGAAGGGCCCAGACTTCTTCCTTCTGTTTTGGATGGTATCCCCAAAGGAGGGTCTCTCAAGTACGGTGTAGACCATGTGGTCGACCGTTGTAATGCAGCAGCTTTCTTTGCCTCTAGGTATTCCCTGGCATCTGTTTCCATTCGGTGCCCATCTGGACGAACATTATCCTGGGTCCTAACCACCGGGTTCCAGTCCATCTTCCTTCGCCTTCGCCGCCTTACGTTTACTTTTCCGGCCGTTCTCCTAGAGGGTTCCTGACGAACAGGTCGACTTGGACCTAGACGATTTTCATGGGAACGTCCCCTAAGAGGAACTGGATTGTTAGCTGCTGGCTCCGGGTTAATTTGGAAAAACAACATGTTGTTCTTGATTCGCTCTGGACGACTGCTGCCATCTTAGTCTGGAAGTCATTCAAGACATTCTCTAGATGGGCAGCCGATCCATTGGAGGTTTGGGTGGTGGTTCCCCCTCCGAACCTTAAGTCGGGAATCGGGAGTTTGAAGGAAAAAGTAGAGATAGAGAGAGAAAGTGAGAGAGTATTTCCACGAGTAAGTTTACACTTGTTTGCATTCAATTACCTTCATCCTGATTTATGGGGTATTTATAGCGGTTGTGATATGACTGGTGTCTTTTCATGGTTCCCTAGAATAAAGGCACCTGATTGGCTAGGCAATCAAATCACGACACTTAGCAGGCTATGGTTGGAGATAGATCATCAACCAATCACCGGCGACCATTATAGGGATTTGGGCTCGACTAACCTTTGGGCCGAGAAAGTGAGCCTTTTTCTCCCACCCGAGCAAAACCCAATGGTTAAACCATCTTTACGTATTTCTTACGGTGGGACACTTGTACGGTCCGGGATGGAGTCATGTGTCTCAAGCAGAGCTGTCGATAGTTTAGGCTACAACAGCTTCATATAGAAGAAGTTTATTTATAGATTCCAAAAATTAAATATTTGTTAAAGGAAATACTACTATATACACATATAATTTAAGACACATCTATTATATAGGTATGTTTACGAATAATAAATATGCATATATATATATATATATATATATATATATATATATATATATATATATATATATATATATATATATATATATATATATATATATATATATATATATATATATATATATATATATATATATATATATTATAATATTTTATTTATATATGATATTTTGACAATTAATCAAACTAATAGGCATACCGCATAAGTAAATTAGTTAAAAATACGGAGTATAGTTTAAGGAACGAGAGATAAGAGAGTTGGATGGAGAGGAGGGTTTATTACGGGTAGTACTATATAACAATGAGTATGCAATCATAGTACTCCCTCCGTTTTTTTTTGTTCTTCCTACTTGGAATCTTGACACTATCTATGATTAGAGAGAATCTTCTAAATTCTTTTCAATATATATCAAAAAAATATAGTCATGTAGGGTCGTAATTGATTCGTCTTAATGAGTACTTTATTAATATTCAATCGTTACAATTTTTACTAATATGTAATGGAAGATATTAAAGGTCCAAGAAGTGCATTGGCAAACGTGCACACTTAAAGTAGGAAGAACAAAAAAAACAGAGGGAGTATAACTGAAAAGAGAGAAGCATTGTAAATAAATGTATGTTTTTATAAATATATACATATTGATATGAATTAGAAGAGAGATTATACCAGAAGACACATTGTCCTCAAACAAAAGTAAATTTTTTTTACAGAAAAAAATATTAGATTCTCTAGGATTTTGAGATTGAACCACATAAAAACCCTAGCATCTCTAACCCATCACAAAGCTAGATAAGTTATTATATTATCTCAATGTACATGATGGTTGAGAGGATACTGAAAAAACATGTAAATTTCATTCTACCAACTATACCAAAGAATTAAGCACATCATATTCCTCCCGGGTCAACCCATATCCCCCAACTCCTGAAGAAAGCAAAAACTTCCTCCAAAGATTAAGATTAAATAAAAAGAAATAATGAATCTCCTTTTATTGAACATAGCCATTAAAGAAAAAGATTAAAGAAGTGTGAGGGAGAGAAATGCTGAATCTCCTTAAATTGATGATAACCAGGTTCAAATCATCAATAGTAATATCTATTGCCTATTCTATAATGAACATAACATATGGATGAAAAAGAAAAACAAAGAACGGGCGGAGAGCAATTCTGAATTGCCTTTTATTTAACCAAGGTCAAATCATCAATTATAATACCTATATATAGCGCATTTCCAACATGTCATTTTCCTCTGCTTCTATGGTTTTACCCTGACTGTTTGGGTGCGTGCGTGCGTCAGATGCAGATTTGTTGTTTATTCTATATTAAAGCTTTAGCATAAGCACTTCTAGGATCCCATATCAAAAAGGTCATTTACACAATTGACCAAATAGGGATTGAATACCATGAAAGAACTAATAAGAAGTATAAATTCCCAGTTTCTCATTTTACACAATTCACCAAATAAGTTGTCCATTCATACGAAATTCAACAAAACATATGGTAACAAGAAAAATACACCAACATTCTGCAAAAAGCTCTATACACATGTACACAACTAATGTGAAAATCACACATGAAATTGATCCATACCACGAAGACCATAGACGTTTGAGTTGCCAACACGCATATTATTGTAACAAAACAATGTTCATTACGCTTGATTAGATATAAGAATTAACAGTACTCTTTTCCTAGCCTCCTAGGCATTATTCATCGACATTTATTTTCTGGCAAAGCCATTGCAAGCTTCCTGATTGTAAATGCGAAGTTTTCCTTTTTAGCAACTTAGCCACAACAAAAATGAGAAGGGATGGAATTTTTCTAGGAGCAGGGGACAACATAAGGGAAATTAAGGATAGAAGAGAATACAGTAAGTACACCCAATATTGTCTGACCCTCAGATAAGAATTATAAAACAACATCAACAAAAAGTTTACAGATAAGAAATAGGTTATCTGTCACTCATAAGTGAAAACAAACCTGATATAAGAAGAGCAATAATCCATGCATGAAATGAACCCATCTAGGTGGTGGCGAATCCAAACGAGGTGAATATAGCTGAAAGCGAAGCCCCTTTCAGATAAATTTTCATCAACAAGCAATGAACAATTCATACCCTTCACCAACCATAGACATTAGTCATGTTATAAAACAAAGACAATTTCAAAGTTTCAACCACAATGATCGCTTAGCTTTCTCACATAGATAAGTCTAAGCACACACCATTATTTTGCATAGCAAGAAAACAAATCCTCCTACTCTTTCCTGCATAAGCTAATAGCAAGTATCAAAGCCACTAAGGCCACTATTTGCCCCAATTCAATTTAGCATCAAAACAAATTTACCTACGAAAAAGAAAATATATACAGTCCCTGAAGCAACACCACAAGAAGAAAGCTTCAACATGGAAATCATCTTTCATATAACAGATTTCTATTTGAAGGGGTAACTTAACAGATTTCATAGAGCATAAAATAGATAAGGCTTCAAAATGAATCCCATGTGATATGATGTATTTCGTTATAATAAATCAGAAAATTTTATGAGTCTACTAGTGTCTAGTGTGACGCATTAACTGTTAGAAAGATGCGTGATTTAAAAGCTACACATAAAGCATGAAGGGAAGAGCAAATTCGACTTAGAATATGTTACAAAAGCATAAACCCTGGCACCCTGCAAATACATTGATTGAAAGAAAATAGAAAATTTATTCACTTACATATCCAAGCAATGCAGAAGTCGTTAGGAACATTAATCCAGTAAGTGTTATCTGCACCAAAAGAAAAGTTAATCCCTGAGACAATTTACGAACAAGCTGAAATAGCAAAATTTCAAAACAATGGAGTAAAATTAAGATAGAATAGAAATTTAAAAGCCAAACAAGATATAATTACCATATTTGGACTTAAAAACAATCCAGAAACGGCAAATGTACACCAAAAAAAGAGGGGGTCAGCAACTTTACACAACATTAAAAAATGCACCAAGTAATGATTATGCAAATGCAAGAACAAACAAACATTTAAACATATAAAAACACGAAAAACATTTCTCTCCAAAAAAAATGTTCCAGAACACTAATAAGGGTGGAGATACCAATCACTACGAGAAAACAATGAAAAGCAACATAACTTAAATTTTTTTTTTGAAAGGAACATAACTTAATGCATATAAGCTTGAACTAAAACAATTAACTATAAACCTGCAGCTAGCAAGATTTGCTCCGAACATTTAAGACAACTAAAACAAAGAATACCCTACAATAACCAACCTAATCTGAAAACAAATTCACTAGAGAAGTCAATCCCCGACATGCCAGAATTAAATTTATGAACAAAAAGACATAGGGAAAAATTGCACGAATCGAGTCCAGAATGGTTGTAAGATGTTTTTGGCCACATATGAGTGATCCACACCATTGTACTTGTGTCTATGTAGCGCCGCAACACCATGAGCCCCAATATACCCCATAATTTGCTCTCCCGAGTATTTTTAGTACCCCAAAATTTCGGATTCTTTAACACAACAAAAAGAACCAATGCAACACACCAAAATCGGAAATTATTAGCGGCTAAGAAAGAAAACTTCAAATTGATCCCAAACCAAAAAAAAAAAAAAATCAAAGGCAATGAACATAAAAGACAAATTCATATAAATTTATAGATATGTGGTCACAGAAATAATATAGAGGTTGCCATGTAATCCTACTAACAATATGACCTTATTGTTCAGTTATTATTTGAAGATTAATGTTATCTTGAAAATTTAGAAGATCATGTTGAAAAATGAAATGTCCAACCAATGAAACCAAGAAATAATCTTCAGATTTGAATCAACGATAAAGAAAGAAACAGCTAGAAAATAATCATTAAATAATGATGCTTGACCCCTCTATATATGCCTCACTAAATTTGATGATGTTTGAAAACAACGTATTAGGGTGCGATGGTGCGTTCTCTTCACCTAAATTCTCCTATGAACTTATAAAAAAATAACTAAACTTATCTAAACTTATTGATGTTCATTTTATAAGGTGTCAAAACATATATGAACTTATTTAAACTTAAGTAAACCTATCTCAACTTATTAGACCTCAAACTTACTTATTTAAGGGGAAGAGAACACAATCTTCAATTAGGATGCAGGAAAAACTTAAAGACGAACTCTAGGTCAAAGAAATCAAGTCCTTTCAATTCGTATTGTCTTCTAAATAGAAGTATATGTCTTGAGCTCAGAAAGATACTACCTACTTGCTTTTTAAATGTACCATATTCCTTTTTGGGATGCTTTGAATTAGTCAGACCATCTCCTTCTTGGAATTAGGCTTCCTCCTGACGTGATTTTTCAAATTGTTCATCATACCTTCATACAGCTACCCCAAACATGAATGTCATTGGCTATAACTCAAAAAAGACGGAGGAAGTAGTATATATAACATACACACATCCCAAGTTGACAAAGTTGTTTTTTATTCATATTTGGCGAAACACCCATAGAGTTCCAATGTTAGAAACATTTCGACGTCTATGAGGGGTTTGGTTACTGTTCTTATATGGCGAAATCCAGCAGTGCATATTTTCTAAACCTCTAACAAAAATAGACTTATAGGCTCCGTTTGTTTTAGAGGAAATTGATTTCTCCTATTTTCCATTGTTTGGTTGGACAAGGGATTTAATAAGGAAAACTAGGGTGGAAAAGAGTTTTACATCCCTTTGTAAAGGTTTTCCTCCAAATTTGAAGGAAAACCATTATCCTCCACACTCTCCCAACATCTCCATTTCCCCCCCTTAGCTTAATAGTTTTCCATCAATCCAAACAAAGGAAAACTAATATTCATTTGCAATTTCCAGTGGGAAATATTTTCCATGGAAAATATTTTCCGTCAAACCAAATAGACCCATAGAGTCAATTTCCTCTTCCCCCTCTAAATATTATCTTATGGAAAGCATGGTGAATAATAAAATCACCTTCAAACAAGAAATTCGAACATTTGTAAATGAAGGAATACACAAGAATAAAGGATAATCATGGAACATGAGCACCATAAATTTAGTGCAATTCAATACAGAAGTTGTTCAAACAAGAGATTTCAGTCGACATAATAAGCAGCAAATAATTTATCACAAAGCTAAACAAATAGAACCCTAAAATCCTAGAAATCGAAAACTCTGATATTTAGTTAAACATTTGAAAACTCAAAAGTTAATTGATCAAAGATCCGTATAAAATGGAGGAAAGAGATAGAATTTACCTCAAATATTGCTTTAAAGTTGCTCGAATTGAAGATTAGTGACAGATTAAAGATTAATGTTTAGTTACCCACTGAATTTTTCCTATATGTTGGAACGAATTTTGAGGCTGGATATTTGATAAACTCGGTTTCATTATGGGGATCTACACAAGTCGAAAAAACGCAAGGGCTCCGGTGCAAGGGCTGCGTTTTAAAAAAAACGCAGTCCTTAATAGTGAAGGGTTGCGGTCAATGCAAAAAACGCAGCCCTTTTACTAAAGGGCTGCGGTTAGCCGAAAACGCAGCTCTATAAGTAATAAAGGGTTGCGGTTTTGGACCAACCCGCATCCCTGTATAATTAAATCTCGCGCGCGGGCTGATGGGCTTAATTATTAGGTTATATTATTATGAGCGCACAAATAAATGAAACTCCCTCTCTCATTTTCATTGAGCGTCGTTTCATCATTTTCATTTTCATTTTCTCTCATCTTTCTCTCTCCTCACTCTAACATCTCCCTTTCACAAATCTTCACCACAAATCATTCGCCGGAGTTCAATTCGCCGACTACAAACTCCTCTTCAGCTTTCGCCTCTTCAGAAACTCCTCCATTTTTGCCTCTTTTCGCCGCTTCACCTCCGTCGTTTCGCCTCTTCAGAAACTCCTCGTGAAATATTAAAATTCGTCCAAGAATCTCCAGAAATTCGCGCAACACAATGAACTCGAAGATTATGGCGGCGTCGATCAACTAGGCTTGAAAACCAAACTTTTGCAAACAACAATGGCGTCTGAGGGTGTGATTTCCAAATTACCTGACAAAAGTACTGTCGAATTCAACAATGTTAGTTGCAATCGCAAAATATGCACCAAAGGCGACAATCGTGAGAATCCAGAGTAGAAAATACAAAGCTAGGGTTTTCAAGGATAATTTGATGTTAGAAAGCTTATGTTGGAAGCGAGAGAAGAGAGAGGAGAGAGAATTTGTGTGGCGTGGGAAGAAATTATGGCGTCGACCTTGATTGTGATTGCTTTTGCAAAATTTGCAGAATTCATAATCTCCTGTTTTCACTTTCGTCTTCATCTTTTTCTCCACTTTTTTCTTCATCCGGTAATTTCAGTTTTCAGCTTTTGATTTTTGTTGTTTTTATTTGCCGCTCGTTTTTGGGTTTGTGGTTTATTTGGGTCGTTGGACAAGGGTTTGGTCGAGATTTTGTTTTATCAATTTTTTTTGTAATTTATTTGTTACTTGTGATATTTCATGTTTAGTTAATCGTTTGTGACAGTTTTTTTTTTGTATTTTAGGTTTTTATTTTATTTTGTGGAATTAATTTGATGTTCTTGTTGAGTTAATTTATAATTTTGTTTTGTTTGTTCTCGATTTTTCTCAATATTAGCAGTTTATGTTGTAAATTTCTTGATATATTTAGGAGTAAAAAAATGCAAAAAAAAAAAATGTATTTTTTATTTTTTTTTTGGGTTAAAAGGGTTGCGGTTATGGTCAAAACCGCAGCCCTTTGTACAACAAAGGGCTGCTACGGAAAGGGCTGCTGGTAAAAAATGCAGCCCTTAGGGCTGTTTTGACCGCAACCCATCCGTTTTTTTCCACTAGTGCTAATTAAAATTTTAGTAAATTTATAAATATTTACCCCGCCTTTTCAAAACATAGGATTACAAAAGTGAAGGTAAGAGACATATTTGCCCAAAGTTTGTTACGTATAAACTTTTTAGGGTTCGCAATATCATTTTGTTTTTACTTTGACATATTAATACTCCCCAGAAATTATTATTACATCTTCATATAAAGTGGAGTATGTTATTTGATTGTTCTAAAAAAATATGTTACTTGAAGATCATTTCCTCCGAATTCTAGAGCTAAACTTATACATTATTTTTGGCAAGTTTTTCTCTAAAAAGTTACTCTCCCATCCATATTCACCGCCTTCGTGAATAGGGGCGGATCTAAGATTTTGAATTTGGGGGTCCTAACTAAACCAAGCAAATAGACAAATGATCACAATACACAAATAAGAAGTTCAGATATTTGACGATAAGAAAACTAAACTTTATATTATTTAAGTCATTTATTAGATATACCTTAATTATATATATCGATATTTGAATGTTATCTTCATTTTTAGTAAATTCAACCGATTGACGTTTACACTCATCAACAAACACGACACTTACTTTAATATCTTAAATTATTTGTTCCTAAAGTTTTTAAGAAGCTGATATAAATTTAGTAGATTTAAATAGAGACAAATCCAAAATTTTACATAGTAAAATTACTTTTGAGTATTTGCAAATAAATCTTGGTCATACTTAATATAGCAAAAGTGTACAAAGTTAAATTATTGAATTTATTTGAAAACAGAAATAATCATTATATCACAAAAAAAAGATGGATAATATTCAAAATAATGAAATGAAGATCCAAAATAGAAAAGAAAAAATGAGAAAAGAGAAAGAGCAGGAACTAAAAAGAAAAACAAAAAAACAAGGCATAAAACAAGGAAGAAAGAAAAGGAAAAATTAATGTAGACGGTGAAAGAAAAAGGGAATAAAAAGCTGCAATTGGTATTTCACTATTCAGGGATTCGAACCTGCGCATAACATTACCGCATGTAAGGAGAAGTTGAAGAGTTTACCACCAGAGCAAGTGGCATTCTATGAAGTTATTATGTGGATATGACCTTTATTGTATACTAGAAATCTGTCTGACTTACAAAAAAAAGAAACAGGTTTTTTTGGTGGGGTCCGTGCCACCCATGATCCTTAATAGGTTCGCCCCTATTCGTGGATCGAGGTCAATATTCGTAGAGGAAATGTTTTATTGGACAACAATACACTCCAATAGGTAGGACTAGAATATTAATAATTATACGAAATCACATTTACATCTATTATCACGCAAGTATCAAAAACTCTAAATAAGATTCTCTATAATTAAAAATGTTCTAGTCCTACTACCTAGTAGCTTTTTCTAATGTCTAATAAAACTCATCCTCAAGATTATGCCTAGCTAATGTAATCAAACTCATCCCAACCATCCACATTTCCTAATGCCTAATAAAATGATCACTCGTAGTTCATATTAGTATTGTTAATTATATAAGGTGGTTACTTGCCACTCTTTTTTTAACTAGTTGTTGGCCGGCGCGCGATGCGCGCCGCCCCCCAAGGTAGAAAAAATGTATGTGGAACTTTAAATGTAAGCATTAGCATAATTAGTATAATGGAAATGAAAACATATGGACTTGGTAGGTGATAACATACTGTACTTAGACTGCATAACATATATGGATAAAGTCCATGATAGTGCAAGTAATTGTTGGGATACAAAACATGCCTAGGGTTGTGCGCCGTTACTAAAATGCTATTGGGTCCTTAGTATAGCTATTACAAAAAGTCAATCATGCCTAGTAGCAAAAGAGAGTAATTCATCTTAGGACATGCTCAACTCACAGGGGTAAAGTGCTAACATGTAGTAGTAGTCTGCGTAGTTGTTCGAAGCAAAATGGACCCTCAAGTTGGTGTAGTAGTTGATTAGTTACTGGGTTCAGCGGGAGATTCACTTGCAAATACATTAGGTGTCTGATGTGCAACAAGTTTGTTTTTGCTGGAGTGTAAATCAGTGGGCTTAGCAACAACTCTTGTTTTGGGTTCGCTACATCAGCTTGACCGATGCGATAATTGATGCTGAATAGCTGCGAAGGACTCCACATCATCCTGGCAATTCAACATTGATCAGCAATAGATGGTGCATTGTTGTAATGTTAATAATATACTGGTAGAAGCCTGTTATTTTTTTTCTATAAGAAGCACAGTATTTAGATGCTACATTTCTATGTATGTCACAGGCAGTGTTAAGCTTAAAGGAAGAACAAGTTGTAGTTTATATGTGGGATACAATGTCTACATATTAAATAAGGGCTAATACCAGGTGTACATTTGAATGCATCTATTTATTGAGTCCTCTTTTTCTTTTAAAGATTTTTATCTATATGCAATTTAAGAAGTTGGGAAAATTATGTGAGTAAGATTCTAATTATATATGTCAAACTAAAGGGAATCCTAACCATTGTATTGGCATTAAAAAGAAAACAAAAACACGAAGGAAGTGAAAGCTTGCATACATAATGCTTGATCTTGAAAATGTCTTCAACTAGCATCTTGAAAGGTTCTCCAAATCTTTACTGAACATTGTTACTGGAATTGTGTCGGTCCCATCCGATACGTCACAGTTGAAAGTCACTCTGTATTCCGCACGTGTAGGTGAAAATGGATAAGGAAGTAGCGTGTATTAGTAGTATTTAATAGTTTGCGATAAAGGCACAACTCACCCAGGGATGGAGATGACATTTTTCTCTCAACAAGTGGGACATGTGAATGCTTTTCCTGCCGGCACATCAGTGCGTTTGCCACAGTTAGAGCAGCCTAGGTACGCGTGTACCTTATCAATGTTAGCTTCGAGGATTATGACTCTCAACCAATGTCGTTCCTCTTGGAGAGTGTTAGTAGCCTAGTTTAGATGAAGCAAACTATTAGCTCAAGCAAAGGGTATCCAACTCATAAGTAAACTTCCTTACAGTATAATTTATTATGACTACAATGAGGTGGCAAGGCGGTAAGGGAATCAATTCATAACATTCTGTTGACAGATTATAAATTTGGCAAGTGAATACTAATTAAATTTGCAATGTGTATAGTTAAGCATCTGACCTTATTTAGTTTCAGTGTTTGGATTGTCATGACCAGTTTCTCCTTAGATGGGTTCCTAACATCTAAAACCCGCACTTGCCTATCAGCGAGTGTGTCCTTATGCCTCATTGCCCTGGAAAACAGTGGGATAAGTGAGGTTCTGCATTTATAGCTAGGTTTGCTAATTTTTGTGCTGTGAGATGGGAATGAAAGGCTGCAAGGTTACCATTCAGTGAGCGCAGTCGCCTTGTCACCTTGATGTTCATGGATAATTGTTGTGGACATGGTTGATGCAAGTGAAAAACCTACAGCCAAACCCATATCAGAGAATACAAGTTTCCTCAATTTCAGTGGAATTTATCATTTGTAAAATAGGAATCGTACCTTTGTGGGCAATGACTTTCAAGGCGGTGAAGCCAACCACACCGAATTTTGCAGTCCAGTTTGACTTTGTAAGCATTACTACTAGTGTTAAGTTCATCTAAGTAAACACGCTCTGGCTTCATATTCGGAATCGTAGGAATGTGAACATGCAAACAGTGAAAATAAGGTGAGTAAAGCAAAGTATATGCATATTACTGTCGAACCTGGTTGTGTAAGTGTGCATAGCATGTTGATGGGATTTCTTTGTACCCTATAAATGGTGACTAAGTAGAGACTGGTCTTTTGTTGTGAATAATTTTTAAAGGGCTTAAGTGCTGTACAAATTATTAGCATTTTTATGTTTGCAAATGAGGTCTACAAAACAATTGATAAAATAACATGGCACGTATAAATGGTGTAATTAACCATGAACACTACAAAAATAAGCAGGTAAGTGAGGCGAGTAAGGGATTAATGACTCATATGACTATGTGATATCTTTGCTAACTTAGTGGTCACATGATTACTAAGGTGATTAAGTTTTAAAAACAAACGAAGGCAAGTGATAACATGCGAGGATTTTTATTTATGGAATGCTAAATAAGGTGATTGAGTTATTGATACAGTACATATTTTAATTAGGTAATCAGTTGGAAAAAGATAAAGCTTTAAACATTGCACCACTTAATGGTTCTAACTAATATAATATCAAACAGTAAGGCTTGTGTGGCAAAGAGCTATATATTACAAATAGCAGGTAGCACATATCTTCTTCACATGTCTGTATGGATGCATTTGCTTATAGTGTACATTAGTAACAATTACGAAATTTTGTGAAAATAATGTTAGTCTTTTAGCCATTTTTTAGACCCTTAAGACCTGCACATTTATACTAAACTCATAGAAATACATTAATGGTAAATTAATAACTAAGCTTGTTGGGTACTTTACATATTGACCTTTTCATGAAGGAGAAAGGTCTAAGATCTCCTTATTAGCAAGACATGTAAACTATCTTTAATTTGTCAAATTAACTTTTGATAGAATTAATCATAAAGGGAAATAAAGGCAGCAAAGAATCTCAACTTTGGCAGTTGAAAGTATATTCTAGACAAGAAGAATATTAGATGCATGTGTCACATTAGATGTAGGTGTACTCAAGCATAGATCATAAAGGCATATGATAAATCTGATGTTAGTTTGCCAAGAATGTGAACAGCAAGCAAACAAACATTGATGATTGAAATAAACCTTAAAAAAGTAAGTCAAACAAAGAAGAACAAAAGAGAAGGTAGCTCTTGTGCTCTTGTAACTGTCAGAGAGGAAAAGTGTAGAGTAGAGAATGGAGATTAGAGAATAGCCTCTAATTTGCTTTAGGAGGAAAAGAAATGCAGTTGCTACATGAGTAAAGGCTCCAAGAGCTTGTTAAAATGGTTTACAGAGGGTAATTTTGGGCCTCAAACCACTGAAATCAAGTGGACCACAAGTAACAAGGAAATAGTACATGAATAGTGTTTCATGTGTACTTGAAAAATTTGGAAATCGGAGTTGACCATACCTCATTTAATTTCCTGTTGTAGCCATATCCTAGTTATTAGGGTGTTAAATCACCATTTAAGATATTACCATGTGTCTATCCTTCAAATATTTTTCTCCCACTTTTTCCCAAAGTCCCATTCGGGTTCCCAAGATTAATAGAATTTGGGTGTTTAAGTAAGTACAATACTTAGGGGCATCAAAACTACAAGAGCTTTAAAGGCAAAATAGTTTAAGATGATTAGTGGGGGGAAAACCACAATTATCTGCATTTTTTAAACATATGTGATATTCATATTACCCATAGTTATTGCTTTATGTTACATATTATTTTAAAATAGTGGATATAGAAATGTTGTAGGAAAAAAGAGATTTATGTACTTGTGAATTACAACTTTATAATTACGTAAGAAAGTTAACCATCATTTGAATTTAATAACTTGAAGTGTAGTATTGATTATGAGTTACTCACCACAAATGATAGCTACTAATGGCATGATTTAACACAAGTACCAAAGAACAATGAATATTAGAGAGATGGAAGATGTTTTTGTAAAAATCTGGACAAATAGTTTAGTTAGCTTATGTTGCGAACGAATCAACTAAATGGAAAGGTTCTGTATCAAACTTAGGGTGATTCCCCAATTTAGAGGGCTTATTCTATTTCCATTCTTCTATCGCCTACACTATATTGTCCAATTATTAGACAAAACTTCCTATAAATTTATGGCGCACACTTGTATTTAATACAGGGTAAAAGTTATGTAGCTAGATAATCACCAAAACAAATGAGGAAGCAAGATATTCCTCTCTAATGAACTCTAGCGAATTACATTAGTGCCTCCTTAGGTTCACAATATTGCTTTTATCGACCTAGTCAGAGGTGCAAAGGTAAATGATGATAGCATGCAGCGAACTACCTAACAGTGCGATTTATGAACACTTAAGCATGCAGATAAGTTCCCAGCGAACCATTATTTAACTTGTGCTAACAGAGAAGCATGCAAGCATACATAACTTATCAACAAACCCTAAAAATCAATTGCACATACCTCGAGTGGCATATACCATCTCTCTCTTATTCTCTCGAAGTGCCTCTGTAATAAAGGATCATCACAAATCACAAACTTAGTAAAATAAGGGTATAACATTAAAAAATATATCATGTAGTTTATCATAGAGACACAAAGATATGACTCCAATCTCAATTGTGTCACGAAGAAATTTATAACTACTAAGCTTCATTACAATCACGGTAGAAAGATGTAGATGAAAAATGATAAAAGAGCTGCATCATAAGCACGTGAACAAGAAAAGGTCATTCGTTTTTTTAAGACCAGTATCAATACAATGGATTATATAAGTTAGCAAACATCATATCAAACTGACCTGATTCACAAGATGACAGAGATTAAACGCAATGAAGCTGATTCAGAAAATAGCCGCAAACCTTATTCACAAAAGACACAACAATTACATGAGATGAAGCCTAAATAATCAAGTAGTCAACAAAGAAGCTACAATGCTCAAAATTTATAAGTACTAATATAGAGTGACATTAAAATTATTGGAAGACAGATTAGATACTTCTCTCATTAAAATGTCAGACCCAAAAGTTAGAAAATAAAAAAGGATAAATCATTGACATTGTAAAAAAATTAGAGCAACAGAAAATACCAGAATGATCAGAAAAAGCACCCATCTACACAACAAATCATTCAATAATATGTAAGTGTATGTATATAAATGCACAAGAACTTGCACCCCTCTGAGAACATATAAAGTCAAACTATGTTTACAAGCACCTAAGTACTGCATCTAAGATGACATGGAAGTTTCAAGCATTTCTAGCTTTCACGCATTGAATATGACAGCTCGTATTTACAAATAGATAGATGATACACCACATATCTTACAATTACATCATAAATCCACTCTGCTAAAGTTCAAAAATGCTAACAACCAATGATGTCTTCTATATGATTATTATCAAGGTCATTCTGAGAAAACTGGAAATATGTATCTTGGAAACTACATGATAAAAGTCATTAGAGGACACATCTAATACACCTATAATGTGAAAGATTAGTTAGTTCCAGATACACTGTCAAGTTATATTCACTCAAATGCAAACTAAAAGCAAAATCAGCCTAACTTGCTTTCCATCATCTCTTTCCCTCCTATAAAAACCAAAGACAAACCTGGCACAAATTCAATACCTTCATACCTCACAATGAAGCTGTTCTCTTCCTCCATCACTTGCAATAGCAGTTCAAATGCAAAAGAGTCAAAGAGTGATAAAATTCAAGTCATCTTCCCCTTCCAAAGAAGCTTATGCTAAAATTAAATTTAAACCCATTTTTAATCTAGAGTAATTTATTTCAAAAAATATATAAAAATCAACTTATTCCACCATATCATAACAGTAGACAGCATAAAGCTACAGTTAATGAAGGTCCTTGTTCAATATATACTTAACAAGCTGAGTATTGTTGTATGGTATTCTTGTTATCTGAGATGTAGATCATAATAGAGACAAACATGTAACACACAATGCCTTTTAACTTGGGCATCAAGCGACAAATAATCAACAGAGACACATTCAGCATAAAACTATACCTTAAAAAGTTGGAGCATGACATCAGCTGGCTCTTTGCAACTAACCTCACTTGCTCTATAAGTCTAGCTTTGATCAATTTCAAATTATTTATCCATAATATTGATCAATTTCTGCTGGAGGCGAATTTGGCGGAAAACTCTCCGACAACGACGTCAAAAAGACCTTACAAATCTGCGATTAAGCCAAATTACTACCATTATTTTTATAAGAATTGTTAAAAGCAGAGATCACAATATGTCCTAAGAATCCGGCAACCTCGAGGTATGTGCATTTGATTTTTCAGGGTTTGACTTAGTCCTTATTCCATGAGCATTGCTTAATACTTAGAGCAGTTACATCCATTCACCTGCATGCATTGCACAAAAACATTTCAAATTCTCTCATATCAGTTTCTAAGAGTGACGAGCATAGCACTAAATCTTATTTTCAATTAAATTAAGCATGGTATCATCTTACCTAAGAGGCATTGAAGGAATTTAAAGTGTAACGGGTTTAGAATAGGGCATAAATCAGTTAACAATATGCCATCACAACAATATATATTACGGAAATCACGATGGAAACTATAATATACTATTCGTTCTTTTGCTGCATTGTGCACTATCCAAAATAATAACAAGGCTAGCATTGCGAAGCTAATAAAGGCGCCATTAGCAAAAGTTGCAGCTATAATTGATGTTTCTTATTACACAGAGAATGGAACAAAAATGGTTCCATAGCCATTGAGGCAATCCCATGAACCTTTTGGACGCATACTGACATCTGCAAAAAACAATGACTCTAGTAAGCAGTGCATTGACCAAGTGTACATAAGCATGTTCTATTCACAAGATATTAGGGAAGACGTGTGCAATTCTGAAATATGTAGCAACCTATTAAAAAGGTTATAAACATAATGCATAATACATTTGTTTAGTGATATAACACAAATAAGATGTAGGGAACCGTAAAAGCAAGGTATCTAGGGAGCGCTCACCTGTAAAGGCAATGTACTATATGATGCCAGTCATTTTAAGGATGTCATAAGAAATGATGTTTTTGACGCAGGTCTCAGAATGATGTTGTGGAATTTTTGCTGAAATAACCTTCACGTGAGCTGCTCGCCTAGCACGCGATAGTGCATCATATAGTTGACCGTGTGAAAAACATGGTTGAGGAAGATAGACAACAACATGAGTTAATGTTTGACCTTGGGACTTGTTAATCGTCATTGCAAAACTGAGTTTGATTGGGAATTATTTTCTTTGAAACTGGAATGGATAGTTTGCTGAAGCGGCTGGTCGCAATTTAATTCACGGTATAAGGACGTGTTCTCCTTTGTGATGGTCGGTTGTTATGATACATTCTATCAGGTTGGGGAAGAAATGACAAAATAATGCGTAGCAAAATAACTGGGCAATTTTCCTTCGAAACAAGTTCATGGGGGCTCATTCCACCGGGGCAAAGTTTGTTTATCAAGAATTGTATCAAAACTCTTATATACAGTAGCTTGTCTAGGGAACCTTTCTATAAAGATAGTGTTTATGAAATCCACATCATCATTCATGGGAGTTAACATAACCCTTGTTGTGAATATATCTGTACTGAATCTGTTTAAATCAAGTCCAGGGAAGGCCACTGAGGTTATCTCATTGATAGGATTTGCATCTTTCTCGGGATTGCTAATAATCTGGTATGGCAATTGCACGAAACCATGATCTTCAGTTTGAAGATCTCCATTTCCTAGTGTAAGGAGGAAAGAGGCAAATGCACAGTCCTCTCTAGTCCGGATGTTTTCTGTGAGCCTAAACTTTATGAGCTGATGCCATAGGACAGAACTTACTAATCTAGCATTAACTACTTCTCTTTGTGATCTACGGGGCACAACGGGTAACACTTGTCGGAAGTCCCCACCAAAAACAACGATCTTACTTCCAAAAGGCAGAGCTGCATCATACAAGTTCCGGAGGAGCAAATCTAGTGATTCAACATTTTCTTTTCTTGCCATCGATGCCTCATCCCAAATGATCAAAGTCGCTGCACGTATCAATGCGGCTAGACTGTCCTGTTTCGGGACATCGCAAGCAAGTGAAGCATCCGAATCAACTGATATTTTGAACCGTGAATCACTAGTAGAATAATTGCTTATTGCGGCGGTTATTAAGTGGCCTATTGTTGCGGTACTAGCAGCGCAGCAATTAAGGGCGCTGCAATAGGTAAATTACCTATTGCTGCGGTATTTAACCGCAGCAATACGTCAACTTATTGCTGCGGTTTCTTCCCAAAACCGCAGCAATATGTATTTTTTTATATTAAAAAACGTACACCTATTGCTGCAGTTTCTTCCCAAAACCACAGCAATATGTATTTTTTTATATTAAAAAACGTACACCTATTGCTGCAGTTTCTTCCCAAAACCGCAGCAATATGTATTTTTTTATATTAAAAAACGTACACCTATTGCTGCGGTTTCTTCCCAAAACCGCAGCAATATTTATTTTATTATATTAAAAAACGTACACCTATTGCTGCGGTTTCTTCCCAAAACCGCAGCAATAGGTGCACGTTTTTTAATTTTTTTTTTTTTTGAAATTTAAATATTCATACTATTTTCAATGTTAAAGATGAAAATAAAACAAAACGTAACTAAAACAAAGTAATAAAACATACTTCCTCCGTTCCAAAATAAGTGAAACACTTCTCTCATTTATGTGAGAGCTTTTTGAGACAAGTGTTTCACTTATTTTGGAACGGAGGAAGTATTAGATATGCATTGAGTAGAAAATAAAAGTTTACAATACCTAAAAGATAAAATAAAACAAATTACAGGAGAACTTGAAAAGAAATTACATACAAAATTACACCACCCCGTACCAGCGAATAAAGTAATACAAAAATGAAAAAAAAAAATTAAAATAGAAAATTCAAATAGCGCAGCCCACCATCTCCAACCTCCCACGAACCCGAAACGCAGCCCGAAACCCACCCAAAACGAAGCCCGTCGGTAAATGAAGTGTCCGTCAGTCGACAACTCGACTGAAGTGAACTTCATTAGGCTTAATTGTTTTTTATTTATTTGGACAGGCAAACTAATTTCATTCCAAAAGCAATAGAGTATATTAGCTTTCAATGAAAAGTTACAATTTTACCACAAAAACCATTAAATACAGCAAAGATAAAGATTGTGTTGGTAGTTTTTTAATTAGTACAGCGTCAATTACATGAAACATGTCTGAATGAATTCATAGGTAATGGCACATTTTTGAGATGCGAGAATTATGGGGGGGAAACACACCAACGAGGAAATGAAGCGAGAGTTGGAAAAGGGTAATGAATGTGAACACACCCGGTTGGGCTACGATGAAGCACGTGAATTCATAACCACAAAATCCGAATCCGTCATCGAAACCTACCGTCGCGACTTTCAAGAATTCGGTCTTCAAAGAAATCGCGAGCTCATCTCTCGAAGTGGGCGCTTTAAGAATTCGGTCTTCAAAGGAGTTTGAGAGGAGTTTGAGAAATCGACTTGCTCGGATCCGAAACCAAGTGAGGCAAGGAGTTTGAGAGGAGTGAGAAACCAAGTGAGAGAGGTCAGAAAGGCCGATACGAAAAGGAAGGGGAGAGGGTAGGAGATTGGGAGGAGGGACAGAGAAAGGAGTAAAACGGTGAAGAGTGACCTTTTTTTTGTGATGAGTGAACCCTAGCGCGTCTTATTATTTAAATGGGCCAAAGGGATATTCTTTGCGGTTCTCATCAAAAACCGCAGCAATAGATTAAAAGTTTATTTAAAAAATAATATTTTAATCTATTGCTGCGGTTTTTTGTGGGAACCGCAGCAATAGATCTGGTCAAATAAGTCAACCAATTTTGAAAAATTCCCGTTGAGACCTATTGCTGCGGTTTCCACCTGAAACCGCAGAAATATGTTGATTTTTGAATTTTCCTTTTCTTTTGACGTGGTTTATTGCTGCGTATGGGTAAAACCGCAGCAATTCAACTGCAGCAATAAACAATTATTCTACTAGTGAATGTGCTGTTCTACCAGAGGGTATGTTGGATGTAGCGATTCCCGAAGTGGCTGTTGGGAGGACTATCTAATTCATCAAACGGACCTCGGTATAAAGTGCATTGTATAGGAACGTTTTTCCTGTTCCACCAGGACCATCTATGAAGAATGCACCAGGCTTTCCTTGTTTGACATGGTGGATTATCGCATCAAAGGCTTCTTGTTGGGTGAGTTTTGCATGCCACGATAGTCGATACATTCCTGGGGTATTTGTGCATCGAGTGCATCAGTAGTATCTTTTGTTCTCCGTAATTCATCATTTTCCAGATCTTCTAGATGTTCTAAGCCAAATGTTTTAAGTGACTTTCCCATTGCTTCCAAATATTATTCAACTGCTCTAGCGGTTAGCCGCTTAACCTTCTCTGGAAATCTTGGGAATGTGTGGCGAAAATCTTCTGAAAGTGCAGCATAGTATTTTAGCCTTAATGCATTAGGGCCACTTGGTTGGCAAATAATCAAGACAGTTGAAAAAAGGCGGCGGAGAGCAGACAACAACATTTGCAATTCACATACTTCAGCTAAGCATTTATGAACTGCATTATCTTCCTCTAGCAACCTGAATTTAATAGCTGCTTCTTGAAAGGTTCAAAACCTATACCCGTCAACTGTTAAGAGATCTTTGAATGACGTAGGCCCGCGTACATGTAGAAGTAACAACCTTAAGAAATATTTGTCTCCTTCAGTTGGAGCGACAAAGGCAAGCCTACCAATAACAAACACCTTATTTTTCCTTTTAAGCCACTTCTTTGAAGAAACATCCCACCTATAATGCTCTAAAAATTCCCCATATAAATAACCCGGACCACCTACAATCGCAGCATTTGCTCTAAAAAAAGGTTCTTAGAGGAGTGCGTGAACGCTTGTCATTTCAAATAACACTATCAAGGTGTTCATAAAGCCTTACTTGGATTGTCTGCATATTAGGCAAATGCCTTTGGTAGGAGCATCACACTGGGTGCATCTCAAAGAGATCAAATCCAAAAATCTGCCATGCTGCTTCACAAGTGGAAACCCATCTTTTCGACTGATAGTGGGCTATCTCATCAACAGTGGTGACATCACCGGTTCATACAACATTGAAGGCATTCTTTGTCATGTCCTTTATTGACGTACCTATACAAGTAGATAACTGTCTGGATTGTCGAACATACCTTAGTGTTCAAATGACAGTCAAACATTGATGACGTGTACGGGTTATATGGTATTACCCATCTATTATCCAATGTTGCTTTGCATATGGAAGCACTGTCGCCAGTATCTCGCCTCTTGTACACGGGATAACCATCACTATCGTTCGTCGTTTCACTCTGAAACTATTTTGGATAGCCATACTTCAAAATCCCCTTGTTATGGGGATGTTTCATGCACGGGCATTCAGGGTTTAGGTGCCCACATGGACCATGCATTATGTGTTTGAGAATGATCTTCCTAAGGTAAGGGTTGTCTGGCGGTGGTATTTGAGCACAAATAAACTTGTACCATTTATTTAAAAAGTCAGAATATATTACTTCAATAATTTGTTCTAATATGTGTTTTATGAATCAACGTTGTATTCAACAAGTACTTATATAATTAGCTTACCTATCAAACTCGGCTGGACATTTGATCTTGAAAGCGGACTTTAGAATGATGAGCATGTGAGCATGAGGCAACCACCACTTTTGGAATTCCACAACATAAACAATTGCAACAACTTCTCCAAAGACATGCTTTTCTATAATATGTTTCTTCAATGCAAGCAACTTGGCATGGAAAATTATGGCAACCAGATCTCGGCAGTGTTGTGCTTCTCCAGCAACCAATTCATGTTTGATTTCTGGCCAATTTGTATTGCATGTCATTGTGATAAATAAATCAGGCTTCCCAAATCGCTACACCTAGGACATTACATTTAGATATCTTTTTCATGTCTCGAGGTCCTCCAAGGAAAGAAGGAGGTAATATGACTCGATGGCCAACATTAGCAGCACTATTCTCCCCACTTTCCAATGTCTCAAGGATGCCTTGGTAGAGATCTGCTCTGATGGTTTCTTGATTGTAGCGAAAGAAATCTAGGCGGGAGTTTTCGATTTTGACACACATGTCAACTATATACTGCTACAAACATCTCCCAGCTCTAAGAAGCCTATTATTAGGTCCATGCTGGAGCTTATAAGCATAATACTCCCTGCATGAAATTTGCTTTTCAGGTTTAGATCGCCCTTAAGTTGCACTTATTTGTTAAAAGAGAACACACAAATTGTTTACTCATTTTCAAATAGCATGTATGCATAACACAAGAATTAAATGAAAGGCGTAGGGCATACGCAAGGCTTCTTCTGCTAACAAGTCTTTAGTAGTGTGCACAGCACAAGAGGCCACAAGCACCTGTTGGGTAGACAGCTGGGTTTTGCCTCCTGTTGACATTTTTAAGCCCTTGGCTCCACTCGTATTCACCACACGGAAACAAAAGTGGGCATTGTAGGGGATCATAACAGCCATAATAGTGCATGATCCTATGCAAGGCATAAGATTTGGCACAAACAACAATATGTGGGCTGCTAGACTAGCTCGAAGAAGTGGTTTCCGACTATATGGCAGCCACTTCATCAGATGTAGGGGTATTATTATTGCGTTGGTCAAGCACCGAATTTTGTTTATAACTATTTGAGTGTCTTCACTTATTTGAATTTCCTTCAAGGATCGAAAAAATGGGGATAATGGTTTTTTTGGGTGATATTCATGAGGATATCTATTATATCTTGTCGTAACTCTGGGAAACAGCCAGCATGGTGATCAACTTCATGTTGGGCATCATAAAAATAAGGTTGTAAATACTTAGGATTTTCATCATTAGGGAGCAAATTAGGTATGAAATAATAAAGTTGCCCGTGCAATTTGAAGACATATACTTCCTCCGTTCTGTTTTAAATGAAACGTTTACTTTTTCACGCAACCCAACACGCTTCTTTAATCATTAATATCTTTAGTTGTGCACACGTAAAAAATATAAAAAAGTTATAATTTGATAGTATGCATCGAGACGAATCTAACAAGATCCCACTTGACTATGTTTTTCTTTATATAATGGCGATTTATTGGAGTTAAAATTGATCAATGAATAGTGTCATTTCACCCAATGTTTCATTTAAAACAGAACGGAGGAAGTATTCCTTTTTAGGTGTCTGCATTATGGTCCCCTCCAAGGGAGCTAAAAGCAAACAAATTATTATATATACGTGCATATTTTCTAAAATAAACTGCATCTTCTTCCAAAGAAGTGAATAGGCGTACAAGTTCAGGAGGATATTGATTGGAAACTAATTCAACTTCCCCGTCAACACAACAGAAATGTGCCGTAGGCGAATTTCTTTGCACTACATTTCGGGCAGTAGTTAGGCTGAGGTAAATTCAATAGTTGTGTTGGTAACGGCTGCCCAATATCTGCAGCAGGCACTTCTGATGTTTATACATCAGTAGTTAGGCAGAGGGTTCGACTAAGTTCAGGATTTGCATCAAAGATAACGTTGGGATATAGGTGAACTCACTTTCAGGACTTGTTAGAGGATGCCTTGACCGCGGTAGTTTAGCTCGTTGAGTTCTGGCTTCCCCACAGAATTACTAAATAAACACTAAGGCATAAATCTGCTGCTATGAGTTGCAATATAAGGGTCATGCTCACATAAATAACATTACCTATGTGAGTTAGTTTGAGAAAGAGATAAAATAGACCTCATGCGCTTGCTGGACCGTGAAGGGTTTATAAACTTTTCTAAGATTCATGATAACAAGAATCATTCAGCACAAAGAAAGGAGTGGTAAAACCTCACAGATATGCTTGGAATGCTACAAAGTTCCCATGTACAAAAGAAGAAATGGCATAGGAGGAAATTGCCCATGGTTGAAGTTAATTGGACTCTATGCCTATTAAAGCGCATTAACAGAATTGTTGTGCTGCACCTGAAATAAATATAGCGATCAAAATAGACAAAACAAATCATTCAATTTAGGTATTTAGTGCAAAACCCTTTTTTGCAAGATTAGCTTCTACATTCACAAGTGGGTTATATGACAAAAGGGATTGTCATTTGCAATGCTTGCAAGCACCCTTTACAAAGTAAAACACCTTTCACTAAGGGGTGGTCATTTGAACATATAGTTAACCATCACCATCACTTTTATAACCATTCATTTGCAAACATGAAAAATCATATAAGGAGAAACAAAATTTCCAATTCGTAGGAGACTAGAACTATAAAATAGAACAATTCCGGTCCGGTCCAAATTCCGGTCCGACACTACCTTTTGCACACCCCTAGCTACTCCTATAATAACATCCACAACTAACTGATCAACATGATATTGCGTTGGACTTGGAAGATTTATCTTTTTAACTCCCATATTCCTTTGACTAACTAGATTTACTTTTATTGTTCTTTGGTACTGTTCTTAACTATTTGAAAAAAAGTTAAAAGCTAATCTGAAGCTTCCTTCTAAAGAGAATGTCATAGTTGATATACATGCCATTTTTGTAAGAGCATCTAATGCTTTTTGTGCATACATGTGGCAAAAAGTGTAGGTTAACTACCTTGGTTTCTTTGTGAAGTACATGTAGCCATTTTGTCATATTTTATATGCCTTTGAAAAGTTATTGCTCATGCTTCCTTCACTTTTTGCATGCCATTTATTCTCTTCTACTTATGTGCTTCTACATCAGTAGAATTGTATACTTTTCCTTGTTTAGCTGAAATGTGCTTTAAAATGAGATGTTTCACTTTGTGTGCCTGGTTTTTAAAAATTAAAGGAACAAACTCAACAGTGATTATGCTCTTTTATGTATTGTAAGCCCGGTTTACTAGAACTATTTCATGTTTCTTAAGCATTATATAGCTATGCCTAAATAAGGGTTTAATGGTGATTGCACAATGACTTGTGCTTAGCTACAAATTTCGCAAGTCCTGAAATACAGGAGCAAGTTAAGGCTCCCAATATAAACTGGAAAAAGATCAAGGTTTCCTGTTTTAAAACAAATCTTATAAACATGTTAATTACCATAGACAATAAAATGGAAATTACTTTGTTTTTTTGTTGTTTAAGCTCCCAAACTGGTAAACTAGCACCCATTACATACATCTTCCATTACATAAATCCTAAAGCAAGTATGAGCTCTTACATTATGCTTTAATGGTTTACAGATTATGTATTGGTTAATTAATAGGCTGCTAATATGCCTTTATTTAGACACAATGCATTTAAGGACATATATAGATGTAGAATTGTCTTTTCATGTGTTTGTTAATCAACTACAACAAATTACACACCCATAGTTGTCACCTACAATAATTGGTATTACTCCGCCACCAAAAAACTCTTATGCACCACCAAACTTCCAATCTGTCATGCACATTCCTAAGGCCAATATGGCTTGAAACTTTTCACCCTTATTATTTGCTTGTTAATTGTTTCTCTGATGGCCACACATACTTTTCCCTTTTCATGCTGACCAACTTACTAGCTTTATCATGTTATTAGTTAGGATGTTAGTATACGATCTAATATTCTAGGTGGCCTTGTTGTGTGTTTGCATAGGAATAGCGTTCCTTAAATTTCCCTCTATACACGCCTTTCTGCCGAACCAATACTAAGACTTTGATCCGTTACAGGTTGTGGATCCAGTGCCTACACAAGTAGTGATCCCTTTCCACCCATTATTGCAGCAAATTACCACAACTCTGCACTATCCTGAGTCGGTGCACCAATTTGTAGATGCCTCTAAGAACAATTTATGGGTGTCTGTTAAGACAGGCCATGGTCCAGTTGCCTACACATACATTGGTGGGGAGGCTGGGAAGGTAGAAGCATAATGTGAAAATGCCGCAAAAAAGGTTGTCCGTGACCTTATGAAGAAGTATGAAGTCTATCGTGAAGATGTAACATCTCTTAAGAGCCAGATGTTTACACGATTTATTGCCCTGTATAACCTGAAACGGGTTGAATTAAGCTATGTAGAGAAAGGCTTGCCAAAGATTCCTTTGCATGAAGCCTTGTCTGATAATGTCTACAGTCATACCAAGCATGTCTCAGTTGATTTTATGTCAATATTGCGGGTTGTGTTTAGATCAATTATTGTTCGATTTACCCTGTTGAGATGGTCGAACACAACCCTGGCCAATATACTTCTTGGCTCACAGTGACACCCCCAAAGACTGAGTATGGGTTTGAATTCATCTTTGGCGATCGTTGTTGTTCTCTTGCTGTTGCGAAACAAAGCCTCGCAAAAAAGACATTTTTCTACCTGCTGGATGTGTATAATCTCGAGATTGTTGATGCAAACTACAGGCCTACGGCTTCTAAGTTTGATGCTCTGATGTGCATCCTTGCAAGAAAAAGTTATTTGACCCAAAAGGATCGTGTTTTGGGCCTCAAAGAAGATCTTGAACCTTCTTTTCTCTTGTAGAGTAGGATTGTCTTACTCCTCAAGGCCCTGCATTCCAGATACCATCTATTGTATCTCCTCCACTACCTTCGAAAAAATGCAAAACAACCAGCAATAGCAAGTCCATCTTTTATTGCTGCCTCTGAGCCTCAGCTTCTACTTTACTTCTCAACTCTTCCAGTTGTTGACATTGTTTTCAAGCGTGCAAATTTTATCTAGGCTGTATAGGACTCTCTTCTCATGGTAGTAGTTAGCCTTTTGCAAAGATGTAGTTGCCTTTTATCGTGTTTAGGGTGTAGGCATCCCTCTCATCCTATGTAGGCTCTAACATTACGCACTGATGTAGTATCATTGCTTTTTTGTAAAAAAGTGCAGCTTTACTAGTTATGGTGTACTGCCCCTGATGTTATCTAGCTTAGCCATCACAGTGTTGTTGGTTTTTTTTTGCTAATGTCTCGTAGCCTAGGATGTATGACTCAGATTTTTATGAAATGGCACTACTTTTTGAAGTTAAATCATAGTCTTTGTCCTTCCAAATCAGCTTAGGCACTCTTCTATGTTTAAATGTGCACCCAACTTTTAAGGCGATGGCCTCCTGTTATATGCTTGAAAACTCTAATATGATTAAACTCTCAAAAAGTTTCCTCTCTTTTGAAAATTATAAATACATATATGTAGTCAATTTGCAAAAACATGCTGCCAATAATCAGGGATCTTGTTCACTAGGGAATCCATTTGAGGTGGAATGATCAAGGTGATGCAAGTATAGCTTCTCTATGGATGTTTTGATGGCCTGAGCAAATATGCTACCAGCGATGGGTTAGTTCAATTGGTATGTCATTTTCTTAATTCAGTTTATTTGTGCTTTGGATTTAGCTCACACAGTATAATTTGTATTCCTATGACATATATGGTGCAGTTTAGAAGCTATTAGCAATGCACATACTATAACACCCTGTTTAGTAGGTGGGTATAAATGCAAGGGCCTGTAGGCTTCCTTTACGTTATTTAGCACTCAGGACTATAATTGTTCATGGTCGCACACATCCTACAACAAATAAGACATTGTTAACAAAGTAAATTCCTAGCGCACCCTTGTAGACTATCGATACCACTATCTAGCCAACCACCTGCTACCTGTAGGGCCATTAATAGTTTAGCATGAATGTAATAGAATAGTGATGCTCGCAACAATGATGGCTATGCCTTAGAAAACAAAGTTCTATACGTTACAAAAAAAGGGTTCCAAATATTAAAGACCTATATCTACTTTAATATCTACTATACCTACCTGGTTTTGCTTAATAATACCTACTTTGACATCACCGCCTTATGAATGCAATTAAACAGAGCTCATCTTGATGGATATCACAACTTAAATATTCATATACATGGTGTGATCCGATTCGAATATCCAAAAAACTTACATACAATATTTAAATTCTATCGGTTTTTTCACTAAATACCCCCGACAAATCATGAAATTCATCATATACCTCAATGTTTCAGATATTCACCATATACCCCTGAGTTCCGAAAACGTTCACCAAATGCCCTTTTCCTAACGGACGTTAAGTTGACATTTGCTTTATTTATAATTTTGCCATTATTAACCCCTAACCCCTAACCCCTAAACCCCTAAACTCTAACCCTAACCCTAATCCTAACCCTAACCTAGCCCCTCCCCCCACTGCCCCACCCCTCCCCCTCCCCCCCCATGACTCCCCACCCTCCCCTTCCCCCTCCCCTCCACCCCCATGACCCACCACCTCGTCCCCCTCCCTCCACCCCCTTGGCCCCTTACCCCTCCCCTCTCCCCGCGGCCCCACAATAATATACCCCAAGAATTTCGAAAATCCACCCAAAAATTATTGTAAATTCGAAATTTTGGGTTCGGATTTGGGTTCCCAAAAATTCAAAAACGAGAGGAGAACAACGGTGGGAGAGGGGGCTGCAGGAGGATGGGGAGAGGGGGCTGTAGGGGAGGGGTTGTGGGACTGCGGGGAGGGGGAGAGCGTGCGAACAACGAGTGGTGGAGGGGAGGCTGGTGGTGATTTTCGAATTTTTGGGGGCTCGGGAAATCGAAGGGGAGGGGTGTGGGGTGGGGGCAGGGGAGTGGGTGGGGGTTGCGCAGGTGGAGGTGGAGGGGAGGAGGGGGGGGGGCGCAGGGGGAGGGGGTGGGGGGCTGCGACGGTGGAGGGGAGGAGGTGGGGGGCTGCGACGGTGGAGGGGAGGGGGGAGGGGTGGGCGGCTGGGCTAGGGTGGAGGGGATGGGGAGGGGTGGGGGGTTGGGGTGGGGTGCGGGGGAGGGTGGGTTAGGGTTAGGGGTTAGGATTAGGATTTTGATTAGGGCTTAGGGGTGAAAGGTTAGGGGTTAGGGGTTAATAATGGCAAAATTGTAAATAACCTTAACGGCAAGTTAACGTCCGTTAGAAAAAGGGCATTTGGTGAACAGTTTTGAAAAGTCAGGGGTATATGGTGAATATCTAAAACATTGAGGGTATATAGTTCTGGTCTCCTACGACTTGGAAGTTTTGTTTCTCCTTATATGCCTTTTCATGTTTGCAAATGAATGGTTTTAAAAGTGATAATGATGGTTAACTATATGTTCAAATGACCACCCCACAGTGAAAGGTGTTTTAGTTTGTAAAGGGTGCTTGCAGGCATTGCTAATGACAACCCCTTTTGTCATTTAACCCACTTGTGAATGTAGAAGCTAATCTTGCAAAAAAGGGTTTGCACTAAATACCTAAATTGAATGATACATTTAGCCTGTTTTGATCGCTATATTTATTTCAGGTGCAGCACAACAATTCTGTTAATGTGCTTTAATTGGCATAGAGTCCAATTAACTTCAACCATGGGTAATTTCCTCCTATGCCGCTTCATCTTTTGTACATGGGAACTTTGTAGCATTCCTAGCAAATCTGTGAGGTTTTACCACTCCTTTCTGTGTGCTGAATGATTCTTGTTATCATAAATCTTAGAAAAGTTTATAAACTCTTCGCGGTCCAGCAAGCGCATGAGGTCAATTTTATCTCTCTCTCAAACTAACTCACATAGGTAATGTTATATATGTGAGCATGATCCTTATATTGCAAATCATAGCAACAGATTTATACCTTAGTGTTTATTCAGTAGTTCTGTGGGGGAAGCCATGACTCAACGAGCTAAACTACCGCAGTCAAGGCATCCTCTAACAAGTCCTGAAAGTGAGTTCACCTATATCCCAAAGTCATCTTTGTTGTAAATCCTGAACTTAGTCGAAACCCTCGCCAACTATTCTTTGTATAAACATCGAAGTGCTGCTTGCGGTTATTGGGCAACCGTTACCAACACAAACTCTGAATTTGCCTTAGCCTAACTACTGCCCGAAATGCAGGCAAAAAAATTCGCCTACGAATAGGCACAATTCTGTTGGTGTGATGGGGAAGTTGAATTAGTTTCCAATCAATATCCCCCTGAACTTGTCCACCTATTCACTTCTTTGGAAGAAGATGCAGTGCATTTTAGAAAATATGCACGTATATACAATAATTTGTTTGCTTTTAGCTCCCTTGGAGGGGACCACAATGCAGACACCCAAAAGGGAATATATGTCTTCAAATTACACGGGCAACTTTATCATTTCATACCTAATTTACTCCATAATAATGAAAATCTAAAGTATTTACAGTTTTTTTTATGATGCCCAGCATGAAGCTGAGCACCGTGCTGGCTGTTTCCCAGAGTTACGACAAGATATAACCTATATCCTTATGAATATCACCCAAAAAAACCCTTATCCCCATTTTTTCCGATCCTTGAAGGAAATTCAAATAAGTGAAGACACTCAAATAGTTATAAACAAAATCCGGTGCTTGACCAACGCACTTATAATACCCCTACATCTGATGAAGTGGCTGCCATATAGTCAGAAAGCAGTTCTTCGAGCTACTATAGCAGCCCACATATCATTGTTTGTGCCAAATCTAATGCCTTGCATAGGATCATGCACTATTATGGTTGTGCCTGTTATGATCCCCAACGATACTCACTTTTGTTTCCGTGTGGTGAATGTGGGTGGAGCCAAGGGCTTAAAAAATGTCAACAGGAGGCCAAACCCAGTTGTCTACCCAACAGGACCCTGTGGCCTCTTGTGTTGTGCACACAGCTAAAGACTTGTTAGCAGAAGAAGTCTTGCGTATGCCTTGCGCCCTTTATTTATAAATATGTATAAATCAAAATTAAAAAGATTTTATTTTTTAAAAAATGCAGATTCCGGTCAAACAGGTCCGAAATCGGACCGGATCGGAAAAATTCCGGTCCAGACATTCCGGTCCGGACCCGGTCCAAAATAATTTCATATTCCGGTCGACCGGTCCAACCGGTTCCGGTCCGGTCCTGGACCGGTGCACACCCCTAGGAGTAGCATCATGATTAGGAAGATATTTAAGGGATTATAATCAAGTTCGACAACCAATGAGGCTTAACAGAAGCAGATGTGTTTTTCATGCTTGCAAAACCGGTTAACCTCAATGGCATGGAATATTATTGTGCAATTTTTCTACTAAAAACACAACAATTATCCTCATTTTAATAGTAAAATAAATACCCTCAACAAGAACAAATCTACTGAAACAAAGAAATAAAGAGAAGGAAAGCCAAGAACTACTATAAGCACCCTACCTTTTGTTTGTTTTTGATGGGTACATCACAGAACAAATAAACAATATTACAGGGAAAGGAAATAACGAGAGTACTACATAAGTAAGGCAAAGGTAACCCAAATATAAATGAAAAAGAAAAAAAGGACTAAGCTTCCAAGTACTAAAATAGCATTATAATATTACACCATTGTGCAAAAAAAAAGCCTCAATAGCCACAACAATGCTGGGAAGCACATGACATAGCAACAATGTTTTCCACACATCAGAGGGAAAGAGGGAAAAAAGCACGAACAGTACACTGGACAGCAACCCAAGTGCCCAGCAAATTCAGGGTTTTACCATAGGTTAACAAATGGACAAGCAACTTTAACATCTAAGATAAATGAGGTTAAGTCAAAAATACCTATTATCAAATTCAGCAACTTGTGAAGGGGAATTAACATTAAAAATTGCAGGGAAATTTATTTACAAACTCTAATTGAGAGTTATGTTAATCAAACATGAACAAACTGGAGTATTCAGGAGCAACTCAATACGAATTGGACCAAACACCAACAAAGAACCAACAAAGAACCACCAAACAAACTCGACAAATATCACAAAACAACATATGCAAGCAAAGAAACTCAATCGAAGGGACAATTACAATTAGGTTTCAAGAAAATACCTCTGCAAATCGAAAATTTTCATTTTTTTGCTCTTCAAAGGCAGGGGATGATTAATTTAGCATCCACGAGGCAACCTCTGCCCTATGCAACCCGTAAAACGGGGTTTTTGTTCACCCATGGCCTCCTCTTTCGATAACGCCACCACCCCACCACGCTTAAAAGAGAGAAGAACGTGTTAATTCTGATTATTGGCCCCAGGGAATGTGTTGAGTCTGATTATTGGCCCTGTATTCCTTGTTCTTCTTTCTACCCCCCTGCAATGCACCTTGGTGAATCACCTCCCCCAAAAAGATATATATATATATATATATATATATATATATGTGTGCGAGGTTTTTATTTGGAATTAACCCAAAGTATAATAAGGGCACAAGATTAAGAATTAATTGTTGAAGTAGAATCGTTTCAAAAAAAAGGAAAAAAAATTGTTGAAGTAGAATTGCAGGAGGTAGAAGAAGATGGTAGGATGAGTTTGGTTTGCCGCCAACAAGTACACGCGCCAAAGGGAGGAAAATTTGAGATTGACTCAATGTGGGATGGGGTCAAAGGCGACAAAGGGAACCCAACCAACTTAAGGGCGATTCAGCGTTTTTGGATTTTGTAAGGGCAAAAAAGGCATCACACTATTTATAAGCTACAGTAGAATGAGTTCTCACTTTTTAATGGGTATGGATTTTAAAAAATGTTGTTTTTAACAAAACAAAAATATCAAGGTAGTTTTTGATAATTTTCCTTTTATTATTGTTATTATTAGGAAAATTTATTAGAAACTACCTATTGAAAATACTTTTTTTTAAAAAAACTACCTTACAAAACTACCTTATAAGTGGAAAAACTTTAAAAAGCACTACCAAATTCAGAATTTAGTAACCATGGTTAACTACTCTCTCCAATTATCCCTCTAATATAAGATTACAAAAATACCCCCTTAAATTGAGTACGTTACAATCATGATATCATCACTTTCTTGATCACTTGATGCTCTATCTCTCAAATATACATGTGGCAAGCACAAGCACGCACCTTCTCTTTCTCAAAAGTCAATCCCAAAAAAAACCAGTAACATTGTCTAGTAGAGCAAGCATTGCACCATCATCAAACCATATTCTTCATCATCATCAACAACATCAATTCATGACCCAAAACCCAAATTCTATCTGCATTTGTCACTCATAATGAAGAATTAATTGGTGAAGCAAAAGGTTGGGAGAAGAAATTACACAAAGAATTAGATTGAAAAAGATGGTAGTGAAGCAGCAATTTTTGGGTAAAATTCCTTCAAACCCAGAAAATTTCTGCATTTAGTGGAAGATTAATTCCATTGTTAGTTGTCCCATGCATCTTCTTTCCGCTCAAATCCCATTTTAGCCAGACGCAAAATTCTCTCTCTCATGTAATTTTTCTCCTCTTGCCATACTTAAATCTGTGAATTCTTTTTTCCCTTTGAATGAATTGGGAATTCGCTGGTTGAAGGACAAGGAAAACACGCAGCTGGTTGATGACAAGAGTTATTTGCAGTGAGAAAGTGAAAAAAAATTCACCGAGTATCCATCGTCGATTCGTCAGACGCTGCTATGAGGATTTCGCTTGGTTGAAGGCAGAATTGAACGCTGTTGTGAGGGAAATTATCAAAGAGGGGTTGGGGTAATTTAAGGGGGTATTTTAGTAATCTTATATTAGAGGGATAATTGGAGGGAATAGTTAACCATGGTTAGTAAATTCTAAATTTAATGGGCCAATGGAGTAGCAAATAGGAAGAATTATGTCTAGAGAGAGAGAGAGAGAGAGAGAGAGAGAACTCCACAAGAAGTACCAGCCCTCCCTCCACCGCCCTCATGGCTGAACCCCCTAGTTTGTGCAAGCCGCTTGTGTCCCAGGTGGGTCCAGAAGATACCAAGAATTCATGTCCTTTGGTTCCTTGCCCTTGCGCCCCCCGACCCCCCCGCGTGTCTTTGTCATCTCAACATGAAGATCTCATTAATGAGCCCTCATTTATGAAGGTGTTGACTTTGTCAACAAAAGAGGGGCAATTTTAACGGGTCGCTCATTCTCATGAGGACTTCCCGAGAAGCTGAATTGCTGAAAATTTGGAAGTGGAAATCTCGGGTAGATCTTATCTCATTTGGGTAAGGGTTTTTACGGTTTAAAATGTCCTTCTCAACGTGAAAAATCTTATGTGCTTTTAGGAGGCCAATGGTTCATTATGGGTTGTATGATTTGGGTGCAAGATTGGCTACCCGGGTTTGACCCCTCTCTTGCTAAAATAAACCGGTTCCTGTATGGGTATACCGCGGATCTCCCGATGGAATTTTATAGGCGTGATATCCTGGAAAAAATAGGGAAATAGTTTGGGGAAAACCATTAAAATTGACTCTCATTCCCTTGATGGGGGCGGAGAAGGTTTCTTTGCGGTTTGCACCTTAGTGGATGGCCAGGAAACGTTACCAAAACAGCCCGCATGGGACAAGTGTCCGGGATTTGGTCTATGCGGAGGGTCCGAGGTGGTGCACCTTGTCACAAGGTGGGTCACAACCACAAAATATGCACGCTTCGGCCCAGGTTAATAAGGAGTCGGGTGATGGAGAGAAGACGGACCCGGGTTCAAAGGGGCGACCGAGCCCATGAATCTCCCAGTTGAAAAATGGACCCAGTCGAGGCCCGAAGTAATTAAACCCGGAGTTCGAAATGTCGGCCGGGAAAGAAATGGAAAAGAAAAGAAAGGCGGGAATCCCCGAAAAGAAAAGGCGGACCCCAAATAAAGTTCGGGAAATCCCAAAAAGTGGGGCGGCGAATTCATAGAGGGAAAAGGAGAGAGAAAAAAGAGTGAGAGGCTGGTGCAATCAAATCAAATGTCGACCCCTGACTCTTTTGCCCTGCTACAAATCTTGGAAGAGCACAGAAAGTGAACCTTCTATCCCCCAAAAAATTTCCTCCCCCTCTCGAGACCATGAAACGTGGCGATGGTTGCGAGTTTGGTTACGGAGTTTTCTCCCCGATTCACGGAGCTCAAAAAAACCCCTACCTTCCCTACTATTTTGGCTTCCGAGAACTCCCGACCTAATGAACCCATTAATACCCCGGGGTTTGAAGGAAGTCCCTCTTTTCGGTGCTCCTATGACTTAAAACCCGTAAACCCAACTCAAACACGATCCCACTCCTCCCTAAAAATGTATGCCCGACCCAGGAGTCCATAACTCCATCCCCCATTGCATCCCAGTCGAGGATCCCTCCATCCCCCTCCCCCTCCAAGAGTCCGGTATGTCGAGGACTACTCATCCCTGAGATTCACCGTCAGGTGAGGCCTCTCCTACCCGAGCTAAATCCAAGTACATAGACTACCTTCTCCCCTTAGAAAACTCGACCCACGGTTTTTACGGACATCACGTTAGAGGAGGTCAAAGCAATGATACTCGACCCTCTAGGGAGTCAAGAGGTTCCACCAACATGATCATGTATGCTCACTCGGAAATCATGGCACCCCGTATCCCATGACTCCAAATGACGGCCCATCTTCCCTCTCTCTTCGAGATTTTCCTAAAATGGGTTCTAGTGAATGAGGTCGAAGTCGAAACCGACGACCAAAATCTCATGCAAAATCTCGTCAGTGGCTAGACCGGGCTCCACTTCTCCCGAGGGTGTGTACCAGCTTGATCGACATCATGTCGACTCGACTCTTCGCCGTGGCGACATGGATGCTCTAATGCTTGCACGATTGTACAAACCGATGAAACTACTAGGGATATCGGTCTCATGAGAAAAGCAAAGGGCGAAAAAACTGCCTTGGCGAGATGGTTATATGGCCACACCTTGAAGCTTTGGACGTGCCCCCAAATCGGGGTGTAGAAGTCGATCACAGGGGAAGCCGGAAATAAGGGGGTCCTAAATAGGATCATGGACACTCCCGACCTCTTTAAGGGAATGACCATCTTGTTTTGGAACGTAAGGGTGATAGCTAGGCCCTCATTTTTGCCGAATTATCGGCTTCTTGTTCAACAACACCCCCTTTCCATGGTGGTTTTGGTGGAAACTTAGGTTTCGAGGGAAAAACCCGCTTGCATTGTTAATTAGTAACTTGGGCATGGATTAATGGTATCTCGTGGAACCACTCGGTTTTACGGCGGATATTCTCCTCCTTTGGAACTCCTTTGCCATTGATTTCCAAGTTGTGGGGAGGGTGTTCAAGGCTTGCATGGAGTAATAGAGGCACGTTCTCCAAAAATCTTCCTTTATTTTTCGGCGCTTTATGCTAGTCCAAAGATTGATATACGTAAGGCTTTGTGGGAAGAATTGAAATTGTTTGCTCATAATTTACATAAGCAGTGGGTATTATTAGGAGACTTCCATGAAGTCGTTAGTCGAATGAAAAATTTGGCGGCAAGAAAATTTCGAGTACTCGCTCTAACTTGTATGCAAACACTATGAATGATTGTCATTTAGTTGATATTGGTTTTTGTGGCCCTAAATATACCTAGAGTAATAAGCGAAAAATAAATCCTATTCATGAAAGGCTCGATAGACAATGGCCTAATGTTGATTGGTTAACCTTGTTTCTTGATTGTAAGCTCGAGTCATCTCCTCGTGTCACGTCGGATCATTGTCCAATTCTTTTAAACTTGTTCAATAAGAAATGCGAGATAGGAGAAAAACCCGAGGTTTGAACCTATGTGGACCCTCGATAATCGATTCCTTGATATTGTCGATCGCGCTTGCACTAGTAGAATAATTGCTTATTCTTTTGGGTTGAATTCTTTGCGGTTTTACCCATCCGCGACAATAAACCACGTCGAAAAGAAAGAAAAATCGAAAATCAACCTATTGCTCAGTTAAGGCGAAACCGCGGTAATAGATGTCGACGGGGAGATTTTCAAAAAATTTTTGACCGGTTTGACACGATCTATTCTTTGCGGTTTTTAAAGAAACCATGACAATATATAAAAATATTATTATTTTAATCTATTCTTTGCGGTTTCTTAAAAAAACCGCGACAATAAAAGCAAAACAAACAAAACCGTGCCTCTCTTTCGTGGCGAGATCTCCTCGCTTCTCCCTTCTCCCTCTCGCTCCTCCCTGCGTGACTCTCTCGGCGGATCTCACTCTCACTTCTCCTTCTCACTCCTACTCCTCCATCTCTCTTTACGGCGAGATCTCCTCACTCATGGCGAGATCTCTCTCATGGCGGATCGCGAGGTCGTGTCTCCCTCAATATCTCCTTCAAGCTTCCTCTCTCCTCTCAGATCTACTCTACTTGCTTAGCTTTAATGGCTTCCGCGATGGTGGAAGATCCACGGGGAAGACCGGCTCGCGAATCTCGGCACATAAGACATCGTTAGGGCTTCTCGTATCCTTGATAACGAGATTCGCATTCTTAAGGTTCACTTTCTTTCTTTATATCATGTTCATAGCTCAAAAATTGGCGGAATTTTGACTTAGGGTTTGATGTTTTTGTCACAAAACTGAATCATATTTTTTGCAATTTGCGGTTTATTGTTACTCCCTTTGTTTTTTTTACTTATTACATTGTTGTGCACGGTTTTCAAGACGTTATTTAACCCTTAATATCTCTTATTTTGTTTACGTAAAAATTATAAAAATTTGATATTATGAATCTACACGTCGAGACGAATCTAACAAGACTACACATGACTATATTTTTACTTATAAAATAATCAAAATAATCGGTCAAAGTTAGTGGTTTCATTCCCAAAGCAACAATGTAGCAAGTAAAAAAAACGGAGGGAGTATGTAGGAGGATGTCCAGAGGACAACTTTAGAATTGGATTCATCTAAGGAGAAGATTAAGGAGAATCAAGAGAAAATCAAGCTTGAAAAGCAGCTTCTTTACCGAACAAAGGCGTGAAATCTCCTCGTCGACCTCACTTGTTCTGTTCTTTGACCGTGAAAAACGAAGGCAAAATGAAGAGCAAAAGTTCAACTCACTCGCACAAAGTGAGAATTCATATGAATGGCGTTTTCAAATGATAATTTTCCAAAGGTTGGTTTTCCGGCTTGAGTTTAATAACAGATTTCGTTTTTTATATTTTATGAGTTTTCATTTACAGGTCTGAATTTTTGTTTTCTTATTTTCAGATCCATGTTTAGTTTATCAAGATCCTTCAACTTGTGCGACAATGTTTCCGGCGAGTTTCCTACGGATAAAGAACAATATTTCGATTTTTTCCTTTTTTGTCTAGAAAAATAGTTTTAAGATGCATTTTTTGTTTCAAGATTAGCTATTGGATGTGCATATTATTGTATTATCTTTCTATTTATCTGGGTAATGGTGGAGGATTGTGTCTCTTTTTTATTTTGTATAACTTGTTGTGTTGATAAATGATGTGATTCTTTGATTTGAATTTCGTTGTATATTAGTAGTAGATGATTCTTTATCCTTTAAATTTGATTTCAATAATATTTTACCTATTGGAGTTGTTTAAACTTGCCAGGATTTTGCTAAATTAAATTTTTTTTTTACTAGTGTATATTGATGCGGGTTTGGGCAACAACCGCAGCTATAGATTGAACTATTTACGCTTATTATATGCACCATATTGCCGCGGTTTTACGGTAAAACCGCAACAATAGATTAACCTATTGCTGCGGTTTTAGAACCGCAGCAATAGATTTAATCTATTGTTGCGCCTTGATTTGCGGCGAAATCTGCAGCAATACGTCACTTAAAAACCGCAGCAATACGCAATTATTCTACTAGTGTTGGCCGATTTATAATTGGGAGATTGAGAGGAAGTTGGAGTGTACTAAGGGTGAGCTTATTGAGTGGAATAAAAATACCTTTGGGAATGTCTATGTAAGAAAGAAACCCCTTTTAGCTCGGTTAAAGGGTGTGTAATCCTACCTCCAGTATAACCCTTTGTCAAAATTCCACCAAGACTTAGAGAGCGACCCTCAATATGACCTCCTAGATGTTCTTGAGCAAGAAGAAAGTTGTGGAGAACGAAAATTCGTATGGATAGGATCGGGAAGGGGATAGGAATACAAGCTTTTTTCATCTTAGTGTGACAATAAGACGGTCATATAATCGTATTTTATGCCTTAGGGATGACGTTGGGAGCCTTATTGAGGACCCTCTAGAAATTAGAAATCATATTCTTAAGTTCTATAGGACCTTATACACTTTCGACCATCTTGTTTGTCATGACTTTTCTATTCCGGGGGCTGATTTGATGAAAGTGGATGTGGCTTTTCCCCCTACACCCGAGGAGATTCGTAGAGCTTTATTTAGTATGAAACCCCTCAAAGCTCATGGCCCTGATGGCTTCCACCCTGTTTTCTTTCAAAAATCTTGGGATATAATAGCAGAGGACACCTGTTCTGCCATTACAGATTAGTTTAAGGCGGGACGTATCCCTGAACAGTTATGTCATGCTTTGATTTGCCTTATTCCGAAACAGACATCCCCCGAGACCATTAAACAATTCCGCCCGATCAGTGTGTGTAACTCCTTATATAAGCTTACAACCAAAATCTTGGTTAATCGGCTGAAACCTCTTATCCCATCTTGGATATCTCAGAACGAAAATAGCTTCATCAAAGGTCGAGGGGCGGATATAAATGTGGTCATTACCTCTGAAATCTTACATTCCATGTAGAAAAAGAAAAGGAGGTGGGGATGGTTTGCTTTAAAAATTGACTTGGAGAAAGCGTATGATAGGGTGGAATGGAGTTTTATCCGAAAATGTCTACAGTCTTATACTCTAAATGACCATTCTGTTAAGTTAGTCATGGACTGTGTGTCAAAAGCTTCTTCGTCTATCTTGATAAATGGTCGGAAATCTGAACCCTTTAGACATACGAGAGGTCTTAGACAAGGGGATCCTATGTCCCCATATCTCTTTAACATATGTGTTGAAGCCCTCACTCAATCCATCCAGCATGCTTCTAACTCTCAGGAGTGGACCCCCTTTTGGGTGGGTAGGAAGAATGTGCCGATCTCTCACCTACTATTTGCTGATGATCTCTTGTTGTTTGGAAGAGTGGATGAAGATACGACCTTTTCAGTTAGAAAGACTTTGGATACCTTATGTGAAAGTTCGGGGCAGAAGATTAACGAGCTTAAGAGTAAGTTGATTTTTTCCCCCAACACGACCTCGGAGATGAAATCTCTTTTCCAAGATACTATTATCTGTACTTGAAACCCCAAATTTGGGAACTTACAGGCCTCCCCATATCCCATGAAAGACCTAATCGAGTTCGATTCAGGTTTGTGGTTGATAAAGTTAGGAGTAAGTTGGCTATGTGGAAGACCAAGTTCCTTTCAAAAGCGGGGCGACTTTGTCTCATCAAATCTACCCTTTCGACTATCTCGGCTTACTACATGCAAGCCTCGGTTTTTCTCGCTTCTTGTCTGAAAGACCTGAACACTTTGTGCGATAACTTCTTATGGGGAGACTCGGGGGATAGTAAGAAAATTCACTGGTGGGGAAGGACTCCACCTTCTTGCCTAAAGATTTGTGGGGGCTTAGGTATTAGGGCTCAAAAGAATATGAATATTGCATATATGGCTAACTTGCCTGAAAAATGTCTCAAGGTCCCTCCAATTTAGCTCAAGATTGCATCTTCTCTAAATATGTACATAAAAATCATGTGACCTCTTTTAAAAATGGGTCCGTTACGTGGAAAAATCTGGGGAGGGGTTGGGATCTTCTTAAGGCTCATAGTAGTTGGAGTGTAGGTAATGGAAAGTCCATTAATTTATGGCTGGATAACTGGATGGGTTTGGGCTCCTTGAGAAGTATGATTCAAGGTCCGCTGATGGAAGGGGAGAAGAACTTGAGTCTTAGGGATATGGTCTTCCAAGATGGATGGGAGACTAGTAGACTTTCGTTTGCGCTCCCAAATGAGATTTAGATGAAAATCATGAGCATCCCCGTCCCATCTCAAGAAGAGAAAAAGGATATGCTCATCCCTGATTTTGTGAACCCTAAGGGGTTCTCTCTAGCCCGAGCCTATAACGCACGAGATATCGCTTCCTAGGGTGGACTTGGATTTGGGTGTGGAAGAGTAGAATTGAACCATAAATCGTTATTGTATGTGCGAAATTCCCGGTGCCTTTGCCCCGGATGTAAGCCGTGCCGGAAGGTCATCACATGTCATCCGAGGCGCCCTTTTTCAATGGATGTATGGAATCATATTCCATCAATTATTTCTTCTTCCCTACCGTTTCATTCCCGGCTCAAAGCCAATATTCGATCTCATCAAGGTTTCCGAGGTATTGAATTGAGTGATTTATTTCCATATTTATGCCATGAGACTTGGAAAAGTAGGAATGAGTGTTGTTTTAAAAACTCTTCCCCTGCCCAAAGAGATCGCATTATATCTGCTGCAATGAAGCTTGTTGTGGAGCGAATTCAGGTCCTAAACCTTTTACCTAAACCCAACCATCTCTTAAGCGACCAAGTGATTCTTGCGTCGTATATCCCGGGAAATATGAATGTTATTCATGTGGATGCGTCCTTCGTAAGTAAATCCGATGTGGTTGGCATTGGGGGGTGATTAGAGATAATGAATGGAATTGGTTAGTGGGATTTGAAACCCAATGTTTTGTTGTTGATCCTCTATGGGCCGAAATTTTTGCAATACACGGGTGTACTTATGGCCATAAATAATCAATATGCTAATGTGATAATTTTCTACGATTGTTTGGGAGTCGTCAAGTGCATTTGTTCGAATGAAACTAACACCGACAAATATTTGAGTCTTATCCTTGCATGCAGAAATATGAGGAACAAGCTTCCGGGAGCCAAGATTGAACATTGTGGGAGAAGGTTTAATCAAGTGGCGGATATATTAGCTAAACATGGAAGGAATTCGGAAATTAGTAGTGATGTAACTAGGACTTTCCCGTACCCCCCTAGTTATTGTATGAATGTTTATCTTGAGGATTGTAAGACACTATTTAACATTTTAACTTAATGCTAGTTGCGTTGTTCACCAAAAAAATAATTCTGAATTTGGTAGTGCTTTTTAAAGTTTTTCCACTTATAAGGTGTAGTTTTGTAAAATAAACATGATATAAGGTAGTTTTAATTTAAAAAGTGTCTTTAATAGGTAGTTTCTAACAATTTTTCCTTATTATTATGAGGGATATACTCAAGTTCTACCACTTTTTCTATTTCAAGTATATTACGAGGCTTCAATTTAAAAGCTATTCACCTCTTATAAATGGACTATATCTTCCACTTTTCACATCATTGGCTGTTGCATGTTACACTCTTCATCAACTTGTTTTGGAAACTCTTCACGATTCAACCTGCTTGTGCTTCTTAAGTCAACTAAAGACCTCACATGGACCAAATTAGGTATAATTACATACCATGTGCTCTGTTGCTTAGTTTTCATTGGACTATACTTTTATTTAATTTGCACGAAAGCAGATAAATTTTTTTGTCATCTCATAGATCTGAAGTCAAACAGAACCTTATAAATGATCTCAATTTGTAATTTTTCTAAATCTTTTGTCAGGGCATGCGAATCAATTAAGAGAACATGCTCTAGTAGCTCAATTTAAACTGGTTTATGGGAACTTGTTGGATGTATATTATTCCTATTATAGTATACTTGTTAGATCCACATTGGATGGTATTTGTTCTTAATACTCCTTTGTTTTACTTCTGTACCTGAGTTAATGGTCCTATTGCATTGTACGGTGGTTTTGTATGAGAATGATCAAACTTTAAAAGGTGTTAGATCATGGAGTATCTTTATGGAACTTAGACTTTTAAGCTGCAACTGTTAATACAAAATATGGGATGATTATATATTAGTGATACTGTATTAATTCTCAAGATGATCTATCTATTGGAGCTTGTGGTTGGACTCCTGGGTCATCTTAGTTGAGCTTGTAACGCTGACATCCAAGACTCCAAGTTTGAGCTAAGTCTCGAGTTTTTCAAGCTGAACAATTTCAAGTTTAACTATATCAAACTTTGACTTAAGTCAAAGCCAAGGTTGTCCTTAAAGTAAATACTTTTTGAGCTTATGACATATCTATATTTTTTTCTTGCACTTTGAAATTTAATTTCATAATTATTTTGTTCAGATAATTTCAATTGCAAGTCAGAATTAACAGTGTGTGTGCAAAAAAATATAAAGGGTTGATTGTGTAAATTCCTACCCATTTGATGATAGTTATTAAAAATCAATATAAGCATTTAATTTTGAGTCAAATTTCAGCTTTGCTCGATTTATAAAAGTCTCAGGCCGTGCTCAATGAATTTACGAGTAAGCTACACTAATTCCACCATTCGTTGCTTACAATGTTATTCATCCCTATCAACGTTACTTCCCTTTGTGGCTTCCTACTTGATTTGAGTATATAATTAAGATTATTAAACAATATCCTCTAACATAGCAATATTAAGATTATCATAATCTCACCAAGATTGCAACTTTTATGTAAGAACAAAAATATCCAACTTTCATATTCAATTGCATTACAAGAGCAAAAACAAAAACAAGTTTACATATATAGGCTATAGCTATCGAGGACTCAAAATGCATGAGTCAAAAAGCTGGAAGTTAAAAGTAAAACACATGGTGGCTTCGGTTAAGATAACTCATAACCCGGCCATAACATAAGTAACTACCCCTATTACATTAATATAATCTCATAAACTCGTCAAATTACATGAGCTTTTGACATATATTATGTTATTTAATAATTAGGATGATGCATGCATGCTTTCTTTCATACTCACTATTAAAACTACATATTGATAACGTACGTACGTATGTAATTATCTGCACATTGGGCTTGGAGGTTGGTGAGATTGAGAGAGGCTTTGGTTTTCTACTGATCCACATACAATCCCATTCCCATCAATTCTGGTAAACTTAAGACCTTGTTTGGCAAGTACATTATTCTTTTCATCAACCATCTTCAACATACTCTCAAATACTTCAACTTCACAGGGAATCCTGAGCACACCTTCCTGCTGAAACCCGAACTCGTCTTCGGCTTCTTTCAGTAAGACGCTGAATGCTTGGTGGCGCAAGTAGTTTGTTGGTATGATGAATCGTTTCATCTCCTCCCCGACATGTACAGCAAGGAAACCTTTGGGGACAGCCGCGTTGCTCGAAACCCCTCCGCCGTTGTTGTTGTTGTTGTTGCCTGAGAGGTCGGTAAACGAGAGTGTTCTCTTAAGAAAACTGATGCCCTTTTTAGCATTGCTGCTGTTGCTGCTGTTGCTGTTGTTGTTGTTGTTGTTGTTGCTGCTGCTCGGAACCCCGTTGTTGGCTGAGAGGTCAGTGAAAGAGAGAGTTCTCTTTAGAAATGTAATGCCTTTGACACTATTGCTCCTACTTAAGGAGCCCTTTTTAGCATTATTGCTGTTGTTGTTGGTGTTGTTGGTGTTGTTGTTGTTGTTGTTGGTAGTGTTGCTGGTGTTGTTGTGAGCTTGTTTCCTCCATTTCTTGAGCATTTGTTTGAGTCTAACAATGTCACTAATTTTGTTGGAATTTTTGGGTGAATCCATTTTGGCTTTTTGTATGTTTTCTAAATATATAGGACAAGCTTATATATCTATCTTAAGAAAGCTTTCCTAAGTTTTTTTGGGAGTTTAAGCTTAAGGAATGGCTTGGTAATCCAAATCTGAAAAATGTCTATTTATAGAAGATGGTGTCACAGGAGAATTAATACTTCTAATAGTTGTTTAATGGGTGATTATTGTACTCTTTGTCCTTGGTTGAAGATAAAGGAGATTTGAATTAAATTAGTAGGTTTTTGATATAAGAAGCTGACCTTTTATTGGTTATCGTGATGTTAATGTTTAATCAAAAGTCTTAATTCTCTCACTATAGCACTATTAGTTTTCTCATCATCCTCTCCACATTCTCTTCCTGATTTCAAGCTTACAAATCACATGGGAAGACTGTTTATATCATTGATGAAATGGAGTGATTCTAGGAGCTCAATTAAGTTTCTCTTGCATAGACTTCTAATAAGCTCAAATGTGGGAAATAGAAAAAGTCTTTCCTGAGCGTTCGTTGATAGTGAAATTGATAAATATTCCATATTTTATAAAATGGTTTAACTAATTTGTGTACATGGGCACATGTTAAATTACAAGTGAAATTTAATTTTGCTGAAAAGCAATGTTCTATATTAAGAGCAAGATGAACCTTATTAAAAAAAATGACTATCGTAACTTTATTAACATATATATTAGTTTACGATGGAAGGGTACGGTTCATATTTTATGTAGATTACAATCTTCATTAAGTATTATGAATTTTAGCCATACAACTTAAATCCACTATTAAACTAATTGAAGTCATGTAACGAAGTCTTTATTTTCCTCAACCTAGCTAGCTAATTTTGATGAACTTTTTTTTTTTCTTTTGCTACTAAAATTAACTTTAATTTTATTTGTTTTTTTATGAACTTAGCCTTTTCTTCATGCTCAACTTAAACTTTATCTTGTTAAACTTAACTTTTATATTTAAACTTCAATTAATAAGTTGAGAAGTCGAGCCTACCTTGGTTGAAAGCGAAACAATTTCGGGAAATTAAATCAATGAAGCGCTTTAACGTTATTTTATGTTATACTTCAAAACTGTAAAGATATGGTTCAACCCTAAGTCATTCAGTTTAGCAGACAACAACACATGTCTTGAAATATAGGACCTGTCAAATATATGAGCTACCAATAGTTGATTTGATTGTATTAATCATGTTCTTGTGTTTTACAGGATCAACACACTATAAGATTGACATATTATGGGATAAAATTTGAGGTAAATTTTATGTACCATGTAATAGTGGAGTTTTAATTTCAAGACTCAATATAGACTCAATTATTAAAGTACGTTGATATGGATTAAAGACAGTTAATTGGTTTAGATGGTAAAGTTTTAGGATAGGATGTTAGAATATTAGATAATTATTAATATACATTACACTCTCTGTGGTTCTATGTGGACAAAAAAGGAAATGGATTAATGATTTTATTTGCCCATATTATGGTACGTAAAATAGAATGAAACACTTCAATTCTAGAAGTTATTCAAAAGGATATTACGCATTGATTTTCTAGCTTTCTTAATCACGATGTTTAGTTATTAAAGAAACGGAAAGTGTTTATTGGATTCGCTAATCAGTAATCATCCTGAATTCTGGAGTTTAACCGACTAAACTGTCAATCTCCATGTGGACTGTGGTACTGCCTCCTTGTACGTTCATATTTGACCCCCAAAAACAATTGCCACTTGGCTTTCATGAATCAAGTACCGCAAAATTTTGTATATTTTCAGAGGTATCTCAAATTAGTAGTGTACGGACTGAAGAGTGAAGAGTGAAGAGAACATGGTCTCAAGAATTCCAGTGAGATGCTCCCAAAAAATTTCGCCTTAACTTTAGCAGAAATAAAAAAAAAATTTCCATTTCATTTTAGTTGCATAATTTCTCTTGATCGTAACAATATTTTATTTATTAATGAATCTTTCTATATATCTTTATACTAGTTTTGAAACCCGACAGGTTGTTTATTTTATTTTATTGCAAATTTTTCGATAACATTGTTGATTTTGTGTTGCTTTGAAATGAGGTTTTTCAACACCATTGTATTTACATGCTTCCTCCATTCTTTTCTATTGCAACAATTACTACTTTAGGTAGTTTCAACTATTGGAACCACTCCACTTTTGGTAAAACAAAAAAACAACTATAGTTGATAATTTTGCAGTTACTTTATGTTAATAAAACCATCATTAATTACTCAAATTGCCTCATAAAGCTGCATTTACTTTATTAAGTATTTACATACTTATCCGCTATAACTCAAGGCAGTCAATGAGCTCGCTCATGAGCAACCTTATTGTCATTCATACGAATAAAGCTCCTACACACACTCTCTAACATACTACATACTAGCTTGAAAAATGTCATCACTGAACTACCCATTTTTTCATTTCCTTAAAAACCATGCCCAAACCCATTGTTGCAGTAGAAAAAGAATGGAGAAAGTATTTGTCATTATGCTCTAATTTCTAGATTTGTTATTGCGATATATAAATTTTATTTTTTTAATATTCAATTGAATATTGTAGCTAAGTCTATTATTAAATAGCGTCCCAATAATTAGTATGACTAACAATAGCTAACACAGTTTTAACTTGCAGAATACCCGAATGATACTTTAAGAAAGTAGAGGGTAATAATTTAATACTCCCTCCGTCCCATAATACTCTTGACACTTATCAAGGCACGTAGTTTTAGGCGATAAGTTGTTGTTTGGTTATCAATTGTTATTTTATTGAAAATTAGATGTGATAGGAGTTAATAGTTAGTAAAGTAGTAAGTATTATTTTATTTTTAGGAGAGAGAATGTGGGACATGGTTAGAGTTGGTAGGTAGTAGGAGTGGTATTATTTTATTTAGAGGAGAGAGAGTGTGGGCCAATGGTTAAAAGGTATAAGGATTTAAATAATAGTGGGTCATATCCAAAAATAGAGGTGTAAAGAGTATTCTGGGACAGATGAAAAAGGAAAGTGTAAAGAGTATTCTGGGACAGAGGGAGTATATGCAGAACAGAAAGAATAGAGAAAAACATGAGTGTCAGCCACAACTTCAACTTTTAATATAGCACATAAACACTAACGCAAATAGAATGGAAGATGGGAAAGCAAAAAAAAAGATCATAATGATGGTATCATGAATGAAATTAATTAAATATAAAACTAACCTCTACTAATAATCGAAAATACTATTTAATAGAAAAAAATACATCTTCATCAATCATGATCATATCAAGACTTATCAAACTTTCCCCTTTTTTATGATCCGGTGACCTCAAACAGTCTAAAAACGCGAACCTTGATTTCCCAATTAGTTTTAGTAGAATTAAGTTCATGGAGAAAAGAATAAGATCGAACATATAGATATACAGAAAAGACAAACATAAATAGTTATGTATACAATAAATATTCTAGGAATAAATTAAAATAATTAGTCAATTGCATTATACCTCTGCAATGTCGTTGACAAACTTTCATTTGATTCTTCATGTAATGCCACAATGGTATGCTATAGGTTCAAAATTATAGATATGTATTTTTTATCTTTATATAAATCAATTTTTAAAAGTACGATTGTGAAAGATATAATTGTTATTGTCACATATAATAAGCTAATTTTATAGTTATTTTTATATGTATTTAAAATAAAGAATAAATAATACGTTATTGTGCATCTAAATAAATAAATTTCATAAGTTGTATAAGTATATTGTATATGGAACTTATTTCGAATCATATTTCGAGCACTCTCCAATGGTAAAAGATATTATAATATTGTGAATTTATAGCAAAAGTTATATTCAATTTACATAGTATGAAATTGTAATCTTCACTTATCCAAAACACCTTATACGTATTTATATCTATGATGAACACTATTTTTTTAAAAAAAATAAAAATTAAAAAGAATGGCATGGCATGCTTAGGTGGAGCTCTCTCTAATATTCTAATGTTGTTTTATAAAATCAGACTCTAATTTTTTTCATCATACAACATTCTAGTATATATGTAACTTTATCGCTATAGATTTTAGTTTTTGTTGCATCAACAAAGTTTCCTTAATAAAATTTGTTGCAATACTAAATTGTTTTGGTTCAGTTGAGGATGAGGTTACAAAAGATAATATGTTTCATCCTGTAAATTAGACCTATGATAAAATACATTAATCACGTATAATACAATATATATACTTATAGCTATTATTATACATTTATCTAAAAAAAAGACTAAATAATGCCTTACCATTCAAGTAATTAAATATATTTTCATGAGTTGTAAAACTATATTGTAAATGGATCTTGCAGGGGTTGTTGTTTATTTTGTTTTTTTGCAAATTTTTGTTAACATTGTTGATTTTGTGTTGATGTGAAATGAAATTTTTTTAACACCATTGTATTTACATACTTCCTCCGTTCTTTTTCTATTGCAACAATTACCATTTTGGGTAGTTTCTCCTATTGGAACCATTCCACTTTTGGTAAAAAAAAAGCAACTATAGTTGACAATATTGCCTTTACTTTGTGGAACTAAAACCATCATTAATTACTCAAATTATCGCATAAAGTCGCGTTTACTTTATTAAGGATTTATTTATCCCCTACTTTAGTTAATTAAAGGGGTAAACCTATGCTAAACTACCCATTTTTTTATCTCCTCAAAAATCATGCCCAAACCCTTTGTTGCAGTAGAAAGAGAACCGAGAAAGTATTTGTCATTATACTCTAATTTATAGATTTGTTATTGTGATATATAAATTTTATATTTTTAATATTCAACTGAATATTGTAGCTAAGTTTATTATTAAATGTTCATAATAATTGGTATAACTAACAATAAATAACATAGTTTTAACATGAAAAATACACGAATGATACTTTAAGAACGTAGAGAGTAATAATTTAGTAGATGTAGGACATAAAGGATAGAGAAAAACATGAGGGCTAGCTACAATTTCAACTTTGATATAGCACATAAACACTAACGCATATAGAATGGAAGATGGGAAAGCTAAAAAGAAGATCATAGTGATGGTATCATGAATAAAATTAATTAAATATAAAACTAACGGTTTTTTCACCAAATACCCCTGACAAATTTTTTCATTCACCAAATACCCCAACTTTTTTCAAAATTCACCAGATACCCTTGACTTTTAAAAAAATGACACCAAATGCCCTTAATGACTTGCATTAATTAACTCTAAAAAACCCTAGTTAACTCTAAAAATCCTAAATAAACCCATTAACCCTAAAAATCCTAACTAACCCTAACCCACCACAGCCCCCACCCCCCCCTCCACAGCCAGCCCACGCGAGCCCTCCTCCCGGCAGCCCCACGCAGGCCCCCCCCCCCTCCCCCGGCGGACTCCACACAGGCCCCCTCGATCTCCCCGCGCCTCCCCCTCTTCACTCTCGCCGGCGTAGTAGATCCGAAATCGTCGTCGGCGCCATCATTATCGAAGAAATCCGGAGCCATTGGGGAGCGAATAAGTTCGCGGGGAGGGGGAGCGAATGAGTTCGCGGGGGAGGGGGAGCGACCGATTTCGCGGAGGAAGGGGGAGGGGGGCAACCGAGTTCGCGGGGGAAATGAGGGATGCGGGCGGGGGGTGGTGGGAAGGGGGAGGCGCGACGGGCCGGGGGTGGTGGGGGGGGAGGTGTGGCGGTGGGGGGAGGGGGGTGGGGGCGGGAGTTGAGGTGGGGGGTGGTGGGTCGGGGGTGGGTGGGGGGGTGGTGGGGCTGGAGTTGAGGTGGGGGGTGGTGGGGTGGGGGTGGATGGGGGCGGTGGGTGGGGGTGGGTTAGTTAGGGTTTTTAGGGTTAGTTAGAGTTTTAGGGATTTTAGGTTTAATTAAGGTTAATTAGGGTTAATGACTAACGGAGTTAACCGCCGTTAGTCATTAAGGGCATTTGGATGTATTTTTTAGAAAGTCAGGGGTATATGGTGAATTCGGAAAAAAGTTGGGGTATCTGGTGAATAAAAAAATTGTCAGGGGTATTTGGTGAAAAAACCGTAAAATTAACCTCTACTAATAATCGAAAATACTATTTAAGAGAAAAAAATACCTCTTCATCAATCACGACCATATCAAGACTTATCAAACTTCCCCGTTTTTTTATGATCTGTGACCTCAAATTGTCTAGAAACCCGAACCTTGATTTCCCAATTAGTTTTAGTAGAATTAAGTTCATGGAGATAAGAATAAGATCTGACATATAGATATATGGAAAAGAAAAACATAAATAAGTATGTATACAATAAATATTCTAGGAATAAAATAATTAGTCAATTGCATAATACTTCTGCAATGTTGTTGACAAACTTTCATTTGATTCTTCATGTAATGCAATCATGGTATGCTATCTTTATATAACTCAATTTTTAAAAGCATGATTTTGAAAGACATAATTGCTATTGTCACATATAATACGCTATTTTTATATGTATTTAAATAAAAGATAAATAATACGATATTGTTCATCTAAATAAATATATTTTCATAAGTTGTAAAACTATATTGTATATGGATCTTATTTCAAAGCATATTTTGAGCACTCTCCGATGGTATAAAAATTATAATATTGTGAATTATGTAGCAAAAGTTATATTCGATTACATAAAATAATAATTTAGGTTGTTTATTTTAAATCAGACTGTAATCTTCACTTATCCAAACACCTTATATGTATTTATATCTATGTTGAACACTATTTTTTAAAAAAAGAATCAAAAATTTAAAAAAAGACATAGCATGCTCAGGTGGAGCTCTCTATAATATTCTAAGGTTGTTTTTTTTTTAAAATCAAACTGTAATCCAAAACTCTAATATATATGTAACTTTATCGCTATAGATTTTATTTTTTGTTGTAACAACAAATTTTCCTTAGTAAATTTTGTTGCAATACTAAATTGTTTTGGTTCAGTTGAGTAAGGCTGAGGTTTTGAAAAATAATATATTTGATCCTGCAAGTTGGACCCGTGATCAAATGTTATAATCACATATAGTACATTATATACTAATCGCTACTATTATATTTATCTAAAAGAAAGGCTAAATAATGTCTTACCATTTATCTAATTAAATATATTTTCATGAGTTGTAAAACTATATTGTAAATGGATCTTATTTTGAAGCATATTTCAAGCACTCTCCAATGGTAAAAAAATTTGTAATGTTTTGAATTAGGTAGCAAAAGTTATAGTCAATTTACATAATATAATAATTTAGGTTGTTTATTCAAAATAAAACTCTAACTTTCCCCTATCCAAAACTCCTTTTATGTATTTAAAGATATGTAGAACTCTATTTTTTAAAAATATTTAAAATAAAAATTAATGACATGGTAATCCTACGTGGCGTTCCCTATTTCATAAGTTGTAGAACCATATTGTAAATGGATCTTATTTCGAGCATATTTCGAGCACTATCCAGTGGTACAAAAATTATAATATTCTGAATTACGTAGCAAAAGTTATGCATAATTTACATAATATAATAACTTAGGTTGTTCATACAAAACCAAACTCTAATTTTCGCTTATCCAAAACTATTTAAATCTATGTAGAACTCTATTTTTGTAAAAAATAAAAATGAAAAAATTGATGACGTGGCAATCCTACGTGGCTCGTTCTATGCTCTCGAAATCTTGAGGATCTCCCTATGCTCTATGCTCTCGAAAAATTCCTCTATATATATCTATATTAAGATTATATAAGTCGCTACTGTTATTTCTTTGTCTCCTCTTCACATACACTCCTTAAAACTTGTGGCTCCCCTTGTATTACTGATAGAATATAAAATCAATATTATTGGGGCTCCGACCATGCGCTTAAGCCTTTGGTTGAGTTACTCTTCTGACAAGAAGGTCACGGGTTTGAATTTCATTCACTCTTACTTTCTGAAATGGAATATTTAGCATTTGGTTTAAGTGGTCTATGTTGCATCGACACTTCAAACCCTATTGGCTTTCATGTGAGGGGACATGACATAATATAAAACAAATTGTGGGGCTCCAATCATCGGCTTAAACTTTTGATTGAGTTGGTCCTCTGACAATTGCAACTAATATGGAGCTGTGGAAGTGTTAAGATAGCAAATTAAAATTGTGGACTCTATACACATTACAACAACAAAAATGCCTCCACCTAGACTCATAGGAAAAAAAATTAGCTAGCTAACTAGTAACATTTAGCTAGATTGCCTTACTCATATGCTAATTCTAATTCAGCCCGTCATACTCAAGTGTCGTGCTACGTACACGCTCAAATGATGGTGTTACATTATGTGTATAATTCCATATATGAATTTTTTGTTAATCTCATATGCGTACTGATAATAATATTATAACCTTGTTTATGTCATGTAGAACTGTATATACACATCATCCTTATCGCCATATATGCAACATGAGTAACCTCATACTATATGTTGGTTAGTTTCTTATATCTGTGTAGTATGCATAAGCCTTTATTCTCTTTCACCTCAAATGAAATTATATAGTTTAGCTTGAAATTTATAGTTCGAAAGGACGGATCCCAAAAATCAAAAAAACCCTAGCCACCCTCTATTCTCTCTCTGCCCCAACCACAAAACCCTAGCACCCTTCACAGAAATCCGCCGCAGCAGGCTCGCTGGTGGCCGCAGGTCGCCGGCGAGCCTGCTGCTGTTTCTCTTCGTGTTCGCCAGTTTTAGTTGGTGCTCCCAGTTCTCTCCCATCCCCCTTTCCCTTTTCCCTCCCCTGTTCCTGCGCGTTCCCTTCCTTTCTCCCGCCGTGTCCCCTCCCCTGCAGTGTCCCCTCCCTTAGTCGTCGTTTTCCCCTGCTTGTAGTCGTCGTTTTCCCCTCCCCCTCCCCTGTTCTTAGTCGTCGTGCGTCGCCACCCTCCTTTCACCCCGTCGTGCTGTAGGTGGTTCTCGGTTTAGTCGATCTCCCGCTCCATAGTCGCGTCTGTCGTGTGTACATATCCCCTTCCCTGTTCCTTCGTCGGGCTTCCCCTTCCCCTCCCCTGTTTTTAGTTAGTCGGGCTTCCCCTCCCCTTCCCCCTCCCATGTTCGAGTGGTTCGAGTCGAGTCCTAACCCCATCCCCTATTCGAGTTTTTAGTCAACTCCCCTCCCCCTGTTGTTGGTTGGTTTTGTTCGGGCATCCCCTTCCCTTCCCCCAGTCGCTGGGCTTCCTTTTCCCTTCCCCCCTAGCTATGCTAGTTATAAGTTTGGTGGTTTTTTTTTTCGGTATGTATGGTTAGTTGTCTAGTTGGTGTCAGTTGGTGTCAGTTGGTTCGTCCGAGTGGTTAAGGATATAGTTTGTTGTTGGTTCTGGCTTCTAAAAAAAGTTTGCAAGTTGAATAAGGGATGGTGGTGTAAGGTTGTAGTAGTAAAATCTGTAGTTTCCTTGTAATGTTTGTTGAAGGAACGGGTACATTAAATGGATGAGAAGTGTGAGTATGGTCGAGGAGATGTTCGTCATTCATGGTTGGACTTTGTGTTTTTCGGTTTCACAAACCGGAGGTGTGTTCGAGAGCTCACCATGTTTAGCTCTCCTTTTCGCTTGGCAATGATCTTAATGGTCTTTGCCTTGAAAAATTCAAATCTCTAGGCGGCACCCCAGTTTCATCTGGTGGATTTCAGCACGCCCCGTTTCTCCTACTTTACGGAGAAACATGAAGTACTCTCGAGAGAGAGTCATGAGTCACCTATGAATGTGACTCTTCCACAGATCATGAGCCAAGAATCCCACGCGTCAGAAGTTCGTTGGGATTGCTCATGCGGCGAGATGCGAATCTTGCCTTTGGTTCGTTGTCCGGATTGTGATCGACATTTGCTTCTCCTACCACATCCATCAGTTATCAGAGTTTTGACTCCACCAGCACATTCATCGACCAACGACACGCTACTTCATAGGCGACTCTTTATTGACTTTGCTTATTTTTGTTTTTTAGGGCATGTAAGAGCTCATAAAGCTCCTTTAGGCTTTCCTTTGTTTTCTACATGGTTGTATTAGTAATAGGTTGTACTTCGTTATTTAATCAATGCACGTTTTCTCGATGTCAAAAAAAAAAGAAAAAAAAAGAAATTTATAGTTCGATGTGGTTTGGTCCGTTATCTTAATAAGATTAAACTTTGCCAATATATTGCTGCTAATCTATATAAAAAGAACATATTCATGCTTGTTAGATACATCTCAATTAATATAATGTATGCTTTTGAAAAACTAATTCTCACAATTTTGACTAATACAAAATTAAATATATTTTGTAAGTTCATGGAAATAAAAAATTATGGCCTAATTTGAATTTTTCTAGTCTTATCTAGTTTGATCGGATTCTAAAAAGGTGTAACAAGTATTTAAAATAAAGTAACTTCAACATAGCTAATTCAAAGTATATCATATATATCAAGTTGTATCATCAACTAATAGTGTGATACATCATATATAGAAATTTCTTATCCTGTATAACATCATTGTTGTTTTGTTTTTCCTCCAAAATTAAGCTACATGCTTGAGCATCTGCACAATTGTGCTGGTATTGTACTCTTTTGACTAGTCAAGATACTAATTCCATTTCATTTAATGGCAGGTGTCAATCTGGGTCACTGGCTGGGTTTGGGTTGACCCAAGCTGGGTCGGAATGATTTGGGTCGGAATAATCTGGGTGAGAGTGTGTCATGGGTCGGAACTGGGTGGGTCGGGTGAACTTGGGTCGGGTTCAACTGGGTGAGGGGATCTCGGAACTGGGTCGGAACTGGGTCGGCTGAGACTGGGTCGGCCGGTATCTGGGTTGGGTGAATTTGGGTCGGAATGGAATAAGGTGAAGTCGGCCTAAATCGGCTTTCGGAATGACTTGGGTCGGAAGAAATCGGTTTTCGGAATGACTTGGGTCGGAAGAAATCGGCTTTCGGAATGACTTGGGTCGGAAGAAATCGACTTTCGGAATGACTTGGGTCGGAAGAAATCGGCTTTCGGATTACTTGGGTCCGAAGAAATCAATATCGGAATAACTTGGGTCGGAATAAATCGGCTTCGGAATGACTTGGGTCGGAATAATTCGGCTTTCAGAATTACTTGGGTCGGAAGAAATCGATATCGGAATGAAAATTGGGTCGGAATAAATTGACTTTCGGAATTAATCGAGTATTCAAGAAATCGACTATCGGAATGACTTGGGTCGGAATAAATCAACTTTCGGAATGACTCGGGTCGGAATAAATCGGATCTCGTTAGGACTTGGTTCTTGGATCAGCTGAAATCTCAAACCGGCGGCGTATTGATTTGGGTCGTGATTGTTATAACTTATACGTTATAAACTTATAACATGTGATATTGTGATATAGATTATACTTTATAGTGAAATATTATAGTAATTATACTAATATTGTGAATTGGGATTGAGTCATTGTGAATTTTGTAATAATACATTGAATCATTAATAGTTTGATACTTATATTACTAATTTTAAAAGTTACTAAAGTAAGACTTATAAGTTATACTTATATTATTGGGCCATTCACCATTGGGCATTGGCTATTGGCCTCCTATTGCCTAAGTATCGGTTATTCACTTATTCTTATTCATGATTGCATAAGTATTCAAGTAACAAGTAACAACTAACATCTAACAAGTAACAACTAACAACCATAAGGGTTAAGCATTTAAGTTGTTAAGGGCTTAAGGCATAAGTCCATACTCCATAGTCCATACTGATTATTGATTATAGACTTATAGTGTTAGAGTCAATAGACTATTAAACTTAAACAATTTGTTAGTTAGTGACTTACACACTCTCAAGTCTGAATGAGTCACTATATAGCAACAAAAAGAGTTAGACTTTCATCGTTCATGGAACAACTCAACAAGTAGTGAAGAACAATGATCAACGTTAATCACTTAATCGAATATGTCAATATGTCATATGAAGATGATACATAATCATACACTATATTAGTAGAGGATGAATATGATCGAATTTCGTTAAGTTAAGGTTCACAATCTTGACATAAATTAATTAATCAAATGATCATAAGATTGATTGTCTTCGACATTAATCAAAAGTCAAAACCATCAAATGATCATAAGATTGATCATCGATGTTATTACACGGTTTTAACAATAATCAAAGCATCATTAGAAATTTAGAATAGATTGATCGACTTTCATTGTTGATGTTTCAGTTTTGGATCTTAAAAGACAGTAAGACACTAAGTTACTATACGTATCGTCGTATAGCAACTTAATCATACGTATCGTTGTGGATCTTAATCAAAAGTCATACTAGGAATCTGTCTATTTCATTACTTAAATAATCATACATTCATATTTCATACTTAACAGTTTCTACTTTCACTGTTTCACATCAATACATCATTATTCATTCATAATAAATATTACATGAATCATCTTATTTATAATTAAAAATAGTAATTAAACTTCTAAAGTTTGTAATTTTTATTAATTTATAATATTACTAATTAGTAATTACTAAACAAATTTACAAATCATTACTATAATTACAATCGGTATTAAAAAATGTAGAATTATAAATATAAAAACTAGAAAAAAGCATTACTTGTCTTAACAACTCTTAAGACTTAACCTTAACCATTTGATTTGAGAAAGAGTAAATCCAACCATTGAGATTTTGAAATCCATGTGCTTGGTCACTCTTGATGTTCATTGGTCAAAAAAATATGTAAAGGATCTTGGTTTGAGACCATTGATTAGCTAATATTAAACCTGAGCCCTTGAGCCTTCATTTCTTTAATCTCTAAAATCAGCAATCTAAAAATCTAAAATTAACTCAGCTCACTAAAATGAATCTTAGCCACTCAATGATTAAATCCAACGGTTGAGATTGAATCAAAAATCTAACCCTAAACCTCTACCCTAATCCCTAGTATATAAACCTATTTTTAACCTCACACGCCTCATTTCTTCACCTCATTTTCTCTCTCATCCGGCATTCCCTCTCAATCTCTCATCCTCTATTCCTCTCCCTTCCAAACCCTAAAAAAAACCCTAAAAATTCTTCGCTTCTTTTAGATTTTCTTCCCCTGTTTGAGATTTCTTCGCCTCTTTTTTTCGATCAATCTCTAATTTTCTTCGCTTCTTTCATATTTATCTTTCAAATTTCTCATTTCTCTTAAATACGGTTTACGGGTTTGTGTTCTCTTGGTTTATTTTCTGGGTTTTGGACTTTTGGTCAAGAAGTGAAGAAGTGAAGATCGTCGGAAAAAAAGACGGTGATCGTCGGAAAAGAAGAAGCAAAGAAGAAGCAAAAAAGAAGAAAAAAGAAGCAAAAAAAAAGTAAATTTAATATTTAAAAACAGTATGTCGCAACCACTAGGTAAGTGTTCTACACTTATAGAGTTCTAGAATTCGTTTTTTTTTAGAATTAGGAAGATCTGCTTGCATGTGAATGTGGGATTATGTCTTTGGTCCGGTTGCGGATCTACTTTGGAATATCATGTATTTTTTTATTTTTTTTTTGTCATATGTGAGATCTAGAATTTTTTAGGAATATCAAGTTTATTTTTCGATCTTAATACTGATTTTTTATTTGTATCTTATTTTTGTCATATGTGAGATCTACTGTGTTCGTCATTATTTGTCATGTATAATTGTATATTAAATTCTTAACTTGAATTGTTTAAGGTTTCTGACTTGTTTACAACTTTACATGTTTGATGTTTGTGATGACATGTTTGTGATTTCATTTATTTTTCGATCTTAATACTGTTTTTTTTATCATATTTGATGTTTGTGATTTCATGTTTGTGATTTCTCGTTGATGTTTAACAATCTAAGTATCTAGGTCTGCCTTTTTGTTAGGGTTTGATTTGTTTAGGGTTCGTGTTTTCTGGGTTCGGGTTTTCTGTGCTTATTGATTTGGGTTTGTGTTTATTGATTTGGGTTTGTGTTTTGGGTTTATGACATGTTAAGGGTTTGGGTTTTGGGCTGGTGGTGAAATGGCTGGTGGTGGTGTTGTTCACATGGTTGGGTTCGAGATACTTGTGTTCTGGGCTTGTTTCCGGGCTTGTGTTAAGACTTATGTTCTGGGCTTGTTCGAGATGACATGTTAAGCCTTATGTAATTTTTTGTTTATGCTAGTAATGACTAACCTAACTGTTTACTGTCTAAGTATTAAGTAATGTTTCTGGGCTTGTTTCCGGGCATCTGTTTATGGGTTTTGTGTGATGGGTTTTGTGTTTATGGGTTTTGTCTTTTGTGTTTAGGGGTTTGTGTTTTGTGTTTCTGGGTTTGTGTGTTTAGGGGTTTGTGTTTAGGGTTTCTATTTAGGGTTAGTGTTGAGGGTTTAACCCTAAACCCTAAACCCTAAATCCTAAACCCTAAACCCTAAACCCTAAACCCTAAACTATATATTTTGTAATTTTAATATATTTGTATGTTACTTTTTTTACTGTTCTTGTATCATATTTGTTTGTTCTTGTATATCATGTTTATGGCTTTCTTGTGTTGTGAAGTTTGTGTTGTTAATTAGAGTCGAGTGCTCGATGATGAGGTCAACTTATGTACCTGAGAGCCATTATTGATTTTAATAGTAAATTAAATTTTCTTATCTTTGCAATATTTACTTGTTAATTTGATACTTATAAACTGCTATTGCTATACTGTTTTCTTTGGGAGTTTTTTTAAAAGTAAATTAAATTTTCTTATCTTTGCAATATTTACTTGTTTAAAATTGACACTTATAAACTGCTATTGCTATATGGTTTTCTTTGGGAGTTTTTTTGGGGGTTTTGCTACCTTCGTTGGCCATTTGCCGCCGCCGTTGTTGGCTTGTTGTTCTTTGGTCCGTTGCTTTGCGCCTTCTGGTGCTCTAATGCCGCCGTCGCCGGTGCTCTAATGCTGCTGCTGGTGGTTGTCTGTTGTTGCTGCTGCTGCTGCTGGTTGATTTCCGATGTTGCTGCTGTTGGTGGTCATTTTGTAATTTTTTTTTACTTTAGAGTTTAAACTTACTCATTTTCATATGTACATTATTCATTTGTAAGTGTACTTTATCTTGTAAACATTATACTATTATATGAATATAAGAGTTTTCTATTTTTCCTAATTTACTTGTCTTATTCTCTCCAATATCCCTTCAAATTCAATATACTTTTCAATTCAACTATTTAACTATGCACCTTCATGGCTTCATCTAAGAATAATTTAACTATGCATCTTCAAATTCAAAATGATCGTAATGTATCAATGTGAGGCAATGGCTGCAAGCCTGCGAGGCTGCGACTATACTATTAATAAGTTTAAACCTTTAAGTGCATTTTGGGAGAAACAAGAGGATGAAGGGGCAAAGGAACTATTTGTTTGGGCTATGAGGCTTCTAATATTAGCCAAAGTTTTTGTTTGGGCTATGGCCTATGAGGCTTGTAATATATAGCTTTACTCTTTAAAGGAAAATGGATTTGGGAAACAAATTACTAACAGATATAACAATAATTTATACATTATATAATCTTCACTTCAACATATTTCTGCCTTAGTTTCATGGCAATAATTCGGTACAATGGAATAATTTTGTAACACTTTTTTTTCCCATAACATTGTTCTTTTGTTTAATAGTTGATTATAACTTACTAGTTACTACTCATACATATTACATAGTTGTGATGAGAGGAAGAAAACTGGGTCGGAATGGTTTTGGGTCGGGTTGTATTAGGTCGGGTTGTATTGGGTCGGAATGGTATTGGGTCGGGTTCATTTGGGTCGGGTAGTAATTGGGTCGGGTGGTAACCGGGTTGGGTGATAACCGTGTTGGGTTGTATTGGGTCGGAATGCTTTTGGGTCGGGTTCAGTTGGGTCGGGTGGTAACTGGGTTGGGTGATAACTGGGTCGGTAATAACTAGGTTGGGTCACAACTGGGTCGGTTGCTAACTGGGTTGGGTCACAACTGGATTGGGTGATAGCTGGGTGGGTTTAACTGGGTCATTGCTGGGTGAAGTTGGGTGCGGGTTAGTTTTGGGTCGGAAACAGGTTGGGTCTGGGTTGTTGTTCACGGGTGCAACTGGCCACGGGTCCACCTGGGTCGGCCCAGTTCAGGTTGGGTTGCCCATTCCACGGGTTGAACTGGGCACGAGTGGACGCTGGGTCGGAATGGGTCGGCTTTCCACCCGACCACTCTCGGCTCGGAACAGGTTGAGTCTGGGTCGGATGCGGGTTCACCCGTGGATCGGCCAGTTTTTGACACCTCTGTAAAGTACTGGTAATAATTACTTCCCATATGATTAATACATGCTTCTTACTCTTAAGAAAAGAATCAGCTTTAATGCGGGGCTAATCCCGAGCCTGGTTTTCATTCCAGTTGAGTACTAATGTGCTACTAGTATGAGTAATACACTAATACTTCACTTGTCTATTAGTACTCCAAGTCCTCAATAATATAGTGTATGGATGACTTCCTGCCCTTTTTAATCAGGCAAAATTGACCCTGAACATTCAAAATTATGATATCATCACAAACTTTGATTGGCTAGTAGCCAAAACATCACGAACTGTTGGACTTGGTAAAATGTGCATCATTCATGATACCAATGCACGGGCTAGTTTTTTGGCGACAGAAAATCTTGATTAGTAAATTTTTTTTCAATCCTATTAATCCATCTAATTTTGTGGCGAATTCCCTATGTGGCCCTTCCCCTTTGCTTTCCATAGTTCCACTGGTGTTCTTTGAAAATGGATCCCTTTATACTCTGGTGTTTATCAAATTGAAGAAGTAGGAGGAAGTAGAAGAAGTCATGTGACTAACCTTTAGTTAAATGAAATTATAAGATTGAAAAAAGAGGGGGGGTGGGATGGGAAAAAATATTAAAATAATCAAGATTCCCCATCGCCAGTCAGGAAACTTACCTTCGGAAACATTAATGATACGCGCTGCACCAAATCCAATAATTTGTCATATTTTAGTTACTAGCCAGAGTTTATGGTGCTACGTGCACCCATGTCATAGTTTGGGGTGTTGAAGCCAATTTTGTCTTATAATTATAGACGGCAATTGATCGTGATAATGTTAATAGATTTATAGTTGATTTTGTAAAGAAAGTCTCATGCTAATGTTTATAGTAATGCTAGTCATTGCCGTTTCAAAAACGGTATTGAATGATAATGAAAATTAATATAGAGAAATACAGATGTCTGAAGATAATCTTTCATCATTATAGGTATCAACATGAGACTGTATTTCTATGAAATTGCGAAGTGTAGTATTTCAATTACCATAAGTCCATAATCATAATTTATAGAGTCCATAACTTTTAATTTCCTGAAAATCTTTCTATTTTGATTAAGGAAATCTAACATACCCCCGTAATTGCTACAAATATAGAAATAGATATACCAAGTGTTGGGTTAATCAAGGACCAATAAGTTTGCAGTCTGGCGATCATCATACAGTTGCATCTTGCATGTATAATGGGAAGATGGGAAGCCTCTAAAGAGGTTATTTAAATGCAAGTTGTGAATTTGTTGATAAGAGAATCTCCATGCATGTGAACTCGGTCAGTCCATCAATTGATGCTTGCTTTCACTGTTTCTTTTGGGTTATTTTAGTAGGCTAGCTAATTCATTGTTTCGTGCTATCTCATTTCAATGCAGTAGCTTTTTTGGCCTTCACAATGAACACAGTTTTGTTTCTATGCTTTCATTCGCTCTTGCATTCCATGAATGATTATGGCAACGGAAAAAAAAAACCCCAAACTTTTGGATGAAAGTTTGTACAATGAACTTCCTAAATTTGATTAGTTATTTAAGGTGAAAAGAGGTTTATCGAGAACAATTTTTTTTCTTTCTCAGTTCATCAGAAAGGGTGCTCTTATTATGCTTTATTATTATTGTAGATTTTGTCCTTTCATCTTGTTCCTTACTCTCTTCTACATACTTCGTGTGTAAGGAATATTACATGTTTGTGATATTATGATATAGGAAAATATATATATATATATATATATATATATATATATATATATATATATATATATATATATATATATGTATATGTATATATATATGTATATATATATTTTTAAGGTAAGATGAAGGGGGCTTATTTGAGGGGGGATAAGGGGAAATCCTCAAATGAGTCCCATGAGGTTTGATCCCTAGACCTCAGGGATATGAGGTGGGAAGCGATACCACTACTCCACCACCTCAACCTCATATGTATATATATATATATATATATATATATATATATATATATATATATATATATATATATATATATATATATATATATATATATATATATATATATATATATATATGTATGTACATGTATATATACACACACTAGTGTGATATATTATTAAGGTTATTTGTACTAGAGTATGATTTAGTAAGTAATGTCTTTAGGAAATTTTATAGTATTTAATATAGGATACTAAGGGTATTCTTGTAATTGTACTATTGTACACTATATTATATATAAATGAGTCACAGGCACCCGTATTAGGGTTAAGCTGTATCATTATATTCACATGGTATCAAGAGCGTAGTTTTCGATCCCCTTCTTCTAAGCAATCTCGCTTCCGCAATTTTTAGTGCTCCACGATGAATTCCAAGATCAAGGCTTTCTTGCTTCGATGACTTCCACACCTCCATCAGCAACTCACGCCGATGTTGTGTCCTCACCTACGCAGGTCTCCTTGCCGCATCATTCGACCATCGTCAGCGCCAGCCTTTGTCTGCTCCTGGTTCGCAGCCTCTCTCCACTAGCGCACCAGGTCTCGGTTTCTCACACCCTCTCGGTCTCGGCGGTACCTCGTTCTCCATGCCCGTCACATGGACTCCGACCCACCCACCCCGCGTCGGCTTTTCGAGGCTGCTACCTCGAACCTAGGGTCCACGACTTAGCTTCATTATGCTAGCCATGTGCCCTCGTCTTCTCTCGGCCAGCCATCTATGGTGTTTGGTGGTCCCACTCTCACCGGACATCCTGGCTTGTTGCCTCAACATCATACGCCTCCGGCCATGGTGGTCCTCCGGGGTTTTTCTCCTTCCAACCGAGCCTAGCCTCGTTATCCTCGACACTGGTAACCTCTAGTTCTAATGTTAAGAATATTGTTACTACTGTACTTCGGACTGTGGAAAATTATTTGCCGTGGCGAACTCAATTTGAGTCGTTTTTGGTTTCCCATGGTTTATTAGGTATGATAGATGGTTCTATTTCTATGCCTGATGTTTATTTGATTGATCATCAACATCGTGAATCCATGAATCCTGAATATTATCATTGGTTACGCATTGATCAAACTATTCGTTCTTGGTTATTTGCTACGTTGTCCGAAGACATGCTTGTTGAGGTGCATGATGTGAAATTCTATATGTTGATATGGAATAAACTCCAATCTCGCTTTATGAATGCTAGTTTGGCTCGGTCTATGGAATTGAAAAGTGTGTTGCAACATGTATCTAAGACTGAATCCCAATCCATGGACACATACTTACGTGAAATAAAGCTCATTGCTGATTCTCTTGCTGCAATTGGGGCTCCTGTTACTTCGCGTGACTTAATTTAACACACAGTCATGGGACTTGGGAAGGATTATGATTCTGTAACCACGAGTATTACCCATTTTTTTTGGAAATCAGACCCTTGATGATGTACGTGAGAATTTATTGATCCAAGAGCAGATCATTAAAGGCCGTCAAGCTCGAGAATAGGGTTATATTTGCCACTCATCAGGCTTTTCTTACTAGTACTCCTACTAGTTCTTCTCAGTCCGAGTCTCCATCTTCGACCTCTAATACTCGTAACAATCACCAGGGTGGTCGTGGAGGTGAAAAAGGTCGTGGTCGTCGCCGTGGTGGTCGTGGAGGTAGAAAAGTTCGTGGCGAGGGTGTAAAACAATCCAAAACACAAGCCCAAACACAATCCTCAGGTGGTACAGTTATATGTAATTCTGTTTAATCATCTAAAAGTGTTGTTGCAGCCCTTGCTTCTTGGGATATTAACCATTCTTTTGCAGGGACTTCTAGTGTTGAGGTTGTGTTTGGTTCTCAGTCCACCAATATAGTCTGTCAAATATGTTTCCATCTAGGTCATTCTGTTGTTTCTTGCCCTTCTCGTTATGCTCAGACGTCGAATGCTGCTCTTGTTAGCCTTCCCACAGAAGAGCAAAATGAAACTACTTGGTTTCCTGATTCGGGAGCATCTTCTCACATGACCAACGATTCAGGTTTTAAACCGCAGCCCTTCACAAACGAAGGGTCTGCGGTTTTGGGTCTAGACCGCAACCCTTCTATATTGGAAGGGTCATGTCTAGACCCAAAACCGCAACCCTTTGTATTCGAAATTTTTTTTTTTTTAAAAATTTCGCTAGCCTGGGTCACTCACCCAAGACCCCCACCCCCCTGTCGCCCCCCCCGCACCCCCACCCCGCACCCCCACCCCCGCCGCGCCCCTGCACCCCCTCGTCATCCCCGCACCCCCCACCCCCGCCCCACCTCGCACTCCCCTGCAGCCCCCGCACCCCCACCCCCACCCCACCCTCTCGCCATCCCCAACCCCCCGCCGCCCCCTCCACCCACCGCCGCACCACCCTAACACCCTCCCGCTAGCAGACACCCCACCCCCCCTAGTCCAAGCTTAACCCAAAGACCCCACCTTGCACCCCACCGTGGCGGCCCCCGCCCAACACCTCCCTTCGACACAAAAAAAACGATCGAATTGCAATATATCACAAGTTTTTCAACGTAATTAACTTTAAATATATATATTTAATAATGTAAAAAGTGTATATAGAATTGATACCAACTAGTAGATCTAGCTAATTATGTCGCGAAATCCACCAAAATGTATCATAAGCAATCATCACAAAGGTAGGTCGCCAACTTATCCCGAACTTCATGCAATTCCTCTATGGTGAAGTCCCTCAAACTTGGTGTGTCATTCATATAAACCTTGCAAAACAACCAAGGAATAAACACATAATATAAGAATTCAATCATTTACCGTAGTTAATAGTTCTAAAAATGACATATACCTTCCCGAAATTCAATTAAAAAAAAATGCAAGCCTAAAACTCTACACACTAGTTATATTATACTTCATATTATCATGTTCAAAAAGAAATTGGAGTTAAATGACTCGAGAAATAGGAATTGGACGCGAAAAGGCGAAAATAGGCCTAAAATCACATTTACGTTCCCGAAATTCAACCAACAACAAATGCAAGCCTAAAAATCTACACCATAGTTACATTATACCTCATATTACCATGTTCAAAAAGAATTTGGGGTTAAATTACTCGATAAATTGGACGTGAAAAGGCAAAAATAGGCCTAAAATGACCTTTTCGTTCCCAAAATTCAACCAACAACAAATGCAAGCCTAAAAATCTTCACACTAGTTATATTATACCTCATATTATCATGTTAAAAAAGAATTTGGAGTTAAGTTACTCAAAATCTAAGAATTGGAAGCGAAAAGGCGAAAATAGGTCTAAAATGACATTTACGTTCCCGAAATTCAACCAACAACAAATGCAAGCCTAAAAATCTACACAATAGTTACATTATATCTCATATTATCATGTTCAAAAATAATTTGGGGTTAAATGACTCGATAGGTACGAATTGGACACGAAAAGGCGAAAGTAGGCGTAAAATGACCTTTTCGTTCCCAAAATTCAACCAACAACAAATGCAAGCTTAAAAATCTACACACTAGTTATTATGCCTCATATTTATATGAAATGCATCAAAGTACCATGTTTTAGGGTAGAATGGGGTCATTTTTTGCAAATATGCATGTGCGACTTTGGTTTCTAAACCAATTACCTATTACCAATCGATCTAATCTAAACTAACATATACTAATAAGTTGCATACCTTTTGAAGATCATCGACGTTAGTGCAATGGTTGACGATATCGAACCTGTACCTCAGCACTTAATAGCCACATGCAAGTCCATCATCTAGTTGCGGACACTAAATGTTCACCAAAGCATGCATCCAATGACATTCATGTTAGATGTGTAGTATGTGGCGAAAATTGTTTCTATATAAGGACAAACAAATTAGTCATGTTACCTCGACTGATATCCAAGCAGGAGCTTTTGGTGCTCGAAGTCCTGTTGCACTAATATGCTTCATCACACTACATCAATACATTATTATAAGATTAGATGTACTAACTGTTTATATATATAAAGATGATGAATAATGTGTAATATTAATAAGTGCGCATATATTTAGTTTCGATTAGGCTACCTATTTAATAATGATTTGATTAGTAAGGATCGTGGTGGTTGTCGACGCAAAGAATCAAAGTGGTAGACTTCGTTACGTGACAAACATATCGCAAGCAGTGTCCAATGAGCCCTACAACAAGAAAATATAGTTATTATTAATCATAGAACAATTAATAGGTGAATTTAATTATCGAATAATAAAAGTAAAGTGGGTTTAACAAGCATATTGTTCAATATACGGGACAAGGATGATCTGATGATATCCTAAACGAGATGACGCTTTGAAACTCATATCGAGATACTCTTTCACTTCGACTTTGTTTGTTAAGCAATTGTCATCTCGTAGGACATAACCAACCAAACATTGACTCACTTGATGTTGCAATCAATTCATTGTATAATAACGTGAGAAATCATATTGATTAAAAGTAAACTTACTTATTATGGAAGTTGAATTGAAAACTACTTAAGGCATATGTATATGTATATTTAATTTATAGACTTATGTATTACCTCATGAAAGTTTGTATCATGGAAACATTCAACTCTACCGCACATAAGATACCACTTTGTAACACCCCGACAATTTTCTCTTTTCTAAAATACCTTTTAATATAAATCTTAGAGAATTATCAAAGTATTATAGCCCGTGTGAAAACGTATCGGCTTATTCAGAATTTTGCAGCGGAAAACATAATAAATAACTTTAGTCAACCCAAAAAGTCAAACCAACAAAAGTCAAAGTCAACATCAAAAGTCAAAGTCAACGACAATAGTCATAGTCAACTATGAAAAGTATGAAGTCAAATATAATAAATAGTCAACACAAGCTCTCCAATCCCGAACCCATGATGCATCATCTTCAACCCTGTAAATGACGATGCACTATTGATCCTTAGAGACTGCTCACTAAATGGATCATCACAGGATCAATAAGGCATAGCCATATCAACATACACACACAAAGCATGTAATTAGCAAAGCTGAGTACTACATAGCAATTAAATAAATAAAACCTAACCTGATACTAATAAACATTAAGAAGGGATAAATAATAATAAAATAACATCGCAGACTACTTTTACTGAACTAAACTCCACAACCAATAAATTAATTACTTTAGATGGAATAGTCAATGGAACGAGTTGTCTAACAAAAACCAGTCTTCAATTTAGAAGACGAAATACGGGCGCGACTCCGTATTCCCCTGACCTACGATATCGAGGAACATTTAAAATAAAAATAGGACACGGTGATCAATCCGGACCCAAGAAAAGCCATGGGCTACCACCATGTACTCCAACTCATACTTGACCAACACTTCAGACGTGCACAAGTCTAAAGCTATTGCTATCCACGTTTCACTTTACATGATTAATAATTTATTCACTTGTTATGACTCACAAATAGAACAAATAATATAACGGTTTTTTCACCATATACCCCTGACAAATTTTTTTTTGCACCATATACCCTTTCGAGTTTCCAAATTCACCATATACCCCTCACGTTTTAAAAAATACTTCAACCTACCCTTATGACTAACGGAAGTCTAACACCGTTAGTCATTAACCCCTAATCCCCCCTCTAATCCTAATTAACTACCCTAAATCCTAACCCCCTTTAACCCTAACTCTAACCCTAATTCCCTAATCTAATACCCTAACCTTAACCACCGACCCCCGCCCCCCCACCCCACCCCACCACCACTACCACTCTTGCCGCCCCCTTCCCCCACCAAAGCCCTCCCTCCCCCCCTCCCCCACCCCACCCCACCCCACCCCACCCCACCACCACCGCCGGTCCTGTCGCCCCCCTTCCTCACCCCACCCCACCACCACCGCCGGGTCTCGTTGCCCCCTTCCCCACCCCCACCGAAGCCTTCCCTCCCCCCCCCACCCCCACCCCCCACGGAAGCCCCTCCCTCCCGCCCTTCCCCCACCACCACTGAATCCCTCCCCGCCCTCACGGCACCCCCTCCCCCCCTTCCCCCATCCCCCGCAAGACCCCTCCCCCTCTCCCTCCCTCGCCCTCGCAGCACCTCCCCCCTTCCTCCCTCGCCCGCAGCACCCTCGAAACCACCGCACGAACCCACACATCACCCCTTCCCCTATTGTCGCGAACCCCCTCCCCACCTCGCAACGTCCATCTTCCGAGATAATCGAAGATCCATACCGTTTATGGGAGATTTTGCTGGCCGAGATTGCGAAAATCGGTGGGGAGGGAAATCGATGGGGAAAGGAGGGTTGGGTTGGGGGCGAAAATCGAAGGGGTGGGGGCGCGGGGTGGGGAGGTGGAGGGTTGTTGGGCTGCGAGGTTGGGGCGTTGAGGGCCGGCGAGGGTGCGGGGTGGGGGAGGGAGGGTGGGGCTGCGGTGGTTGTGGGGACTGATGGGGCCGGGTTTGGGTTAGGTGGGTGGGGGGTGGTGGGCTGGGGGTGGGCTTGGGGGGTGGTGGGCTGGGTTAGAGAGAGTTAGGGTTTACTTAGGGTTAGGGTGGGGGAGGGGTGATTAGGGTTAGGGTTAGGGTGGGGGAGGGGTTAGGGTTAGATTTAGGTTAGTTAATTAGGGTTAGAGGGGGGTTTAGGGCTTAATGACTAACGGAGTTTAACGTCGTTAGTCATTAAGGGTAAGTCGGTGTATTTTTTAAAACGTGAGGGGTATATGGTGAATTTGGAAACTCGAAAGGGTATATGGTGCAAAAAAAAATTTGTCAGGGGTATATGGTGAAAAAACCGATAATATAATCATCAAACAATCATAAACTTCCATTTTTATCTTAGGATTAGATAAGGTGATCAACAACAACTTAACAACCCAAGATTAATTCCAACTTTTAATCCATAACCTTCCTTTATTTGTTGAACCAAGTCAACAACCAACCAATATTTCACAGGTATAATAATCAACTTACCAAATAACGCCCTCGGTCCTCATAAAGTAATTAAATAATTCAAAGGGAACAACATGATTCAATCATGATCCAAACCGACATAATTATTAATCCCTCATGTGAATTAATAAAATAAAGTTCCCAAATCCCATATGCTTGCATCAATCTTCCATACAAACATAATATAAAATTACAACTAACATGTTTGACACAACGGCATAAAACATGCAAATCCAACTTAATAGAAATCAGATATGAACTACAAATAGTTCCCTATACATGATACTACATAATTCTCATCCATAGTACATGATACTAATCCAATCAACACATAGGTATGTACGTACCTTGTGTAGACAAATCAAGAGGCCACTTTCACAACCATAAAAGTCGCCTAAAGAGAATTTTCCGCCTAAAATAACTAATACAAATCCACAATCAATCCCTTATAAATTTATAGCAACGATAAAATACTTTAAACCCTTCTTAAAAGTGTTTAAAAACCTTTCCCATCATTAAAACTTAATTAGTAAAACCTCCTAGTATAGTACTACTACACTAGTTGCTTAAAAACACTTAAAACACATGGTTTAATCATAAAAACTCCATTACCAACATCCTTTTTAAATTTTCAGCAACATATACTATAATAAAACCCTTTTTAAACATGCTTAAAACCGTAAGGATACTCAATTTCACAAACTACAACATACTACTATGATTTTCAACTTATAAAACCCTAAATATCCATGCTTTGATATTTTAAAATCCTATTTTAACATAACAAGTAAATCTGAAATTTTCCAACTTCATTAAACAATTTACATAACCTTAGATTCATAATCAAATCATCAAATTATAACTTTTAAACATAAACTTATTAAAACAAACCCTAAAAATATAAACTTTGCAATAAAATAACTTGCGGAGGAAGAAAATAACCAAACAAGAGAGAGGCGGGAGGACTCGCGGCAACCGAAGGGACGCCGGCGGCGGCCGGGTCTGGCGGCGGCTGCGCTCTTGGCCGGCGGTGGTCCGGTCTAGCGGCGGCAGTCGTCGCACGAAGGAGGAGCGAAGGCCAAAGAGGAGACGAGAGAGAGAAAATAAGAGGAGGGCCGAAAATTTGGGAGAAGGAGGAGAGAGAAAATAAGTGTGTGGGAATTTTGGGGTTTTGGGGGATTTATAGAGTTTCCCCCTTTTGGGCTTAGGAAAAGGTGATTGGGCTCAAACTAGTATTTAATGATTTATGAGTTGAATTGGGTGGTTTGGTTCCTCATACCCAATTTAAAATCCTTTTCACAATTCAAAAGTGTTTTAAGCTTTTCAAATATTTTTCAAAGAATGACTAAATAAAATGCATGACTTCCTTTAAATCATTAAATAATTTCTTTGACTTTCAAATAGTCAACCCTTCAAGAAATAAATCGTTTAAATACTAAAACATACTAAATTATATATAAATATACATTAAAGTATATTTATAAATTCATAAATTTACGGGGGATTACAGTCTACCCCTCTTAAAAGAAGTTTCGTCCCGAAACTTGGCACGAAAACTCACACAATTTCAAAAAATTTGACTCAACTTTCATTTGGGAAATACTTGTGTCACACATGTGCACACTTTTACCAACTTTAAAACCACTTGTGTTACTCATGAACACCTTTTCGATGCGGAGAATTTATTTATTTTGCACCAACATGTGCAAATCGCCAAAATAAGCATAAAAATGCATAAAAATACCATAAAATAAGGTAAAAAGCGCGAAATTCTATCACATTCTACTCCCTTAAAGAAAACGAGTTACGCGCTCGTAACTCACCTTAAGGAATAACTCAGGATACTTCTTCTTCATTTCGTCTTCGGCTTCCCACGTTGCCTCTTCAGACTCATGGTTAGACCAAAGCACTTTCACGATATTCACATCCTTATTGCGTGTACTACGCACCTTTTTATCAAGAATTCTCACAGGCCTTTCGTCATATGTGAGGCTACTATCGATTTGGATTATTTCAGGCTCCAAAACATGACGCTCATCAGGGATATATCTCTTGAGTTGGGAAATCTGAAACACGTCGTGCATTTTCTCAAATTCCAACTTATACGCTACCTTCCCGACTCATTGCAAAATCTCATATGGGCCAACATATTTAGCACTTAATTTGCCCTTTTTACCAAACCTCATCACGCCCTTAGTTGGTGATACTTTCAAAAACATTTTATCACCCACTGCGAATTCATCTTCTCTTCGCTTTAAATCAGCATAACTCTTCTTCCTATCTTGAGCAGCCTGAATTCTAGCCTGAATCAACTTGACATTATTAACAGTCTCCTCAATGAAATATGTCCCCAATGCTATATTCTCACTAAAATCATTCCAGCAAATGGGACTTCTACACTTTCTTCCATACAACGCCTCAAAAGGAGCCATCTTGATGCTCGCATCATAACTATTATTATATGAAAACTCAATCAAGTCTAATTGGTCTTCCTAACTACCTTGGAAGTCAATTGCACACGCTCTCAACATCTCTTACATAGTCTGGTTAGTCCTTTCAGTGTGACCATCGGTTGCAGGGTGAAAAGCAGTGCTCATCTTCAATGTTGTTCCAAGATTCAATTGGACCTTCTGCCAAAATTTCGAGAGGAATATCGAATAACGATCTGAAATAATATATGTTGGTACTCCATGCAGTCGCACCACATGCTTGATGTACGTCTTCGCAAGTTGCTTCTTCTTCCATGTCTCTTTAATTAGAACGAACACAGCAGACTTCGTCAGACGGTCCACAATAACCCAAATTGTATCATTGCCGTTTTTCGTCTTCGGCAAAGCAGTCACAAAATCCATCGATATGGAATCCCACTTCCATCCAAGAACCTCTAAGGATTGAACCTTCCCCATTGGTCTCTTATGATCTTTCTTCACTTTCTGACAGGTTAGACATTTAGACACGAATTCAGCGACCTCACGCTTCATATTTGGCCACCAATAGATATCCTTAAGATCCTTATACAACTTATCACCCCCAGGGTGCACAGAATATGGAGTATTATGCCCCTCATCCATAAGACGTCTCTTAAGCTCATCGCATTTATGTGGTACACACCACCTTCCCTTGAACCTCAAACTTCCGTCATCATGAATCTTAAAATCGACTTCCTTACCTTGCTTCATCTTCTCCTTAATCTTATCTAGGTGCTCGTCTCCAACTTAACCCTCTTTAATCTCATCGAAAACTGACAACCCCAATGATAAAGCACTCAATCTTGCCTCGATCTCCCCAGGATTTAAAATCTCTAGGCTAAGCCTTTGCATATCTGGACACAATTCCTCAGGAACTACCAAAGCATTCATGTTATGACTCGACTTCCTACTCAAAGCATCAACAACTACATTCGCTTTCCCTTCATGATACTGGATGTCTAACTCATAATCCTTAATCAACTCTAACCATCTCCTCTGCCTCATATTGAGATCTTTCTGGGTGAAAATGTACTTCAAGCTCTTATGGTTGGTAAAGATCTTACAGGTTGCCCCATAAAGGTAATGTCTCCAAATCTTCAAGGCAAACACGATCGCAGCTAACTCTAGATCATGGGTAGGGTAATTAGCCTCATATGGTTTCAACTGACGCGATGCATACGCGATCACCTTCCCATTCTGCTGCAGAACACATCCCAAACCATTCTTCGAAGCATCGCTATACACCTCAAATCTCTCATTTCCATCAGGCATGGTTAAAACGGGTGCAGAGGTTAAACACTCCTTCAAAATCTGAAAAGCTTCCTCGCATTTCTCACTCCACTCAATTTTTTGTTCTTTCTTCATTAGACTAGTCATTGGCCTCGCTATGTTTGAGAAATCTCTCACAAATCTCCTATAATAGCCAGCTAAACCCAGAAAACTCATGATATCTGACACATTATTTGGAGTAGGCCACTCACTAATAGCTTGAATCTTAGCAGGATCTACAGAGACTCCTTCTTTTGACACATAATGAACCAAAAACGCTACTTTCTCCAAACGAAACTCACACTTGGAGAATTTGGCATACAATTGATTCTTCCTAAGCTTCTCCAATATGATCCTCAAGTGTTCATCATGCTCTTCTTCACTCTTTGAATAAATCAGAATATCATCAACGAATACCACAACGAACTTATCTAAGAACTCATGGAATATCCTATTCATCAGATCCATAAATATGGCTGGAGCATTGGTCAATCCAAACGGCATCACAGTAAACTCATAATGACCATAACGCGTCCTAAACGTTGTCTTAGGTATATCCTTATCTGCTACCCTCAACTGGTGATACCCCGAACGCAAATCAATCTTCCAGAATATGCTCGCTCCATTCAACTGGTCAAACAGGTTATCTATCCTAGGCAAAGGATACTTGTTCTTGATGGTTACATTGTTTAACTCTCTATAGTCAATGCACAATCTCATACTCCCATCTTTCTTCTTAACAAACAACACAAGAGCTCCCCAAGGTGACGCACTAGGCCTAATATAACCCTTATCGAACAACTCTTGCAACTGCGTCTTCAACTCACTCATCTCAGGAGGTGTCATTTTATAAGGTGCCTTAGATATAGGTCTTTGTTCCGGAGAACTAAATCTATGGTGAACTCAACAGCTCTTGCAGGCGGCATACCCGAAATCTCACTCGGAAACACATCCATAAACTCATTCACAATTGGAACATCCTCGATTTCAATCCAACCTCTTTACTCACATTTTGCACACTACAGAAAAATAGCTCACACCCCTTCTTCATCAACTTCTTCACTTGCAATGCAGAAATAACCCTAAAGTTCTTAGGCTTCCCAAAACATCGATACGAAGTCAACTTCCCTAAAGGGCTTCTCAACACTACTTTATGAGCTTCACATACGATTTTGGCCTTGTAGAAACCTAACCAATTTTATCCTAAGAATAACATCTAGGTCTCCCAAATTGAATTCTATTAAATCAGAAGGAAATACACAATCTCCTATCTTCAGAGGCAAATCTTTAAACAACTTGGTATACTAATAGGCAAATCAATTACTTCAAATTCTACCAACCCCACACTCTTAATGACAGACGACGAAACAAACGAATCAGTCGCCCCAGAATCAAACAACACTTTAACGAGAACGAAGTTAGTAGAAAAAGTACCCGAAACAACGTCGGCAGATCGTTCAGCTTCATTGCGACGAACAGTTTACCCGGAGCCTTAGTCTGATTGTTGTTCTCACTAGCAGGCTTATTGTAGCTTCCTTGGTTGTTCTGTGACCCTACAGGCTTCGAACCTTGACTCCCTGACTGGTTGAACCCAGACCTCACATGGTTACCACTCCCATTACCATTTTGCTCTTTCTTTTGCTTGGTGAAGCACTCATAATCCCTATGGCCCTTCTTCTAGCAGTAGTTACAGGTTACTAGGTCCCCCTTACAGTCTCTACCAGGGTGGTTCTTACTGCACTTCTTACAATGGTAAACCCTCTCAAATTGGCCCTTATTTCTATAGCCCTGACCATTTCTCCCTTCGAAATTCCCATTCCCATTTATGTTCTTCTTAAAGTTGCCTTGATTTCCTCCAGCATTGAGTTCCTTTCTCTTCTCACCCACTACAGCATTATTTTTTATCACGCCTCGACTGCAGACCATAAATATGGGCGGCTCTTCCATACACTACATCTAAGGATGCAAAAGTCTCACCAGCTAACCCTAGTTGGATTTTCTCAATCAAACCTTGCTCAAATCTTTGAGCCTTTAACTCCTCAGTGGCTACTACCTCAGGTGCAAACCTCGATAGTGCTATGAACTTACTATAGTACTCAGAGATGGTCATGGTCCCCCTCCTAAGGTTTATAAATTCCCGGGCCTTCTATTTCCTCATGAATGCAGGGTAAAACTTCCCTCTTAAAGCAGTAACAAAGGAATCCCAATTAAATCCCTCAACAGCACTCAGTCTAGCCCCATTTTCTCTCTACCATAAATCAGCCTCATCTTTCAAATACAGTACAACTTGACCTACTTTCATACCCTCAGTACAGTTCACAGCCCCGAAAATCTTTTCAAATTCTCTAATCCAACTCTCTAAGAAGGTAGGGTCAGTTTGTCCCTTAAAGTATGGTGGCTTAACTTTGGCTAGTCTTTCAAACATGTCCCCAGCAGAATCGGGACGCTCAGCTCTTTCCAGGGTCAGTTTCTCCGCCAATAGGCGAATAGCAGAAACTAAATCGTTACCGTTGTTAGCCATTGTACTGCGCAACCTGAAATTAACGTAACTCTACTTTAGGTTTCGATACATAACTTACATGCCATTTTCTATGAAGGCGGCATTTGATTTGACCATAAAGATCGCATCAACATACAATTTCTCATGAAGTTATAGTAATACCATAGAATACGTCATCATCAATCACATAATCATTCATGAATATTATTCTCATCAAGAATAAACACGTGTGAGGAATCAAATAAAAATTCAATCATAATAAATGAATAAAATATTCTCATTCACGTGCCCAAAATGAATTATTGCTCACTTGGATAACTAAATTTTCACTTTTTATTCCTCAAAAGATGTTAGTAACACTTTTCCAAACAATAATAGCTATACTTTTTCCTAAACAAAACAAAGGTACTAAAGAAATAAATTTGAACCATTGCTTGACTAATTATCCAACATTTATTCTCAAAGCATAAATACATAAACTAGGGTGATACATCATCATTCTTATGCTTAGATTCCTTGTACTTTTCTGGAGTGGAAAATCATCTTCAAAATCTTCAACATCCTCATCATCCTCATCTGCTGCAGCATACCTCGGCTCACCAAAGACACTCCTCATCACAGCATAGTAGATATCCTTCCGAGTTTGACTCCCAGCACGATCAAACTCCCGAATGACCTCATCATCACTATCTGGATTGCTAACCTTCAGAATACGACGCATTTCCAACTCTCTAAGGTAGTTATCCTCATTAGACTCATACCCAGATCCATCACTCTCATCGTCACTCAACACAATCAGGTCATATAGTAGCTCCCTACTCTTGTAGCTTCACTATCAGACATGACTAGAGATCCTATAACAGATAAATATAACTTCTATAAGCAATTGGTACTCTCACTTAGCGTATGTTCCCAACAATAACCAATAAGTAAGAAAAACAACAATATAAAGCATAGGAAAAACATAAACAATTAGCAGGGAAGAAAATATAATTATACTGAACTAACTATTTAATGCAGACATATAATATTTCTATCCTATATGCCCTTCCTATACTACCCATCTCTCAATAAATAATATAGTAATTAAAATAAACTAGAGTATTAAAATAAATAATTAATATATAAATTTCGAATATAAAAAAAAAGAAAAAAAGAAGTTCGAATTTCGAACCTAAAAAAAAAAAATTCGGACCCAATAAATAAATAAAAAATATTCGGACTAGAAAATACATATTTTAAATCTTGTGTCTAAAATTTTCGAAAACAAATTTACCAAACGAATAAGTAGGAGCTCAATTTCTAAGAAATTCATTTTAAGTAACTAGCTAGCTAGGCGCCTAAAAATTTAAGGTTGGCACGAAAGGCCAATAAAACCTAAAGCTCCAAGATACCACTTTGTAACACCCCGACAATTCTCTCTTTTCTAAAATACTTTTAATATAAAACTTAGAGAATTATCAAAGTATTATTGCCCGTGTCAAAACGTATCAGCTTATTCAGAATTTTGCAGCGGAAAACATAATAAATAACTTTAGAAATAAAACAAAGTCAACCCAAAAAGTCAACTCCAAAAGTCAAACCAACAAAAGTCAAAGTCAACCTCAAAAGTCAAAGTCAACGACAATAGTCAGAGTCAACTATGAAAAGTATGAAGTCAAATATAATAAATAGTCAACACAAGCTCTCCAATCCCAAACCCATGATGCATCATTGTCAAACCTGTAAATGACGATGCACTATTGATTCTTAGAGACTGCTCACCAAATGGGTCATCACAGGATCAATAAGGCATAGCCATGATCAACATACACACACAAAGCACGTAATCAGCAAAGCTGAGTACTACATAGCAAATAAATAAATAAAACCTAACATGATACTAATAAACATTAAGCAGGGATAAATAATAATACAACAACATCGCAGACTACTTTTACTGAACTAAACTCGACAACCAATAAATTAATTACTTTAGATGGAATAGTCAATGGAACGAGTTGTCTAACCAAAACCAGTCTTCAATTTAGAAGACGAAATACGGGCGCGACTCCGTATTCCCCTAACCTACGATATCGAGGAACATTTAAAATAAAAATAGGACACGGTGATCAATCCGGTCCCAAGAAAAGCCATGGGCTACCACCATGTACTCCAACTCATACTTGACCAACACTTCAGACGTGCACAAGTCTAAAGCTATTGCTATCCACGTTTCACTTTACATGATTAATAATTTATTCACTTGTTATGACTCACAAATAGAACAAGTAATATAATCATCTATCAAACGATCATAAACTTCCATTTTTATCTTAGGATTAGATAAGGTGATCAACAACAACTTAACAACCCAAGATTAATTCCAACTTTATAACCTTCCTTTATTTGTTGAACCAAGTCAACAACGAACCAACATTTAATAGGTATAATAATAATCAACTTACCAAATAAAGCCCTGGGTCCTCATAAAGTAATTAAATAATTCAAAGGGAACAACATGATTCAATCATGATCCAAACCAACATAATTATTAATCCCTCATGTGAATTAATAAAATAAAGTTCCCAAATCCCATATGCTTGCATCAATCTTCCATACAAACATAATATGAAATCACAACTAACATGTTTCACACAACAGCATAAAACATGCAAATCCAACTTAATAGATATCATATATGAACTACAAATAGTTCCCTATACATGATACTACATAATTCTCATCTTTAGTACATGATACTAATCCAATCAACACATAGGTATGTACGTACCTTGTGTAGATAAATCGAGGGGCCACTTTCATAACCTTAAAAGTCGCCTAAGGAGAATTCTCCGCTTAAAATAACCAATACAAATCCACAATCAATCCCTTATAAATTTACAGCAACAATAAAATACTTTAAACTCTTCTTAAAAGTGTTTAAAAACCTTTTCCATCATTAAAACTTAATTAGTAAAACCTCCTAGTATAGTACTACTACCCTAGTTGCTTAAAAACCCTTAAAACACATGGTTTAATCATAAAAACTCCATTACCAACATCCTTTTTAAATTTCCATGAACATATACTATAATAATACCCTTTTTAAACATTTTTAAACATACTTAAAACCATAAGGATACTCAATTTCACAAACTACAACATACTACTATGATTTTCCAACTTATAAAAGCCTAAAAATCCATGCTTTGATATATTAAAACCCTATTTTAACATAACAAGTAAATCTGAAATTTTCCAACTTCATTAAACAATTTACATAACCTTAGATTCATAATCAAATCATCAAATTATAACTTTTAAACATAAACTTATTAAAACAAACCTTAAAAATATAAACTTCGCATTAAAATAACTTGAGAAGGAAGAAAATAACCAAACAAGAGAGAGGAGGGAGGACCCGCGGCAACCGAAGGGACGCCGGCTGCTGTTGGTCGGCTGGCGGCGGCGGTCGTCGTACGATGGAGGAGCGAAGGCCGAAGAGGAGGAGAGAGAGAAAAAGAAAAGAGAGAGAGAAAATAAGAGGAGGGCCAAAAATTTGGGAGAAGGAGGAGAGAGAAAATAAGTGTGTGGGAATTTTGGGGTTTTGGCGGATTTATGTAGTTTCCCCCTTTTGGGCTTAGGAAAAGTTGATTGGGCTCAAACTAGTATTTAATGATTTATGAGTTGGGTGGTTGGGTTACTCAAACTTGTGGTATCCGATTTTTGACTGTCTTAATTAACGGTCTGAATCCCACGAAAGTCTCTCATTGGACTTTGAGATTTTGAAAACTTGAAAGTCGCCACCTATTAATATCTGAATAGGGACAAATTTATTTAATAAATCGTTTTAAAATCAATTTCAAGAAAAATCATTTAAAACGATGATGACTTCATATGGATAAGGCTTTTTAAAAATTGGTCTTTCATACCATGAGATAGGGTTCGGGGTTTAGGTTAAGAGGTGCGAACGTCTGGAACTCGTCTCCTCTTCCGTTCAACAGAACGGGCTCTTACTAAATACGTTATTTTCCATTTTAAAGTAATCATGGCTATTAAAAAGAAAGAAAATCACATAGTTTGCACATATACACATTAACCATTTTTTATTTAGGACCAATATATCATTTGTACATGGTAGGTTTGAGCACTGAAGTTGCACTACGTACCAATCATTGCGGGATTGGAATCCACTCATGGATCAAAACCGTCGTAGTTCGAGCAAATGTCTCACCCCAAATGGCCAATTCCACCAATCATTGCGGGATTGAAATAAGTAATCACCCTAATTAGTGATTAAAATGGAAAGATAATCACCTTGCTTAGTGATTAATAATGAAGGTTAGGAAATAATCACCCTAATTGATGATGATTAAGGTTTAAGATAATCACTCTAATTAGTGATTAAATGAGAAAAATAATCGTCCTAATTAGCGATCATTAAGGTTTGAGATAATCACTCTAATTAGTGATTAAATGAGAAGAATAATCGACCTAATTAACGATTATTAGGGTTTAAGATAATCACTCTAATTAGTGATTAAATGAGAAGAACAATCGTCCTAATTAACAATTATTAGGGTTTAAGATAATCACTCTAATTAGTGATTAAATGAGAAGAATAATCGTCCTAATTAACGATTATTAGGGTTTAAGATAATCACTCTAATTAGTGATTAAATAATGATTGGAGATAATCACCCTAATTAGTGATTAAAAGAAGTTTGAGTTAACCGCTCTAATTAGCGATTAATCGAGGATTGAAATAACCACGCACCTTAATAGTGATCACGTTTATGATTTTCGAGAGGTCTTAGAAGGTTTGCTTCCTAATTGAAGGCTTTCGAGAAAAAATCTTTATTGAAGATTATAAAGTCATTTGGAGAGAAATGATCAATTTGAGATCGAATTTGGAGATTTGTGTTTGGCTAATTGGAATTTGGCCATTTAAAGCGAGACACGTGAAATGACCTAAAATCAATTCGGAGATCATAATTACCAATCTAATTATGTCAAATTATATGATTAACCCATTTGAATATGAAGAACACATTTTTTAAAATGTAAGATGGATCATCATACAATTTAACTTAGTTAGATTTGCAATTTTTCCTCTTAATTGAGATTGGGTCATTTGATTCATATACTATGATATATTGGCTCAACATGCAATATTTGTAGCATTGGTTGCTCATTTTATTAAAAAGAGTGGTGGAATTATTTATGAAAATTATGCATGAACATCTCCATGTTTTTTTTATTAATTGAGTGATGCAATAACTATTTACAAAGAATCACTATTACAACAAAATGTACAAACTCTATGATTTATACAAAATCTTCAATCTTGGTCTTCACCATGATGCTCCTTGATCTTCATTTCCTTGAATGGGCTTTGGAATTCATGTTTATTTGTGAATTTGTGGATTTGTGAATGTTAAAGATTAATTAACTTCTTTGATTTTGATTTTTTATGACAATTTTTATTGATTTTTATTTACATGATAAAATGAATCATTTTAAGAGAAACTTAAAATTTCATGATTATTTTATAAACATTTTCGTATGAAGAAAACATTTTTTTTTACGAAAGTTGAGTTAATTACTGTATTTCATTTTTCAGATTGCCTTTTTGTTCTTGTACTGAATTACAAAAATCATAACTTTCTGTATAAAGTGTTAAAATGAGTATATGATACATCTATGGATATATCAGTGAGTTCTTTATGTTGTATAAAAATTTCACAAGTTTTTAGTGACTACTTGAATTATGGTGAATTTTATGTCAAAACTGGGCAAAACAGGATCTTTATTAAATTTGTTCTTTGAGATCCAACTTATTAAACTTATTTTGAAGTGAAATTTGGTATGAACATTCTAGACATTTTGAAAGACCATACTGGAAATTTTTGCTTGAATTGGACATTTGTAAAACCACTTTTATTTATTTTCTTTACCGAAGAGAAAATCAGTATTCTGAAATTTAGTGATTTACATGAATGATATTGTAAAAATGATGTAAAATTGTATAAAATTGATATGAACATGATTTTTATATTTTTAAAAAGCTACTGAAATTTTATTCAAACTTGATATTTTTAGTTTTATCTAAATGATTTATTTTAAACTTTATTGACAGAACAATCCTAGGTACTACTGGACAAAATCAGTTTTGCATAACAAAGTTGTATGATTTTTAATTATTTACAAAAAATTCTTTTTTTAGAAATTCGAAAGCCCAATTACTGGAAACATATTACAATTCATAGTAAAAATATTAAATCCTACAAACTATTCTGATAAAACAGACGAAAAATGGAATGAAATACGAAATTAAAACTGATTATAATTACAGCATCACATTTTCTTTTTTATTGAGATGTTTTTACACAATTTTTCTAGAATTTTTTCATGAAATCATTTTTAGTGATGAATAACAACTTGATTAAGGAAAATCACATAATCACATTGTTTCCTAAGAGTCACCCCATTAGAGGTGACTATTCTAGGTGGGGTGATTTAAGGTTGGGAACCTATTAGGACTTCCACATACCCAAATCACTCCAAAGATTAAAAAAGATAAGAAGAAAACAAGGAAAAAGTTAGTAGATGATTAAGAAGATAATCAAAATGAACAAGAATTTCAACTTTACCTTGCTAGCTCAATGATGCACTTCCTTTTTGCAAATTTTTCTACCTTTTTTTTGTGATTTTTCTTAATTTCTAAGTGAGTCACTAAATCTTCTTAATTGCTAACTTAAACTCTTTTTGTGTTTTTTCCTTTTGATGAACTTATTTTACTTACTTATTAAGACTTTTGATTAGATGAAAAGATTAAGGAGGAGAAGAGTAGTAGAGAAGATGAGAGTGAAGTTGAATTGTGCTTTTTTCAACTTGGTTTTGAAGTGAAAAGGGGAGGGTATTTGTAGAAAAATGAGGAATGTGAACTAGGGTTTCAAAGAGGGAGAAAATCAGATTTTTCATCCAAAAAATCTAATTTTCTTCATCCTTAATCACCTTAATGACATCACTCTAATGACCTCACCCTAATGACATCATCAAATCTCTTTGGAAACACAAATATTCTTATTCTTTTTTAGATTTGCTCATTAATGAGGCAATATCAGATTTTCAGAAAATATTCTTCCTAAAACATCCTAATATGTAAAAAAATTGCATTGAAAATCGTGCAAACGAAACTGACCAGGATGCTGCGCTTAGCGCAGGAAGCTGCACTAGGCACTGCACCTTGCGCTAGGCGCAAGGCTCTGCGTCTGGCGTAGAGTAAGCTTGTGCGCTAGGCGCACAATCATGCGTCTAGCGCATGATTGTGTGCTTGGCGCACACTTGATTCTTCCGGAAATAATCCGGATTTCCCCCTCTTACACATGGGATTTGATTCTTATTCTCACATCTTTTCATGATTCTTATTCTCTAACTAATGGATAAAGGATGTGTTTAGTGGATAAAGAATATATTCTTATTCTTTATCCAATGAACAATGACTTGACCATCAAGGAAACAGATTAATGCCGGTTTTGGGATACGACTAAAATCTCGACGCCTAATCGCGACTCGTTTTTCATTTTTCCGAAAGACTAACTTAAGACAATTAATGAAAACTCGTTAAATTAATAAAGACGAGCATGATTATACTACGAATCATTTTATTAAAACGGTGGTGGTAGTTATTGACTACGACTCACGAAAATTATACTTCTAAGCCGGAACTGTATGACTAATACGCAAAAATGGAAAATCGTGCGACGGAATGAAACTCGCGCTCCGGGGTGCGCGCTCAACGATGCATGACGATTTTGTTATTTTTATTTTTCAAAACCTTTATTTATCCGAAAAAAGGGGTTCAAAATTTGGTTTCTACAGAATGCCCCACATTGGTCGAATTTCGGAGAAAATGATGGCCAATGTTTGAAAAGACACAAAATTTTGACAGAAAATTTCTTTTGAGATAACATATTCTCCATAGAAAATAGTTATCATCAGTGCTATTTTGAAAACATGACTTGCGACTTCTGTTGATGCTTTAAGTAGAAAATCCCAGTTAATTTTCTAAAATAGGAGATGCGACTTTGATGTCGTCTTAAATAGAAAATCCCAATTAATTTTCTAAAATTAAAAATGCGACTTTATTGTCGTCTTAGATAGAAAATCCCAATTAATTTTCTAAATTTTGAAAATGCGACTTTATTGTCGTCTTAGATAGAAAATCCCAATTAATTTTCTAAATTTTAAAAATGCGACTTTAACGTCGTCTTAAATAGAAAATCCCAATTAATTTTCTAAACATTGAAAACGCGACTTTATTGTCGTTTTAGATAGAAAATCCCAATTAATTTTCTAAATTTTAAAAATGCGACTTTATTGTCGTCTTAAAATAGAAAATCCCAATTAATTTTCTAAACTTTGAAAATGCGACTTTATTGTCGGCTTTTCTTTTTTTTAGTCTTATGAATTTGTCTTTTGTTAATGTGAGAAATTCCGACAATTAACAGGTCGACTCTAGTTTTTACAGTTTTTTATGGCCTTGATGACAAACAAGCTGTCAAGTCACCATTATTTACTTTTTATGACTCCATGTGTTATCATGTCACCTTAAATTAGGACATTGTCAGGTCATGTCACCTTAGAGTGATGCATTGTTAAGTCATGTCACCTTAAAGGGTTGATCAAAGGTTATTACCCTCTAGATAAACTATGGTGGACCAAATCATCATGTGGCAAAAATTTTTATATGTTCTTCCGAAATTTTTCAGAAAAAATTTCATGCATAATGCTTATTCGCTTTATTGAAAAATGATGATCACTATATAAAATAGATTGATCATGGTTATTATTTTGGATGATCATTAGGAAAAGGGAATGTATCAACGTTCTTGATTCGTCATTGACACAATTTTTTTTATGTTCGGCTTTAGCAAAAATTGCCCTGCCACAAATGCTTGGTCATTAGCCATGGTGAAGGATACTCCTTATTATCCTATGGACAATACTCAAATTCATTATCCATGGCATAAATCATGGATGATCATCTTTTCCATCTATAAAAGGGGCATGATTCTTCATTTCCAAATGCACCACTTCCACTACTCCAATCTTTTCTCTAAATTTCCCTTTCACAAAAATGGTTCTTACTTATGAAGAAGCTAATGAAATGCGGAGTCGGGAGAAAAAATAACTCTCGGGGATCACAAGAAACTTGGAGCAACCAAGGCAGTCCTTTTCCTCTTCCCGCATCACTAAGGTGCTTTTGCATTTGCTTTCACTTTCTACATGATTCATGCTGCTTCCAAATTTTGGGATGAAACTCGCCATGTCTTCCGCTTTGGAGACCGGGAGATTGTGCCCCTTGTTGAAGACGTCGAAGGTTTACTAGGCTTACCATCCAATGGTCCAGTCATCACACCTAGATCTCCTACCTGGATCTCGGGAGATTTATCAACGATTTTACATCTTCCCGAAAATCTTCATGGAAACTACCTACAATATGGTGAGGTATTTCTTGTCAACTTGTTATTGACTTTCCAATTTGGCACCAGGCAATTTTCTAACAATGTCAACTATAGGATTGCTAGAGAAAATGCTTGCATTCTTATGATTTTGGGAAGTACCCTCACTAAATGGTCTTTAAACACATGCCATGTTCGGTGTCTTTCACTTATTCCTCAAATTGTTAGCGGGGGTCGTCTTGGACCACTTATTTTGGGGGGAATGTTCCTTGGCTTAGATGAACTCAAAAGAAACTCTCAAAGCTTTCTGAAGGGATGTCCATTAGCCCTTCATTTATGGCTATTAGAAAATTTTCTCTCATGAAACCCCACAAGAGTCTTACTTACAAAACTAGTCATGTCCGGAAGAGAGGTCTTCTTCCTTTCTTCTATCAACTTAGCAAAAATGGTGGGTGGGAGGATTTTTTTCTACATCAAGACATAAAGTGGGTCACAAGCCACCTTGGCATTAGTGCAATTGTATATTGCAATTCTGGTCGCAGAGGTGTACAATTACATGGGCTTTGCCAAGTCACTTTCTACCTTCCATGGAGATGTCTAAGGCAAATTGGTTGGAAGCAAGAGCACATTCCTGCCCTCCAGGTTCTTCCATCTTGTACCACTTATGAGGCTGATATGAGTGGTATTAAGAGAATGCCTACTATATGGCAGGGGGCTAAAATTATATCAGCGCTACCGGAACCTTCCTTTCCACTGATTGATGAAGATTACCTTTAATGGCTTCTAGCGGATATTGGTCAAGACAAAGATTCAGACGGGCCTACCATGAAGAGGAGAAGGGTTTGAGAGAATTGTCATGTTTATTTTCTATGTTGTTTTTTTTATTATCATTTTTTTTAAGTTTGTAGGAAATGAAGGCTTTATGTCTTTTTATGTATGAAATGAAGTACCCCAGTTGGGATGAATAAAAATCTGTTTGTGAGAAATTCAATGTGAACACAATTCTAAACACGTGCACACTTTAACATTAAATACGACATGCAAATCATAATTAACTAATCATATGACACATAAAAGCATAACATATAAACCTTAACAATCAAAGACATGTTTTTTCATTTTTCCTTTTTCCTTTTTTCCTCTTTTCTGTTTTTCTTCTTTTTCCGTTTTTTTTTCTTTTTTACGTTTTTTTTTTCTTTTTTTTCGTTTTTTTTTTGTCTCTTTTTTTTTTGCATACATCATATGAACATCTAGAAACTCATGACATGTTTATTAAGAATAATCAGATAGGATACAAAACCCACAAACTACTTGGTTACTTGATCATGACAATTACAATTACTTTGATGCCTAAGCGTAATATTTCTTCAACTGATCAAGATTAGTGAAATGGGTGAACTCATTTCCATCAAAATCCATTAGCTTCACTGCTTCAGCCGTGGTGACATGCTTGACCAGGAACGGTCCAGACCAGTTAGGCTTGAATTTTCCTCGAGGATCATGCAACGGAGCTCTATTTTCTTTTAAAACTAGATCGCCTTCTTGGATGTCTCTATCTCGAACCCTTTTGTTAAACGCACGAGCAATTCTCCGTTGATAGAGTTGAATGTTATGCAATGCTTGTAATCGGCGCTCATCTGGGAATGCAAGCTCATCATAGCGAGTTTTGTGCCACTGGTCTTCCAAGATTTCACTTTCTGCTATGACCCTGAGAGATTGTATCTCCACCTCAACTGGTAGGATTGGCTCCATCCCATAAACCAAAGAATACGGGGTTGTTCCTGTTGGAGTCCTAATTAATATCCTATATCCCCAAAGGGCATATGGTAGTTTGTCATGCCATTCCCTAGTCTTTTCAGTCATCTTGGCAACAATAGTCTTGATTGTCTTATTGGCTGCTTCCACCACTCCATTTGTTTGGGGACGATAAGGTGAGGACTGATGATGCTTAATTGCATATTTTGCGAGAGTGGTCTTCAGATGACCCTCAAATTGTGATCCATTATCAGAGATGATTTCGAAAGGTATGACATACCGACAGATGATGTTGTTAATCACAAATTTCGAGACTTGCTTTGCCCCTAACTTCGAAAATGATGCAGCTTCAACCCACTTCGAAAAGTAGTCAATTGCTACAAGAATATACAGATGTCCATTTAAAGCTTTTGGATGAATTTGTCCGATTATGTCTATGCCCCAACTCGAAAACGGCCAAGGAGAAGTCATATCATGTAATGACACAGGTGGCATATGATTGAGGTTAGCAAATATTTGACACTGCTTACAGGCGCGGACAAAGCTGATGCAATCACCTTCTAGAGTGCTCCAATAGAAACCTGCTCGCAAAATTTTACGAGCCAGCATTCTTCCATTCATATGGGGTCCACATTCCCCTCCATGAACTTCTTCCATGATGACTTGTCTTTCGCTGTCATTTACGCAGAGTTGCAGAGTACCATCAAACCCTTTGTGATACAGTATGCCTTTTAGTATGAGAAAATGAGCAGCTAGCCTTCTGATAGCTATGCGGTCCTTCTTGCCACTTCCCTCTGGATATTGCATAGTTTCCTGCAAAATTCTTGATATCCTTATACCAGACATCATCATTATCTTGTTGAATCAGCGCAGAGACAATTTGTGCTACCGTCACTGTTGGTCCCTTCCTTTCTTCAATTAAAACTGACTGGATCTTTGTACCATTTTCCCATGTTAAATTAACAGTGAGATTGGCTAAAGCATCAGTGAAACTATTTTGTTCTCGAGGAAGATGTTTGAAGCTGATATCATCAAAATAAGGGATCAATTCTTGAAGGTACTTTGTGTAGAGCTGAAGTCTCTCATCTCTAACCCTCCAAATTCCTATTATTTGAGATATGATGAGACTAGAATCTCCATACACAGTGAGATGTCTTGCCCCTGCTACCAAGGCGGCCTTTACTCCATATATGCAGGCTTCATACTCGGATGTATTGTTTGTTGTTCGGAAATCTAGCTTGACAGCAAATGGAATATGGACTCCATCAGGATCTACTAACAAAACACCTGCTCCATTACTCATCAGGGAATGCATCGTTATACTCTTCTCCTGACATTGGTCCTTCTGCTAGGGCTTCAGATATGGCTCGTCCTTTAACAGATTTCTGGCTGACACATTGAATATCAAACTCAGAAAGCATAGCATGCCATCTTGCCAATCTTTCACTGAGAATGGGTTTTTCAAACAGATACTTGATTGGATCAAGTCTTGAGATCAGATTGGTAGTATGAGCATGAAGGTGATGCCTCAACTTCTTCGTGGCATAGACCAAGGAGATACATGCTTTTTCCAATGGAGTATATCTTGTCTCATACTCAAGGAATTTCTTGCTGAGATAGTATATGGCAACCACTTTCTTTGTTCCCTCTTGATATTGGGCTAAGAGAGCTCCCATAGCCGATTCTGTGATAGTGAGGTACATAATCAGAGGTTCCCCTGGTCTAGGTGGTATTAGAACAGGTGGATTTGAAAGGTATTCTTTCATAGAATCAAAAGCTTCCTGACATTCTTCATTCCACTCATGGGATACCCCTATTCTGAGCAGCTTAAATATAGGTTCACATCTCATAGTGAGTTGTGAGATGAACCTGCTGATATATTGAATTCTGCCAAGAAACCCTCTTACTTATTTTTCTGTTTTTGGAGGAGCTAATTCCTGAATGACCTTCACCTTTTCAGAGTCCACTTTGATGTCGTCTTGACTGACAATGAATCCCAACAGCTTTCCCGAAGTGACACCAAACACGCACTTTTGAGGGTTTAGCCTTAGATTGTACTTCATGATTCTTTCAAAGAAGGACCTTAGTGCAGGAATATGCCCCTCACGATCTTCACTTTTCACAATCATGTCATCAACATAAACCTCCACAATGTCGTGGATGAGGTCATGAAGGATAGTGGTTGTAGCCCTTTGATATGTGGCTCCGGCATTCTTGAGACCAAAAGGCATAACTCGGTAGCAAAAAGTGCCCAATGGAGTGATGAAAGATGTCTTTGTCATGTCTTCTTGAGCCATGAGTATTTGATTATACCCTGAAAATCCATCCATGAAGGAAAACATTGCATGACCAGCCGTACTATCAACAAGAACATCGATGTAGGGTAGAGGAAAGCAATCTTTTGGTGACGCAGCATTCAAATCTCGAAAATCAATGCATACCCGAACTCTCCCATCCTTTTTGGGTACAACCACTATATTGGCGAGCCAACTTGAGTGTTTTACAGCTTGGATGAATTTGGCATCAAGCTGATCTGGATTTCTTCTTTCACTTTCAGACTAACCTCTGGCTTCATTCGGCGGAGCTTCTGCTGCTTTGGCTTGCTTTCAGGATGTAACGGAATGCGATGTTCCGCAATTTCTCTATTAACACCAGGAATATCAGCATAAGAACATGCGAACACATCTACATACTCTTTTAATAATGCAATAAACATAGATTGTTCAGTTGGGGAGAGGGATGATCCTATTTTGACTTCTTTTACAGCATTTTCTATACCAATATTAATTACAATGGATTCTTCCATGGGTTTTATGTATGTTTCAGTTGTATCAAGTGATTCATCATTATTAAATTCACTATCAAGTGTTTCAGTTGCATGCAAATGTATTTAGATAGAGGTTCACATTCAATTTCCTCACTATCAGAGTCTTCTGACTGGGTATGCAAGGTAGATTGACTGGAAGATGAGCTATCGGTATGATATCCATCTAAAGGGGGTGGAAAGGTATTTTCATGAGATGGATGTGGAGGATGGTTTCCTAAAAACATTTTAAATTCTATAGGCCCGTCTTTTGCCTGACACTCAATACTCCACTTATGTTCAATGCTTTCGCCAAAAGGTATCATCAAAGACACCGGGTCAAAATCCTCTTCCTCAGAGGACTCAGAAGTGAAAAGTTTCTTAAGAACTCTGTGGTCCAGATTATTCACCCAATCATTTTCTTTTTTCATTTTTTGTTTTTTGACAAACCAACTTTTGATTAAGTCCAGATTTCTAGCCTCATTGAAGAATATCTCCAATCCCGGTAAAATCCTCTGTTCTTTCCTACTAAGCCAAGGTTCTGGAAACTCATAGTATGGCTCAGTATCTCCTTGCAGGATGAACTGACCACTGAGGGTAGAAGAAGGTTTTTTGGTGTTTTGAGAAGTGCTGCCCGAATCATATCCTAATCCATGTCGGTTCTGCTTGTCTACTACGGGGATTGGTTGCTTCATTCCCCCACCATCACGCCCTAATCCGGCTCCTTGAGTATAACCCATCTTCATCATAATTTGAAATTCTTTGGACAGAGGTTGCAGGGCAATCCCTATAGGCTCTTTGACCGCATTCGTGGGTAGGGCTGAGGTGTTTGTTTTCTGGCGGTAATTGGTCATCTTTAGAGAAGGGACAAATTTCTTCTTTTTGGACCTAAAGGTTGAGAAAAAGAATTAAAAGAAAAGAAAGCTACATATTGCAGAATACATTGTAGAGTAAAGAAAATTTTCGAAAACAACTTTGCCATATTTTGACTGGAATGGTCCACCTTCGTAATTTTGCTTTTTATTATTGATTTTTTTTCTTTTTTTTTTTACTTTACTTTGACCTTTTTAAATGATTTTATTGTCCTTGGGGTTGAAAACAGATTTTTCATTCTTCCATTCCCTGCTTAATATTTGAACAAAGACAGAAAATATAGAGATTAGGGCCTGTATCCCCATTGATGCGTCAATTCAGCATTCTGAAATTGCTCCTGTGATGATTGGCATCTTGAATTCTGATCACATTGGCTGAAATACAATGGTTAATATATTTGAGTCGAACCCGAAGGTTGCCTACATATCCCCATTGCTCCAAGTGCATTTTATGGGGAATCAGAGTCAGCGTAGTTCGTTATTTTAGAAAGAACTAAAGTTTTTTATTTAATAAAGCAGCTGCACTCATATTGAGCTACCTACGTACCCCAGGTGTTACATAGGTGGAGTGATCTCGCAGTGCAAGTGTAAGTGATAATGGGGATTCAAGCTGCACGTAGTTCTCTAATACTAACAAGCTGAAAGATTTCTTTTTTTTGCATATGGGCTAACCCCCTACAGGACTTTTACCGAAGATTTTTTTCTTCTGGGAGCTGATTAAGTAGCTTTGCGGTAGACAAGAGCTATGTTGGTGATTTGCTTGATGCGATGGCTGAGAGCATGACATTGGTTTGTGCCGTGACCATGCAACTGATGATATTGGCAGTACTTGTGAAGATCTGACCCTACTGGACTTGCCCCTGGGCGTGTGGGAAGTGGATGAATCTTACCTTGTTCAACCAATTTACGAAAGATATCGACTTGGGATTGCGGTCACGGATGTGACGACACCCTTCTTGCAGGTACTTCTTTGTGGGTTGGACTAATGATACCTTGATCAATCAGGCTTTACACTTTGTAGTAGAGGTCATGGCATCGATCAGTTTCATGCCCAAATTGACGACAATAAGCGCAGAGTTTGCTCATGTCTGTTCCAGGAAGGGGTAAACAGTGCACATGCGCTGGAACTTGAAGTGTACCTTGCCTCCGAAGACGATCATACACCATACTCAATGGTTCATCCATCTTAGCATAAACCCTTGGATTTGTATTGGGAATTTAAAAATCTTCCCGAGGTCGTTTTTCTTGCAATTTCAGAGCATCGATGTCAAAACCATGCTGTTTCATGTGGCTGAGGGAGGTGTATTTGATAGTAACCATGTGACGATAATAGAAATCGTTCAGGTTCCGCAGCAATATGAGCATGAATTCCCGATCAGTAATAGGGAAACGAAGTTGTGTGCGGATATGAGTGCTTCTCGAACAAAAGTTCGAGAAGGTTTCTAAGGCACTCTAACACAAAGTGACTAACTTCAGCTTCTTGACATCAGTCTTTTTATGCTCGAAAGCCCAATTAACAAAGGCTTGGCTAGCATTTTCCAAACTAGCCCTATCTACACAATCTGAAGAATAGTACCAGTCCAGAGCTGGTCCTTCTAAACTCTTGTCAAACAGCATGGGGTAATCTTCCTCTGGTATGCCCCATGGATGCAAGGCATTCACAAATCCCACTAAGTGGACAAAAGGATCACCGTTCCCATTAAATTTTCTGAATTGGGGTAATTCACGATAGTGATCTTCATGTTGATATCCTGGAAAGAGAATCAGTGATTCGGTGTGAACTTCTCGGATAGGACCCACTACATTAAAGTCCAGATCAAAATCATCTGTCCTAGATCTCTTCTTCGAGTCATTATCATCATCTCGAGGATTGCCGACACAGGATTCTTCCGGTGCTCCAGATGACGTATTATGTGTGTCGATGCTTGGAGCTCCTACCTCTTCCCCGTCATCCTCACTATATTCTGGTTCTGTTTCTTCATCACTTTCATCTGGTGTGGCTGCTGGAACCTCATTCATCCATGAATTTTCAGGTGCTGCTAGAATACAGTGAATAGTATAACCATCCAACCTAGTGCCCTCCACTTTGTTCAGATACAATACCGATTTTCCGGCGTTGGAGATGGTCATAATTTCTGGATCACCAGAAATAGTCACAGCACCCTGATCAGTGCGAAGCTTTACCTTCTGATGTAGAGTAGAGGCTATTGCCCTATTTTCATGCAGCCATGGTCTTCCTAATAAGCAGTTATAACAGGCGTGTATGTCAATGACCATGAATTCCACCTTCCTTGCCACGGGGCCACATTCAATGAGGAGGCTGATTAACCCAGTACTTCTCTCTTAGCATTATCATATGCTCTGACCACCTGGTTGGATGGTACCAGATCTTCTTTTGAATACCCAAGTCTTGTCAGCGGATGCAGAGGGCAAACATTGATTGCGGAGCCATTGTCGATCAACACCCTAGGTATCTCCCATCCATTACAGCGTATAGTGATGTGTAATGAATTGTTGTGGTTGATATTGTCAGGGAGATCATTTTCTGTGAACATGAGAGTTTGATCTACCCCATAAATGAGCCCCACCATCTGGTCAGGTGTTATAGAAGAGCTTACAGAGGCTTCATTAAGATGTTTTAAAGCAGTATGCCCTATGAAATTTGGGAATGCATTAACAATTTCCAGATGGAAACATTAGCATTTACTTCTTTCATGCGCTTGATAGCTTCATCTTCCTTGTTACTTTCCTCTGTCATTGGCACTTTGCCCTTTTCCTTCCTTCTCAATACCTCCAAAGGATTTTCGTCCTCCAAATGGGGTGGTTTAAAGTGGCGGCCTGCTCTAGTCAAATGAGAGATATCCACATACTCCTCATCACTAAGATCATCGAGGCAGATGGGGCGCCGATATGTATTTGGAGTGGTGGAATGTCCTCTAGTGTTTTTCTCCACAATTGTTAAGACCGAAGAGGCATCTTCATCAGCATCAGAGTCCAAAATGAAGAAGGCACCATCATAATCCAAAGTTCCACACATGTCAGAGAATGGATCCTTGTTGAAAGTGAAGCTGGGGTCTTTACAAGGCATCATTTTGACTTTTTCTTGAGTGGAATAGTCATAGACTAGGCACTTGCAACCTACGGCTATCGGCATTTCATATATTTGAGGAACGGTCTTGCGGATTAATTGAACTGGATCGCATCTGTCCGAAGCAGCAGAGATGACATTAATGGCGAATGAGGGTTTATGATTAGGAAGGTTTTTTTTGTGATGTTAGGCTGAGAGTCATTTGGTTTATTGGAGATGGATCCCAGAGAAAGTTTTCCATCATCCACAAGGTTTTGAATTTGATGCTTTAGAGCCGTGCAGTTTTCAGTATTATGCCCCGGGCTTTGATGGAATTCACAGTTTTGATTTGGGTCATAACCAGGGTAAGGATTTTTAGGAGGTGGGCGTGGATTCAAGGGTTGAATGAGATTGGCCTTTTTTAACTTGGAGAGAGCTTGGGAATAAGTCATGTTCAAAGGAGTAAAGTTCCTTTGTGGTCGCAACTGGAATGCAGACGATGCACCAATGGCATGGATCGCATTAGTTGTCTTAGGAGCTGCTGAATCATTGTTTGGGGCTCTTTTGTTATTTCCAAATTTTACATTAAAAGTAGCGCCGCTAATAGGTTCATCTTTCTTGATGTCCCCCCTTTTCACATCATCCTCAACTAAAGTTCCCGTAGCAATCAAAGCTTTGAAAGTCGGGAAGTATTGGTATGCCATATGCTTCTGATAGATAGGAAGAAGGTTTTTCACAACCATTTGCAGCTGTTCCTCCTCATTAGGCCTACTCATCATTTTGGAAGCCTTGTTCCTCCATCGAGTTATGAATGAAGAAAATGTCTCATTAAGGTTTTGAGAAGTGGTCTCCAGATCCCTTCTAGTAACATCAATTTCTTCATTATACTTGTATTGGTTTCGGAACTCTCTGACTATGTCAGCCCAAGTGGATTTCTCTGTATTTTCAAGGTTGAGGAACTAATGTGCTGCAGCACCATTAAAATATTGTTGAAATAGTTGGGCCATCAAGGATTCTTCCACTCCCCAGGGACTCATTGCCTCTACATACATTTTCAGGAAATTGGTGGGGCTACCGGTCCCATCAAACCTTGTCAGATTAGGCATTTTGAAACCATAGGGTAATCGTGCCTTCGGATAAAGAGTTAATCCATGAATATGCATCCATGGTTCAGCCTTAGTCATGCCTTTTAAGACTTCTTTAAGCTTGACTACTTCTTCCTCGAGTTTAGTGTGAATTTCTCTCTCATTGTTCAGAGGCTCAAGATGAAAAGGCGAAGCTACTTCCGACTCCGGAGGAGGAGGAGGAGGAGGCATTTGGGCGCTTTGACGCATTATTCCCAACACACAATATAATCCTGTCAGTCAAGCATGGTCTGGACAAGTCCTCGGAGCTCATTCATTGGATCAGGTGGAGGGGTAGAGTTTTGTTGGTGCTCGTTGTTCGGAATTTCAGACATGTTGTTGAGACGTCTAGCAGAGAATACAGCTGGTGTAGACAAGGATGACAGTATTAATGACAGAGAACGTTCACTATGGCCTAGATCCTGAGCGGGCCCAAGCATAGTTCCTGTGAAATGAGATGAATGGATATCATAGAAGTTTGTCCGGACTTTGTTTCTTCTTTTTTTTTTTTTTTTGTTTTGCGGGGAATGAAAGAAATGATATCTTTGAAAACTCTTTTTTTTTTACCCCAATTTCAGTTATCATTTATTAAAAGGTGTAAGACCTTGACTCTATCATTTGTTTTGAGATTTTTCATTAGATTTCTTTGACTTGTTATTCTTTTTTAGACTTGGACTTTTATTTACATTTTAAACTTCCACTTTTTAGACTCATATATTTTTTCGGGATAATACACAAACATTTTTTAAAATCAATTTGATGATATCCTTCCATTTCGCTGCTATAGAAATAAGAGAAAAGAGGTATAACGAGGCATGTGTCCTCATTTTGGCAAATTATAATGCCCCATATATCATTCTTCTTTGTAGTGATCTGCATCTATTGATTGCTTCTAAGTGCTGAAACCACAAAAGAAAATATTAAATGCAAAAGGGGCCGCACCCGAAGGTTGCCTACGTATCTCCATAAGTGTATTTGGATTTGGGAAAGTTTTTTTTTGTGATGATGATTTTTTTTTTGAGTGGAGAATCAGGCCCATCGTAGTTCTGATATATGAAATTAAATTTAACATTATTTTTTCTTTTTTTTTTGTTTTTGCAGCCGCACTCGGAAAATGAGTTGCCTACGTACCCCTTTTAGTACATTACATAGTAGAGAAACTAAGATAAATGCATACAACATTAGATTTTTGTTTTTTTTAAGGGGATCAAGCCGCACGTAGCTCTACCTACAAAATACAATATAAAAGCGATTAAATGAATCAGGTACTTCCTAAACTTTCAGGCTTCAGTTTGTCGGGCGCCAAGCCATATGTTCTCCTGTTTGAAGGCGTCTGTCCCACCTTTCTTTCTTCTTCTTGACATATAAGGGGTTGTCTTCTTGGCTGAGGAGCCATGATGCCCATGCCTTGCACACCAGCATGCAAGAGGCTCTTGTTTCATAATCAACTTCATCAAGGAATATATAAGGTTCCATGATAGATTGGATGGCGGCAACTTTGTGTGCTGGACTTTCTTCTCCCTCACACTGAACGACCCATGTTTCTTTGTATAGCCAATGAAACTTCTCTTTAATTCTCTTAACTTCTCTCATATCCGGTACCCAATTCGGTTCACCAAGATCCTCCTCAGGAATAGGCCAGTGGAAATAGGATTTTACCAGTTTGAGGGGCGGTATATTTGGTGTAATTTCTACGGAATCCTTGCCGTTCTGTTCGTGATTTAAATGACACACGTGAGATATGTGATATTTTTGCATTGCTGCTCCCATGGGTATATCGCCTGGAATAGTGATTACTCCGTGCGGAGTTACCATTTTTACTTTTTGGTGCAACGTCGAAATGATAGCATGGTTTTCGTGGAGCCACGGTCGTCCCAACAACATTGTGAAAGGAGCTTCGCAATCGATGATTATAAAGTCCACCTTTCGTATGACAGCTCCGATACGCAAGATCATAGTTGTTGACCCCATAATTTCCCGCCTGGAACCATCATATGAAACCATGGTCCCTATTGAGGTTTCTCCTAGAGGAGGGGAATACCCGAGCCATTTAAGGGTACTGAGGAGACAAAGATTGGCAGAAGCTCCGTTGTTGACCATTACACCTTTGATATGTCTGGCACTGTGATCAACAGCAATGTACAAATCACTGTTATGAACTGGGTTGTCGGGGAGATCTTTATCAGAGAAGGTTATGGCAGAGGTGGTTTCAGCCTGATCTGTGTTGAGAGGTCCTATTGGCATATTCTAAGCACAACAGATGTCGGCATAAGCTATGAGTTGATCAATTGTCATTGGGATAGTGTAAATGGCTTCTGAATTGGATCCTTGGGGTACTGAAGGAACATTACTCCCTAGCATGCAGAGGTTGAGGGGAACATCCTGAGGACCTGTTTCATCCTCTACCATCGGCGATGCGGGGGTGATACTTCTTGGTCGCGTAGGATTCCCATGGATGGTTATTGTTCCCGAGGTTGTTGGGCATTTGAGTTTTTGGTGTGCAGGAGAGGCAACAGCTTTGTTCGCATGGAGCCATGGTCGCCCCGACAACAAAGAGAATGAGGTTAAAGCTTCGACAACGATGAAATCTGCATCACAAATCCAGTCTTTATATCTCAATTGAAGATTGATCGTTCCTATAGTCCTCCCTGAAGAATTGTCATATGCTTCCAATACTGTATCAGTAGGGCTTAATAACGTGTTGTTATACCCTAACTCATAAAGTGTTCCTTTGGGGCAAACATTAAGTGCCGATCCATCATCTATTAGTACATTAGTCATTTCCCGCCCATTGCATTTCAAAGTGATGTATAAAGCTTGATGAGAATCCAGTTCCTTGGGAAGATCAGCCTTAGTGAAGGACACAATTGGGAACACCCATGACGGAGGAATGGGAATTTTTCCATCTTCTATTAGCTAGTGGATGGCATGACGAAGGTCAACACACCGGTCCGTTTCGTGTCCATACTGATGGCAAAAGTTGCAGTATAATCCCATGTTAACCCCTGGCAGTGGCAAAGTGTAACAGTGATGCTTCGCTTCTAGGAGACCCTGTCTTTTTAGACGACTGTACATGGTTCCCAAAGATTCTTCCGTGTCTGCATAGATTTGATTAATAGACCTCCAACGACATTTGCCCTTTGCTGAAGCTTTAGTCTGAATTTGCTTTCCGGAATCAGACATTGTGAAATGATGCAAGTTTTAGTTTTTTTTTTTTTTTTGATGTGAAGTACCTGAAATGTAGACACTAACAATGTTAGTCAATGACTAATGAATTTTTCTCTATATGTTTTTTTTAGTAGGAAATGGAAGAATCCTTTTTTTTCGAAAACAATTATCCCTTTCGACACAATTTTTTTTTTAAAGAAACAATTATCCCTTTTGACAAATTTTTTCTCTTTTTTAGACTAGACATCTCGTGTTTTAGACTACATGTTTTAATTACATTCTAAATCCTAAACATGACACGTTTTGAACTCGTGATTATGACTCTTTTTTATTTTTCATCATTTTTTTTTTGATTTGGGATCATATTTTCAAAACAGAAGTTTTTTTTTTTGCTTTCTTTTTAAAAAATCAATTTTGTTTTTGAAAAAGAATATTGAAATATATGTGATTTTTTTGAAAAAAAAGGGTGAGCACACATTTTTGTTTTATGATACTGGTGATAAATAAACAAGAATACTCTTAATATTTCAATAATCATTTCGGCAGCAATTCAGCTACACTTAATGATTACTGAAATATCGACCGACTGAAAATGGACTGAGGAATTTTTTTGAAAGTTTTTCACATTATTCAATAACTGAAATAAATAAAGGACATTATTTGTGCATTGATCCTTGTGTCCTAAAAGTCAACTAAAGGGTGATTCATTTAAGGAGAGATTATGTTAAAGTGGCCTCGAGTCACTTCCATTGTGTCCATCGAGGGTGGACGCTCCTGACAGAGCCAGTCGCAATAGCTCGCGGATGTAGATTTTACGCCCTTAATTCATTAATTTGTCATTCTAAAATTCTGACCCTTGCCAATAGACAGAGGTATCAGACCTAATGAGAAAATGGTTAAAAAGAGTGCACGTGTATGGATCGATAAACTACCAAGCACACGTAATTTTCACATAAGCATGCTATATACAAAAATTAAATTAGGAATAGCCATGATTAACTTTTTATTATATATACATATGGAAAATAACGCATTGTTCAGTTTAAACCTCATATACTTCTAGTGGAAGTATACTCCCCGTTGAAGTCGCCCGACTGTGGTATCCGATTTTTCTTGTCTTAATTAACGGTCCGAATCCCACGAAAGTCTCTCATTGGACTTTGAGTTTTAGAAAACTTGGAAGTCGCCACCATATTAATATCTGAATAGGGACAGATTTATTTAATAAATAATTTTAAAATCAATTTTAAGAAAAATCATTTAAAACGATGATGACTTCATATGGGTAAGGCTTTTTGAAAATTTGTCTTTCATACCATGAGATAGGGTTCGGGGTTTAGGTTAAGAGGTGCGAACGTCTGGAACTCGTCTCCTCTTCCGTTCTACAGAACGGGCTCTTACTATATGCGTTATTTTCCATTTTAAAGTAATCATGACTATTAAAAAGAAAGAAAATCACATAGTTTGCACATATACACATTAACCATTTTTTATTTAGGACCAATATATCATTTGTACATGGTAGGTTTGAGCACTAAAGTTGCACTACGTACCAATCATTGCGGGATTGGAATCCACTCATAGATCAAAACCGTCGTAGTTCGAGCATATGTCTCACCCCAAATGGCCAATTCCACTGGGGAAAGAAGAGGAGGGAATAGATTATGAATAACTCTCCTTTAGAATTAAAAAAATCTATTTAAAATCAGGTAATCACTCCAATTAGTGATTGAAATGAGATTAAGATAACCACCTTAATTAGTGATTAAATAAGGAAGGAAATAAGTAATCACCCTAATTAGTGATTAAAATGGAAAGATAATCACCTTGATTAGTGATTAATAATGAAGGTTAGGAAATAATCACCCTAATTAATGATGATTAAGGTTTAAGATAATCACTCTAATTAGTGATTAAATGAGAAAAATAATCATCCTAATTAACGATCATTAAGGTTTGAGATAATCATTCTAATTAGTGATTAAATGAGAAGAATAATCGTCCTAATTAACGATTATTAGGGTTTAAGATAATCACTCTAATTAATGATTAAATGAGAAGAACAATCGTCCTAATTAACGATTATTAGGGTTTAAGATAATCACTCTAATTAGTGATTAAATGAGAAGAATAATCGTCCTAATTAACGATTATTAGGGTTTAAGATAATCACTCTAATTAGTGATTAAATAATAACTGGAGATAATCACCCTAATTAGTGATTAAAAGAAGTTTGAGTTCACCGCTCTAATTAGCGATTAATCGAGGATTGAAATAACCACCTTAATAGTGATCACGTTTATGATTTTCGAGAGGTCTTAGAAGGTTTGCTTCCTAATTGAAGGCTTTCGAGAAATAATCTTTATTGAAGATTATAAAGTCATTTGGAGAGAAATGATCAATTTGAGATCGAATTTGGAGATTTGTGTTTGGCTAATTGGAATTTGGCCATTTAAAGCGAGACACGTGAAACGGCCTAAAATCAATTCGGAGATCATAATTATCAATCTAATTATGCCAAATTATATGATTAATCCATTTGAATATGGAGAACACATTTTTTAAAATGTAAGATGGATCATCATACAATTTAACTTAGTTAGATTTGCAATTTTTCCTCTTAATTGAGATTGGGTCATTTGATTCATATACTATGATATATTGGCCCAACATGCAATATTTGTAGCATTGGTTGCTAATTTTATTAAAAAGAGTTGTGGAATTTTTATGAAGATTATGCATAAACATCTCCATGTTTTTTTTATTAATTGAGTGATGCAATAACTATTTACAAAGAATCACTATTACAACAAAATGTACAAACTCTATGATTTATACAAAATCTTCAATCTTGGTCTTCACCATGATGCTCCTTGATCTTCATTTCCTTGAATGGGCTTTGGAATTCATGTTTATTTGTGAATTTGTGGATTTGTGAATGTTAAAGATTAATTAACTTCTTTGATTTTGATTTTTTATGACAATTTTTATTTACATGATAAAATGAATCATTTTAAGAGAAACTTAAAATCTCATGATTTTTTTATTCACATTTTCGTATGAAGAAAACATTTTTTTTTACGAAAGTTGAGTTAATTACTTTATTTCATTTTTCAGATTGCCTTTTTGTTCTTGTACTGAATTACAAAAATCATAACTTTCTGTACAAAATGTTAAAATGAGCATATGATACATCTATGGATAGATCAGTGAGTTCTTTATGTTGTATCAAAATTTCACAAATCTTTAGTGATTACTTGAATTATGGTGAAGTTTATGTCAAAACTCGGCAAAACAGGACCTTTGAGATCCAACTTATTAAACTTATTTTGAAGTGAAATTTGGTATGAACATTATAGGCATTTTGAATGACTAGACTGGAAATTTTTGCTTAAATTGAACATTTGTAAAACCATTTTTATTTATTTTCTTAACCGAAGAGAAAATCAGTATTCTGAAATTTAGTGATTTACATGAATGATATTGTAAAAATGATGTAAAATTGTATAAAATTCATATGAACATATTTTTTATATTTTTGAAAAGATACTGATGTTTTCTTCACACTTGATATTTTTAGTTTTATCTAAATGATTTTATTTTTAAACTATATTGAGAACAATCCTAGGTGGTACTGGACAAAATCAGTTTTGCATAACAAAGTTGTATGCTTTTTAATTATTTACACAAAATTCGCTTTTTTTTAGAAATTCTAAAGCCCAATTGCTGGAAACATCTTGCAATTGATAGGAAAAATAATAAATCCTACAAGCTATTCTGATAACACAGACAAACAATGGAAAGAAATATGAAATTAAAACTGATTATAATTACAGCATCACATTTTCTTTTTTATAGAGATGTTTTTACACAATTTTTCTTGAATTTTTTCATGAAATCATTTTTAGTGATGAATAACAACTTGATTAAGGAAAATCACATAATCACATTGTTTCCTAAGAGTCACCCCATTAGAGGTGACTATTCTAGGTGGGGTGATTTAAGGTTGGGAACCTATTAGGACTTCCACATACCCAAATCACTCCAAAGATTAAAAAAGATAAGAAGAAAACAAGGGAAAAAGTTAGTAGATGATTAAGAAGATAATCAAAATGAACAAGAATTTCAACTTTACCTTGCTAGCTCAATGATGCACTTCCTTTTTGCAAATTTTTCTACCTTTTTTTTGTGATTTTTCTTAATTTCTAAGTGAGTTTCTTAATCTTCTTAAGTGCTAACTTAAACTCTTTTTGTGTTTTTTCCTTATGATGAACTTCTTTTACTTACTTATTAAGACTTTTGCTTAGATGAAAAGATTAAGGAGGAGAAGAGTAGTAGAGAAGATGAGAGTGAAGTTGAATTGTGTTTTTTTCAACTTGGTTTTGAAGTGGAAAGGGGAGGGTATTTATAGAGAAATAAGGAATGTGAACTAGGGTTTCAAAGAGGGAGAAAATCAGATTTTTCATCCAAAAAATCTGATTTTCTTCATCCTGAATCACCTTAATGACATCACTCTAATGACCTCACCCTAATGACATCATCAAATCTCTTTGGAAACACAAATATTCTTATTCTTTTTTAGATTTGCTCATTAATGAGGCAAGATCAGATTTTCAGAAAATATTCTTCCTAAAACATCCTAATATGTAAAAAAATTGCATTGAAAATCGTGCAAACGAAACCGGCCAGGATCTTTGCGCCTAGCGCGAGAAGCTGCGCGATAGGTACATCACCTTGTGCTAGGCGCAAGGCTCTGCGTCTGGCGTAGAGTAAGCTTGTGCGCTCGGCGCACAATCATGCGTCTAGCGCATGATTGTGTGCTTGGCGCACACTTGATTCTTCAGGAAAGAATCCGGATTTCCCCCTCTTACACATGGGATTTGATTCTTATTCTCAAATCGTTTCATGATTCTTATTCTCTAACTAATGGATAAAGGATGTGTTTAGTGGATAAAGAATATATCCTTATTCTTTATCCAATGAACAATGACTTGACCATCAAGGAAACTGATTAATGCCGGTTTTGGGATACGAGTAAAATCCCGACGCCTAATCGCGACTCGTTTTTCATTTTTCCGAAAGACTAACTTAAGACAATTAATGAAAAGTCGTCAAATTAATAAAGACGAGCATGATTATACTACGAATCATTTTATTAAAATGGTGGTGGTAGTTATTGACTACGACTCACGAAAATTATACTTCTAAGCCGAAATTGTATGACTAATACGCAAAAATGGGAAATCGTGCGACGGAATGAAACTCGCGCTCCGGGGCGCGCTCTCCACGATGCATGACAATTTTGTTATTTTTATTTTTCAAAATCTTTATTTATCCGAAAAAGGGGTTCAAAATTCGGTGTCAACAATACCCAATTTAAAATCCTTTTCACAATCCAAAGTGTTTTAAGCTTTTCAAATATTTTTCAAAGCATGACTAAATAAAATGTTTGCCTTCCTTTAAATCATTAAATAATTTCTTTGACTTTCAAATAGTCAACCCTTCAAGAAATAAATCGTTTAAATACTAAAACATACTAAATTATATATAAATATACATTAAAATATATATAAATAATTCATAAATTTACGGGGGATTACAAGTCAAGGCAATATCTATCCCATCATCCTCACCCAACCATCCTAGGCGACCGGTTGCTCTTATCTCTCTTTTCGCTTCCGGTCCTACTTAGCATCGTCGTCTTGGTCATTGTGGTGATAAAATTTTAGGTGCTCTTAGGAACAATAAGGCCATTGTTTGTGCCACTAGTCATCGTTTTGATTGTGTTTCGTGTTGCTTAGGCAAGTTTCATCGTTTACCTTTCCATGATGTAATTCACTCTTTTGATAAACTATTGCAATTAGTTCATTCTGACTTATGGCAATCGAATATTTTATCCAATCTTGGTTTTAAATACTATGTTTGTTTTGTTGATGATTTCTCTCGATATACTTGGATTTTTCCTTTAAAACGCAAATCGATGTGCATGCTCGTTTTTGGATTTCCAAGCTTTAGTTGAGAATTTATTTGATAGCAAAATTAAATATTTCCAAAGTGATGGGGTTGGGAATTTGATAATCAACCGTTGCTTGCTCATTTCCGAACTTGTGGTATTGTTTTTTGCAAGTCTTGTCCCGAAACTCAACAACAAAATGGTGTTGCTGAACGAAAGCATCGACATGTAATTGAGCTTGCTCGCACAATGCTCATTGAGTCATTGCTTCCTGGCCAATTGTGGGTTGATGCCGCATACACAGCTACTTACATCATAAACCGTTTGCCTACTCTTGTCTTGAATGGCATGTCTCCTTTCGAAAAATTGTTATCAAAAACTCCAGATTACTCCTTTTTACGAGTTTTTGGTTGTAAGTGTTTTTCGAACTTTCCTGCGAAACCATCAAATAAGTTGACTCCAAGGTCCGTTCAATGTGTTTTTATTGGCTATGCTCCAGGGTACAAGGGGTATCGTTGTTATGAACCCACAAGTCGGGACGTGTTTATGTGAGTAGGAATGTGAAATTCCATGAGTCGGTGCTCCCCTATCGTAATCTAGTGTCATCTCGCCCTTCGTCGTCGACGGATTCTAGTGACCCCTCCCTCCATCAATTGCCTTTAGCGGCTTCCTATGTGACCCCTACGATTTGCAGCACACTACCCCCACCTCCCCGTGGTCTTCCCCTCACTCCCACGCCACATCCGTGGCCCCTTGCTGCCCGTTCGTCTCCCCAGCTCTAACCCACACCCCCCTGCTAAGCCCCATTCGTGGTCCTCACGCCCACAACTCCCGGCGGCACTCCCCCCCCCACACACCCGTGGTGTGCCCCCCAACCACGCCCCATCAGGTGGAGTTCATTGCCCCAACCGTGGTGTGTAGCCTCAAACTACGCCCCGTGGCCTCTTCTCGCCCAACCCACTCGGCACTCCTCCCTCCCTTACCGCTGCCCCCACTCCCTAGCCCCCCAACGTCACCGAGCCTATCACTCCCCCACTTCTCATCCTCCTCTTGTGTTAACCTCTAACTCCCTCTTTTCTGTACCTCCTCCGAACGGTATATCCGTTGTTCCATCCTCGCAAAATGTTCATGAAATGAAAACTCATGCTAAAGATGGAATTTTCAAACCAAACACAATATTATAAAGCCATGACGGAAGAGATTAATGCAATACTTGTTAACCGAATTTGGGATTTGGTACCAGTTTGATGCGTCAAAGAACTTGGTTGGTACAAAATGGATTTATTCGATTAAAACCGATGAAGAAGGTCATGTGATTAGGCCTAAGGCTTGTCTCGTTGCTCGCGGGTTTGGTCAACGGGAAGGTATAGATTATTACGAGAGTTTTAGCCATGTTGTTCGATCAACTATTGTTCGGTTGGTCTTGTCCAGTAACTAATTCTAATAATTGGGTTATTTGTCAATTAGATGTGAAAAATGCTTTTTTACATGGCGATCTCATTGAGGTGGTTTACATGAAACAACCTGCGAGTTTTGATCATCCCGATTTTCCTAATCACATTTGTCGTCTTAGGAAAGCTATCTATGGTTTGAAACAAGCTCCTCGAGCTTGGTATCATCGCTTCAATAGTTTCCTCCTACAACAGGGCTTCTTTTGTTGTCAATCAGATACTTCTATGTTTGTCTTTAGTCGTGGCTAATATATTCATTATCTTCTTCTCTGTGTCGATGATATAATTGTCACTTGGCAACTCGGCTCCTTTGATCACAAAATTTAATTATCTTTTGTCTGCTTTGAGTTTGCTATGAAGGATTTAGGTGATCTTCACTATTTCTTAAGCCCGTTTCAAGTTATCCGTACGTCCAAAGGTTTATTCTTGTGTCGGAAAAATTATGTTCATGATCTTCTTCTCAAATTTCATCTCGCATCTTTGTTAAACCCGTTCACATGCCTCTTCCTAGTCGCACTACTCTCTCTTACAGATGGTGATCTCTTATCCGATCCTACTGAGTATCGCAGTATGGTTGGGGCTTTACATTACTTAACTATGACAAGACCTGATATTACGTAAGTTGTGCATTTAGTATCCCAATATATGCATGCCCCCCGCACATCTCACTTGTTGGTTGTTAAACGTATATACAGGTACTTGCAGGGTACTTCAGACTATGGTCTATGGCTTCGTCCCTCCAAGACCATGTCTATCATTATTGCCTATTCTGATGTTGATTGGGCCGGTTGTCTGGATAGTTGTCGTTCCACCACTGGTTATGCCATCTTTCTTGGTGGTAATCTTATCTCGTGGCGCTCGAAAAAGTAACCCACTTTGTCTCCAAGTCTTCCACTAAAGCGAGTATCGTCTTTGTTGCATACACGGTACGGGACACTCTTTCGATTCGTTCATTGTTAGCCGAGTTAGGACTCGTCATTCGCGCCCCCGTCAAGTTGTTTTGTGATAATGTTTATGCTTCCTATCTTGATGTGAACCTGTTCGGCAAGATGATCGTAGCAAGCACATCAAGATTAATTATCATTTTGTACGGGAGCGTGTTGCTCATGGTGATTTAGTTATACGTTATGTCCCTACTGAGTTATAAATTGCTGACATCATTACTAAGGGTTTGTCCAGTCAGTGTTTTAAGTTTTTACGGTCCAATCTGCACGTGGTTCCCCCGCACAGATTGAGGGGGTGTAATGGAGGATACTAAGGGTATTCTTGTAATTGTACTATTGTACACTATACTATATATATTAGTCCCAGGCACCCGTATTAGGGTTAGGCCGTATCATTATATTCACAATATTGTCTTTTAAGAATAGTTCCCTATTGTAGACACATAATCGTGTCTCCCCATTTAAGGGCTCGATGATGAAACATACCGCAATCTTAATTGGTCCGACCCAAGGAGAGAGTAATCCGAAGAGCCAAAACTATTTTTAAAGTGTAAAAGTTTATTTGAATGATCCAAAATCTTATTTTAAAGCCCAATTAATTATTCCTAATAATGAATTGTATTTTGAGTCCAAAAAATCATATTTTGATCCCAATCCTTTGAAAAAGCCCATTTAATAATTCAATGTAATAATTTGTTTTTTTTTATTGTTTTGATAAATATTTTCAGCAATATATAAATATTTTCAAAGGTATTTTTTAAATTAAAATCGTATTTTATCCCGTAAAACCAGATTTCCAGATTAAAAGGGTAAAAGAAAATCTTTTGAAACGTGTTTTATAAAATTATTGTCAAAGCGTGTCAGGCACAAGGCGGTGCGCCTAGCGCACCACGTGTGCCAAGCGCACATGTCCAGCTGTGTCAGGCGCACCAATCTGCGCCTGACACGTGGCTTTGTGCGTCACACAGAGATGTGCACCTGGCGCACTCATCTGTGTGACGCGCAATCTACTTTTTGATCTTTTTTTTTGTATTTTCCTATAAATACATTGCGGTTTTCCGGATCTAAGAGGACTTCAATACTTCGACTTCATACACTTCGACATTTTTACGAATACACTCACAAATTCTCTCTAAAAACTCCCATAATTTTCAAATCTACATACAAACAAATACAAACACATATTTCTGACAAACACATACATACATACACATTCATACTTTCTTCAGGCTTCACGATTGCTCGTCCCGAAGGTTGTCAATCTCTCAGGCCCAAGCCACGGTATAATCCTGAGTGTCCTTGAATAAATTTCCTATTTTTTTATATTGAAATTACTAATTATTTCTTTCATGATGTAGATCATTAATATAAAAATCGTTCTTTCGTACATTCTAACCTCCTTCTTTTTTATTTATTTAATACATATGCATGTTCCATGATTATCCTGTTATGCTTTCGTCACCGCACATGTTATTTTTGTTAATCAAGACCTAAAGAACTGTTCTAATATTAATCAGATAATTTGAACAACCTGCTAAGTTCCCTGTAATTTTGATTGCTTAATAACTTGTCATTAAAAATAGTCATTTTTATGTGTTTCATGAACCAACTTAGACTAATATTTTTAGGGTGCATGAAAATATTATTTGGTTATTCTTATCCATAAAACTTGACAGGAATCGATATTAAGTAGAGGCCATCAATGGGCGAATATGGTTCCTAACCGTGTTCGTACCCTCACCTCCGAACTCAATCTTTGGTTCATTGACCATCTATGGAGTCAGGACGGGGAAATCTACATTGGATAAGTCCCAAAGTTGTCCCAAGGTTTCCCAATATCCAATTAGGTTTATGGGTCTTCCTTTTAAGACTTGTTGGCGACTTCAAAACAATTTCCAATAAAACCTTTACAATGAGGTAGTCAAATACGTGTTCATCCCGCGTAGGCGAAATAAAAACACGCCTACAATTTGGCGACTTCACTGGGGAGGATTTTTTTTTTTTAAAAAAAAAATTTTAAATGAGTGGGTGAAACTCGAAAAATACGATTCATACTTGTTTTATTCTGGTAAATAACATATTGTTTTGCATATGCATGGCTATTAATTAAGCCACCATAAGGACAATCTTCCTTGTCTAATTAGCGCATGTTCTATGCATGAGGCTACCCCCGGGGGGTTTGCGCTTTGTCCTTCCGAAAGCTTCCTGAGCGATAGTGTTGGATCTTAGTCATAAGCAAACCTACCCAACCATGGCATTGTTATCTTGTTCTCGACTTGAGAAGCTGGAGTGCGTCTTACACGTGGCCACCTTTTTAAGCAAAGCTACGAAGCGTGGGATCAATCTCTTAGACATGGACCCTTTTTAACCTTAACATAAACCTGACCATAGTTGAAATGTAGAATTAGACTCTAGGTTGAGAACTTTTGCATCCATGTTATATGACATTTGCTTGTGATTGCTATTTTTGCCTGTTATTAACTTGTCAAATTTTCGTTGTTAGCATCAAGGCCTAAAATCGCGTCTAAAATAACAAATAAAAGATCGTCAATTGGCCAAAACCTCGCCTAAATCTCCGAAAAACATGTCGGGGAACAGTGCGTCAAGCGCATTAGGTTGCGCCAAGCGCACCGCTCCCGCGCCAGACGCACGTCTGTGTGCCGCGCGCAACAATGCTGCGTGGCACGCAGTCTGTCACTAGTAGAAAAATGCAAATTTGCGTCAGTCTATGTGCGTCGCACGCTAGAAGCACTGACAAAAATAGCCTATTTGCGTCGCACATTAGAGAACGTGCGACGCACAAAATGACAATAGACGGGTGGTAGGGTCATTTGCGTCGGACCTCATGGCCCATCCGACGCAGATGATGAACATGATTTGCGTCAAACACAACTATTGTGCGACGCACATGGCTGGATCCCATGATTTGCGTCGCATGCTTGGGGGATGCGACGCAAACCATTTTCGTCTAAATGCTGATGCTTAGCTTGGATGCCTTTTAAGTCATGTGCGTCGGATGCAGCTACAGTGCGACAAAAATGAGTGGATCCCATGATTTTATCAAACGAGGTGCGTCGGACGAGTGAGTTCATGCGTCGCAGATGAGTAAAGGATTTGCGTCGGGTCTCATGGCCCATCCAACGCAGATCCTCGGCCCATGAAATTGTAAAGCCCAACCAAACGCATAACCTAAATAAACTCTTCTCCAGCGCCCCTTCTCCTCATTCTCTCAACCCCATACTCTCTTCTCTCAAGCGACCCTTCTCACATTCTCTCACTCTCAGATTCTCCTCTCCCACACTCTCACTCCGTCGAGCCCCTTCTCACATTCCGGCGAATCACGTCGGCTAGTCGGCGCACTTTGGCTTTCTTGGCGGTAGCTTCGGCGCGTTTCCGCTCTTCTTCTTCGCGTTTATTGGCGGCTTTTGATTTGGAGCCTTCGGCTTCCTGCGGTTTACTCCCATCTTCTTCATTTGCGAACAATAAGTTTCAGTTCGGAATTTCTTCTCGGAAATCTTCAGCGACGAATCTCGTTTTTACAGGTTCGAATTTTTTACAATTTTTAAATCTGATCTGTTTGGCGTTTATCCTAGTCTAGAATTTCGTTTTTTCATTTTTAGATCTGATTTTCTATTTTAGTTTTCAAATCTGAAAATTCATTTTTTCATTTTCAGATATGAAAAATAAGTCAGTTCATGCAATTGAAAACGTCGGCTGATTTTCTATTTTAGTTTTCCTCATGGCCTTTCGTTTTTTTTTTTATATATCTGATTTTTTTTTTACTTTTTTTGGCATTTTTAGGGTTTATTTTCAGATCTAGAATTTTCTTTTTAACTTTCAGTTCTGAAATTCTTATTTTCATTTTCAGATCTGGAATTGGTTCTTCTCGAAGTCGTCTCCCTCGAGCTCATCGGAAAACGTCGGCTACAATGTTCCTTTATTGTTCTAGATTCAGTTTTAATTTTACATTTTTTTTACATATTTACAATGTAATTTATTTGTATCTATTGTACATATTTTTTTCTCTCATTCTAAATCGATTATAGTGGTTTCTAATACATATTTGACATTATTAATGCAAAAATACATGTTATTGCGCAATTTGATTGTGATTTTAAATCATATTGTGGGAATTATTTGCTTTTGGAATCATGTCTTGATTTACCCCGTAAAAAAACGATTGAGCAATATGTGAGTTTGAGAGAAAAAAAATTAGCTACGGTCATTTGCGTCGCACCTAGTGCCACATGCGACGTAAATCAGCACGCATGTGGCACTAGGTGCGACGCAAATGACTTGGGCTCGCTAGCAACTGCTGGTATTGGCGTGTCTCCCATCCGCGTCGCATGTTGAGCTATGTGCGACGCAGATGATTAACCATTTGCGTCGCACGTTGCTCAACATGCGACGCAGATGGGAGACGCAAATGGCTATGGTATGCAGGGGCAAGGCGTTATCTGCGTCGCACGTTGAGCGGAGTCCGACGCAAATAGCTCATCAACTGCGTCGTGTGCTAGTTCGACGCAGATCCTGTTTCTTCATCCGACGCAAATCGTTGATTCTGGACTAGTGTGTGCATCGCATGGTTTTCGTCGATTTAGTCATCGTGGTGGTCAATCCTATGTTCGGTATGTCTGCATTCGCGTAAAAGCATGGTCATTCTAGGGGTCTCACCTAACTCAAAAAAAAAATCAGTCTTTTCATGCATATAATCTAAGGTCGAGTCTATTCAGAAAAGTGCATCTAGAAGAGTGATCATGGTAGAGTCAGAGTTGTCATGCATGTCTACCTTCTCCCTGCTATCTAACTAATCTTCCCTATTAATCCTACCCTATCATATTCCATCAATTTAAAAAAAAACTTATATTTTTCAAAATCAATCCTACACCCTCTCCTATTCTACCATTTTCGAAAATATTTACTAATCATCATCATACCATCTGATAAGCGTGTCGCGCACCTAACAAAAATATATAACCTAACTAGCCTCCTAACTATGTAGTAGGGTAAGTCAGGGTCGATCCCACAGAGAGAAAGTTGTTATGCGATTAGCTCTTAAACAATGGTAAGACTAAAGGAGATTAATATCAATGATGGCCTCGTCGAACAAACTATACTAATAAATATATAAATAAAAGAATCTAGAGTTAAGTATCCCTACTAAAATGAATTTGTACAATAATAATTCCTACTCCAAACTAGTCAACTAAATGTTGATAAGGAAAAGTACACCCTATAAAATACCATAAGCCTCTCCCGAGTATCTATGGCTTCCCTAATATGCACTCAAACCTAATCCCGTGGAATCATGTAAATTAAAGACATTAAACACGACACTCTAACTTCCTAACAGTACAATTCATTCTACCTACTCACGTGGAGAATTTCATGTCCTTAATTAAAATACCCAAATCCATCAAAACCTAACTCCCCTTGTGATCAAGACAATGGAATAATAATAATACTATTTATCCCTAATCTAGTATTGGAATATGCACAATCAATTAAACAAGAACAATTAAAAAATTAATTTGGGAATTTAAAGAAATAATCATGTATTAATTCATACTAGGGTTCAACTTAACAATAGATAAAAGAACTACTCAAGCATAATTGAAATAAATAAATAAGTTAGAGAAGAATAATTAAAATTCATAATAGAAAACAAAGGGAAAAGAAGGAGAAAATAAATACTTGAATTGATGGAAGAAAGGTAGATAGAGTCTTGAAGAACAATAAATATCTACAAGTTTCTCTCTCTAACTTCTCTCTAGAAACCCTACAAAGTGTATACAATAAAATATCTCCCGTCATTAAACAAATAAAAGAGTATTTATAACTTCCTAAAATAATAAAACCGACATAACAAAACGCGTCATGGAGCAGACCAACACGGACGTGTCAATAATGACACGGACGTGTTAACCTGTAACCATAAAAACTAGTATACGAAAATTGAAGATATCATAGTGACATGGACGTGTTGAATTGTAACTATAAAAACTAGTATACTAAAATTGAAGAAATCAGAGTGACACGGACGTGTCAAAAGTGACATAGACGTGTTGTCCTCTAATCGTTAGATTCCCTAACTCAAATTCGAATAGCTATAACTTTTGATAAGGAACTTTGTTTGGCACATATAATATATCGTTGGAAAGCTCTTCAAGTCTAGTTTCCAAACCAATTAGAATCACCTCATTATCATTTTTGTGTCAAAATTTATGGGTAAAATGGTGCGGAGGTATTATATTTCGCGCAAGTACACAAAGGCCTTTTGTATCTTCTTCAATTCCAATCCGTTTTAGGCACATGATATATCATTTTGAAGGTCATACAAGTGCCTTAATTATCATGTTCTTAAAAAAGAGTCTAAAGTACCTGATATTACATCAAAAGACCAAACAACCCGTGAAAGTACTGCAGCTTATAAAAAGGGACCTAAATATGCATAAATGCAATGTAAATACTCTAATACTACATGAAAATGCACCCTAATATGCAACTAAATGATGTTAGAATATGCACTTATCACCATCTATTCAAAAAAAATTTAAAAATTAATCCATCATCTTTTTCCAATAAAAGATTAAAATAATGGGTCCCTTTCACAAAATGAATTTCAAAAATTCTAAGCCTAGTCCAAACACCTTCATTCAATACAATCCAATCAGCCCAATCCAATCCATTTGCATTCATTTTTAGGCTTATGTGCATTAGAGACAATTTTGCATTCATCCTAGGCCCATCTAAATTTGAGTCCACACATTCACTAGCATTAGAGTTGATCTTAGGCCCATATAAGTCTAGTTTATGTCAAAATCTAGCCCCATTTGAATCTTTATGAGAAGTCTAGTCCAAGTATATTCCTAGTCCATTCCAATCTAAGTTTGGTTTTAATCCAATTCAAAGCTTAGGTCCATTTAGGCCCAATTCATTCCCTAGGTCTAGTTTGCATCCCTATGTAAACCCTAGTCGAAGTCTTAGGATTATACACTAGTAGAGAAATGATAATTTACGTCGGACCGGGACCGCCATTTTACGTCGGACCTTGGTCCGACGGCACATGTCTCGTCGCAGATGGGAAGACAGCCATCTGCGTCGGATAAGACACGACGCAGTTGATAAAATATTTGCGTCGGACACAACAAACATGCGTCGCATATAGCACTGCACCCACAACACCCACAGCAGTCCAGGAAGCTCCATCTGTGTCGCATGCAGTGCCACATGCGACGCAAATGGTGCTTCCTCTGCGTCGTATGTGGTGCCATATGCGACGGGATGGGGCTTCTGGGCTCCTGCCTTGGCTGCAGACATACCATCTGCGTTGCCGCATGCGGTGCTATATGCGACGCTGAGATGAAGCACCATTTGCGTCGCATATGGCCTTTGCATGCGACGCGGATGTTATATTTTTTTGTTTTTTTTTCAGCTTTTTTTTATTTTCAAAACTAAACAAACATTATGTTAATAATTATGAGCGAGAATATTCGGCGAGAGTCTCCTTTGTAATTTGGACAACCTAAGAAATCGTTTGGGAAAATTTTGCATATATATAACCAAAACCTCGTTTCGATACATCTCAATCAAGCAACCAATGTTGCAATCAATCAACCAACAAGGTTCAAGCAACCAATGTTGCAATCAATCAACCAACAAGGTTCAAGTAACAAAATATTATTCTAACCTACAAATACATACACTAACCATCAAACTTAGTCCGCTTCGTTAACGACCCGTACAAAGTATTCCGTAAAAGTTCTTTGAGGTCGTTGATCTCATATATGGAGTATGGCTCAAGACTTGACGGAAAAGCCTAGAAATATATTAAACTAGTTAATATACTTTAAAATTCTATAAGTATAAATAATGAATTTACAACATACATATACCTCATACAAATTCTACTCGATTCATAGTATAAGCGGATGATTAGAAACATGTATCTCTTCACGAAATAGCCGCATTCCACTCCTCCCTGATTGTTGAGCACACTACACCAAATTTAAGATATATATTAGAATCGAAAAAAAATCCTAAATAGAATTATAAAGTATCAAACACAAAACCATAAGAGTTTTACCCGCATATATGTCCAAGACAATTTAGTTCCTTTATTTGATCCTTCAAGCCGCGTGTATTTTGTATATGCACTAAGTATAGAGATTTTGTAACAATTAATTACTATAAACATTTATAAATTGTTTAAAATATCATAAAATGCATGTAAACTTATTAACATGTATAACAACTATGAACTTACGTATTCAACGGTATCTTGATAGCTAAGGATCTATCTCTCTTGATCGAATCAAATATATATACCGTTCTCTTAGATAGACAAATGACAAGAAGAATCCAATGATCCCTAAGGCATGAAGCAAAATGTGATGTTTTATATATATAACCACAAGTTCATAAATATAAAACAAAGTAAAGATTAGTTTAACTGACATACTTTTCAATATACGGACATAGGATGTAACGCATATATTGAATCGCTTTCATTGAACTTGCCATGTAGTTGATCACGACATCTAAGTGATTGCGTATCATGGTCGCTGAAATCATACTTGGACATTAACCAACCCACAAATTAAATAGTGATTAAGTCATAACTCATAAACATCAACTATCTAATATTAAGACATTAACAAATTAGAGATTAAGAAACAACATTAAGATTAAAGTAGAATTATTAAGATCAATGGTAAAAAACAAGAATGACTTGTGAATATAATTATATAGTAGAAAGGAATTATTTTAGAGCACTACAAACTATATAAATTCATGAGCACTACAAACTACAAACATCCTAAATATAATCTTAAAATTCAATCTTAAACTACAAACTACAAATTAAACTACAAACATCCTAAATTCAATCTTAAACTACGAACTACAATAACTCTACTAATACAATCACAAACTCCTTGATTAAGATCTAGCAAAAATAAGAAAAAAATTCCAAAAAAAAAAAGACAGAAATTGGTATAAAAAAAAGACATAAATTGAGACGAGGAAAATTGAAAAAAAAAAAAAAAGACTTACATTACGGAGACGGGGAGACGGGAAAGCGCGGCGGCGGCGTGACAGAGAGCCAGAGGCGGTGCGACGGAGGAGCGAGAGGCGCGACGGCGCGCGAGGCGGCGCGACGGCGGCAGCGGCGGCGCGACGGGGGAGCGACCGTTCAAGGCGGTGAGTGAGAGTGAGTGAGTGAGAGAAAGAGGAGTGCAAGAGAGAGAGAGTGAGTGAGAGAAAGAGGAGTTCACTTCGGACGGGCGTCGCAGGCGAGAGGGAGATGCTTGGGAGCAGCGGCGGCGCGACGGGGGAGCGACGTTCAGCAACAAGAGTGTTTGTGGGAATTCGCATGAGAGAGAGAGAAGTGCGAGTATTTGTGCGAATTGGCCCAACAGGGCGGGATACGAAAAATTAAAAACTATAAATAAGAGTCATCTGCGTCGGATGGGTCTATGGTCCGACGAGATGACTAATTAATAAAATTACTTGGTTGGGCTACAAAAATTACAAAGCGTCATCGCGTCGGATTGAGTCTATGGTCCGACGCAGATTAATAATTAATAAAATTGGCTGGGCGGGATACAAAAATACCAAACGTCATCTGCGTCGGATGGGTCTATGTTCCGACGCGTATTAATAATTAATAAAATTAGCTGTGCGGGATACAAAAAATACCCAAACGTCATCTCAAGGCTCGGATGAGTCTATGGTCCACGTGGGATGACTAATTAATAAAATTGGGCAGGCGGATTTGCATTTTGCGGACTTATTTGCGTCACATGGAATATTAATGCGACGCACATAGCGTCCCCATGTGCGTCGTTTGCGGGTATACATGCGACGCAAAAGGGGCTGTATAATTTTGCTAGGCTATTTACGTCCGGATGTTCCCAGGATCCGACGCACATATATCATTTGCGTCGAGTTTCTCTCGTACGACGCAAATAATCGGGACGCAAATCGTGAATTACCGTAGTAGTGATAAAAGATCGGTTCATTCCCTAGGTCTAGTTTGCATTTATATGTAAACCCTAGTCGAAGTCTTAGGAGTATAAAAGTTCACTCCCTAGGCCTAGTTTGCATCTCTATGTGAACCCTAGTCAAGTCTTAGGACTATAAAAAGTTCATTCCCTAGGTCTAGTTTGCATCTCTATGTAAACCCTAGTCGGAGTCTTAGGACTATAAAAGTTCATTCCTAGGTCTAGTTTTGCATCTCTATGTAAACCCTAGTCAAGTCTTCGGACTATAAAAGCCCGATCCTAGGTCTAGTTTGCATCTCTATGTAAACCCTTAGAAATTAAACTACTCACTTATAATTAGGGAAAGCATAATCATAATTAGATAAGTAAGCTAATATGTGAACTAGTAATGAAGAATAGACAAAAGACGAGAAAAATGCCAAATGAAGAATAAACCTTGAAATCAAGTACTTCTATTGAGAGATTTTATCTAATTGAGAATGAAAACAAGCTTTAAAACTAAATTAGGGTTCTTGAGAGAATAAAAACTACTTAAAGAGCTAGTAAGACTGAATAATATAATGATATCAAACGTGGTTTTTCTCCACTTAAAGGAGAAGTATTTATTTTAAAACAAGAAACCTATGCAACACACGCATTAAAAACGATTCAAAATGCGACCCGCCCGGGCGGAGGTGGGAAGAACTCCGCCTGCCTCTTTGCCTCTCCCCGTTCGAGCGACCTCTTGCCGATCGAGCGGCCTCCAAATTTGCCTTCTTGCGTGAAAGCAAAACTTCCACTCGCGCCGGGGGGCATCTTGTCCGAAGCCCCGCAAACAAATTCTTCTCTCAATATTCTTCAATTGCAATGATTCTTCCCTTCAACAATGCTCAAATACACGGGGTGAAAGTAATCAACTAGAGCAAAAGAGCTCCCAAATCTCACATAATACTAGGGAAAAATGGGATAAAATCATATAAAATAAGAACATATCGGTTACTCTTGTGTTTATGTCAACTTTATGAAAAAGTGTTAAGGAAAATATTTTGCATAAGAAAATAAATAAAAAGTGAGTTTTGAATATCTCATGGATTAGAATCCTCCACGTTTCTATTTAATTGCTACATTTCTATTGAAAAATCAAACTACCAACTTTGACCATGTGTGGTTTTGTTTGATTCGTATCTAGGGGTGTAAATGATGCGAGTCGAGCTCGAGTTTGGCTAAGCTCGACTCGAACTCGAAACTCGAAGTCAAGATCGGCTCGACTCGAAAACTCGCGAGCTTGAAGAAATCAGACTCGACTCGAACTCGAAATCCGAACTCGAGCTCGCACTCGAACTCGAATCAAGCTCGAACTCGCTCGAACTCGAACTCGAATCGAAGCTCGAACCCAAAGCTCGAACTAGAACTCAAATCAAGGCTCAACTCAAACTTGAGTCAATCGATGTACCTTGAGTTAGGTACTTGGAGTAGCCTTTTATAGAGGAAAAAAAGTTAGTGTTTCATTGTCCAACCAATGTGGGACTTTATGAAACAATATACGTAGAAAACAATAGTTTCCCGACTAATGTGGGACAACTAAAATTAAACAATAAGGCTCAACTCGAACTTGAGTCAATCCATGTACCTTGAGTTAGGTACTTGGGTAGCCTTTTATAGAGGAAAAAAGTTAGTGTTTCATTGTCCAACCAATGTGGGACTTTATGAAACAAACTTTGGTAGAAAACAATAGTTTTCACCCAATGAAGAAATGCAACAAATAGTTTTTTGTTCCATTTATAAAAAAACACAAACTTAAAGTTTTATTTCCCAACCAATAATGGGACAACTAAAATTAAACAATAAGGATAGCTATAGTAGTAACATTTTATATTGAAAAAAGCTATTGTTTACACTACAAAAACCAATGCGGGAATTTTTGATATTTTACATGAAATATCGTTTTTAATAATTTTACGTTTGTTCATGAGCTTTCGGCTGAGACAAGGCTAAGGCTTGTTAAAATCTTGAACTCGACGTGTTAACCATCACCTAAAGACAAACTATGATTAAATTCCACCATGAAAAAAATATTTTCTATATTAGTATTAATTTTTATTTCATGGATTGAATTCTTTGAAAAAATTTGAGAATTATTTATTGAAATTACAAGTATTATACATAATTTTTTTTCGAGTTTCTCGTGAGCTTTTCGAGTCGAGTATGTTAGCTCGGCTCGACTCGTTAGTCATCGGAGTCGAGCTCGAGTCGAGCCTACTCGAGTCGGCAAATGCCCCAGGTTTTCACGGAGTTGATCTCGAGTAGCTCGCGAGTTGTCTCGTCTCATTTATACCTCTATTCGTATCGATGGTATAGATTCATAAATTCAAATTTTTATAATTTTACTCAAAAGTAATAAGAGATATTAAGGGTTAAAAAAAGTCTTGAAAACCATGCCCAAACAGTGTACCAATTAAATAGATAAAGAGGGAGTATTTTGATAAAATGTTATTTTTTCTCCAAGTATATATTTATTTTCTTTTTTTTTCCTACTTTTACTCTAACTTGTTTTATAGTAAACGTGATATAACTAATGCTTAAGACTTTGATTTGCTTTCTCCCAAGTTTCTCCCAACTAACTTACCATGAGTAAGTGCCTAAAAATTAGGAAACTTCTTCGTTAGTAGAGAATAAGTCAATTGTGGTTAAGTCTTGTGCGGGCTATAATAGAGGCTTATCTCTTTTTTCCAAAATGCATCGACTTTTAGTAGTCCCTCCAAAATGTTTCTGACTTTAGTAGTCACTCCAAAATGAGTATGACTTGTGTCATTCTATAATGTCTCGTGTGGAATAATATACAAACGGTTATATTTTTCTATTCAGTTGTATTGATTCAGATTGCAGTTCTACATGTTCCAAGTTCCTTTACTATTCTTCGACTTCTACATACAAGAGTTGAACCAATTTATCAAGTGTTTGTGTTTGAGTTTGGGGTTAAAGGGTTTGAGTGTACTCTTGTAATGGGGACTTAGTTAACATTTGAGTGAATTCTTGTATCAAGTTCGAGCTAAGAACTTGAGTAAGTTCTTATTGTGTATACGTAGACTTAAGGTGGTGTCTATTCGCAGAGGTGAAGGTTGGAGTAAACCTTTTGTAAGAGTTGTGGGAATTCTTGAGAGACTTAGAGTTAAGTCGTGAGTAAAGAGATATTGAAGAGTAGCATTGTGATTGAGGAATCATAGTGGGGAGAGTGGGTTTCGAGTAGAACTTGCGAGAGTTTGGAGTTATGAGTGGAACTTGCGAGAGTGAGCATATAATAGGCTATAATTGAGATGTTCCCCTATTATAGTGAAGAGTTTAAATCATGAAGAGAGTCGTGGATTTTCTTCTTATATTGAAAAGAAGTTTCACGTAAAAATCTCTCTTAAACTTTAAGTTCCTTATTTGGTTATGTTTTAAATTTCGTATTATTTAGACAATAAGTTCTACACCGGAATTTACCTTTTATAGTGTTCTTTTCGGAGTTAACAAGAGGGGGTTAGCTAAACGCAACCCCACTTTAGTAAGCCTTGACCCTCAAACCCTTCATTTATCATATTCTCTCTAGAAAAATCTTCCTCTCTAAAAAAAATATTATCTCCTCCTCCTTCCCATAGTTAGAGAAACATAAATTGTAAAGACCTAATTGACAAATTTGAATTTGATACTCGATGGATAATTATATTTGTCCCAAATGAACTTCAATGCGATATAAGTAATTTGTTCTTTTTCTTTCGTACCTAATCAATTTTGTGCGATTTCAAGAAATACTTAGCACTATTTTGTGCAATCTCCAAGAAACTTGAGGTTACTTTGTTTCGTATGAAATTGAAACGAAAAGCAGTCAAATGTTTCTTGGTGATTGTATGAAACAAATAAAGTTGTTTCATGAAGATTGTATGAAACAAGCTAATGTGTTTCACAAGGCTTGCATGATTATATGTCATGAGAATAACGAGAGAGTGTACTTAGTTAAAAGTTAGAAGCGGATTGATATTGAAGCTAGACTTCATCCACGGGAGCCACGAGCTACGGGAATGAAGATAGAACAACTAAGGTTCAAGACAATATAATGAGATATGTGTTATACGTTGTCTTGTCAAACATAAGCCGATGACGAGTAAAACAAGATTTTGTTCAAACAAGAGCTAGCAACACAGAGATAATACACAAACAACAATTAATTACTAGCGCATACACTTGATGAGATTACACTACTTCATTCAATACACATGAAAGCATAGCAAGCATTTCATACTGAGTTATATGAAACTTGATGTGACCATTTTGCTCAATATACATGAAGTACTAAAAAGCTATTTCATTCAATTTTTAAATTCGACCAAATAACGTGAAAACGGAAAATCTACTCAATATTGGGGATAAATTTCACCCAATTTTGCAAAATCTGCAAAAATTTCTTAAAAAATGGATACAAAAAGTATTGATATTTTGTAAAAAAATACGGGAAAAACAAATCTTCACAAACTTGCTTGGAATTATAACCAATTTCCTTCAAAATGGAGGTAATTCGCTTAGCCTAAAGCATGACCTAACTCATCCAATTCGCAGCAATTGAACTCTTGGTTGCATCGAAGCAAATTGAAGCTATTGTTGCACGAAAATGGAGAAAGGAGAAAGAGGAAGAAAGATGGAGCAATATCGCAACAATTGTAGTATTAATCTCTCATTTTCGGTGACATATGAAGAAGTTGGGTGAAATTATGGGAGGAATTGGGTGCAAATTTTGGACGAGAGAGGAAGAGGATGAGGAGAAAGGTGGGAGGAATAGTGAGGGAGAAAGGGGTTATGAGAAATAAGGGTATTTTGGATATTTTTAAAGGGTTGTGTTTAGTTAAAAGTAAGGTTGTATTTAGCAACCATGAACAAAGATTTTAAAAACACTCTATTTTTGATGCGGCTTATGTGTCTCCATAAAAAAGTGAGCACCTAAACGTCCAAAAGTGGTATTAGTTAGGTAGATCACTTATAAAACAAGCAATATCAATTGGTCAGATGTGGTTGCCACCAATCAAATTGGAGCTATGCACCCAAAAAGGACCCAGATAAATAAAAGGCTATGTTTCCACCCTCTTTGAACTATACCAATGTATAAATAAATCTCTACTTATATATTTGCTATGGAGGAGGTATGATGCACTAGTTGAAATGAGTGGAATATCCAATAATTTAAAGCAATGTTTCTTTTTTTATAAAAAAAAAAAAGAGAATATATGCGATTTCTAGTATGGAATAAGTCGAAAATGGAATATGCAATCACCATTAATAATTGACAAAATAGATTGACGCGGTGGAATTCACGAAATTAATTAAATCTTTAATCAAAAAAAAGTTTGCGATATATCCCTAACATAATATTTTCGTATTCACAAAGTTCAAACAATATGGTTTGTTAATATTCTGATACGTTAAAGAACTATACTTAAAGCCGTTGGTAATGAATTATTAAATCATCGATCAAATTTTTGATAACGGTATCGAACGGTTAAAAAATCGGTCACCTTCAAATTAAAAGATAATAACATCTAGAAAAGAACCTCAATAATTTACATGACTACAAAAATAATTTTAGATTAAAAAATATGTCAATTTACGTACGTATAATTTCCATAAGATTGTTGACGACGCATCGCGTGCATATAAGCTTGGTATTACTAAAATGAACGATGAGCCAACTTGTTGAAACAACCCTTGACTCTTATTTGCCCTCCGCGCATATCTTAGGATGGACTTGCCAAATAAAGAGCAAGGAAAATCTTCCCTTATATGGAGTATGTACTTAAAAGGATTAAATTCTTGTTGGCATAAATTCATTAAAAGTCATAAACCCTTCTCTCAAGAGCCATAATACGAGTGTCCAAATTGTGAAATAGCATAATTCTGTATTCTGTCTCTGTTTTTCATTGATTTTTATTAAGTCACTATCATTTTATTCTGCCAATAGCTATGTACTCTTGATAACCTAATATACAAAGTTTAAGCTTAAATCTCTTAGATCCATATTGGTTTGAACCTCTTTGTTATGAGTTGGTCTCATAGTCTAATTAAACTTCACCATATATTTACAGTCATGTATAAGACAAAAACATTATCACGTAGCAAATGAAAAAAATTGTAATATTAGGTTATAAGTATATGAAAATGATAAGAGTACGATCAAAATTTTCGGATCTAATTCGATCATATTAGATTTTAACAAATATAAGTAATAAGTCCTTCAAATAAGGTGATGAGAACATAACCTTAATAACAACATTTGACATGTGAATTTGGCATGGAAAAAAAAAAGAGAACATAACCTTAATAATTTTTTAGACATGTGAATTTGGCAAAAGAATTCATTTTTTTCATGTGACCTTGAGGTTACAATCCAATATTCTTTTCAAATAGATAATATTGAGGTTACGATCTTCTCTTTAAATCGAACCTACTCCCTAACGACAATACAACTCCCTTAGTTATATTAGAAGTTGATATTGTAGCCAAACCCTCATTAAATATTGTGTTTATGACGCAAAAAATAAAAGAAGTGGGGTTAAGCTACTCCATTGCGTTTCTAATCAAACGACATTTTAATCAAATAAATTGTTTCCATAATATAACTTATTCTAGAATACAAATGCAATTTTAAATGCAACTTTATAATATCAAGTTAAGGAGACTAAGGTTGCTTAGACAAGAGTATTGTTGCTAATTGAAACTTGCAAACTAAAGAGTGCTTCTATCTCTAGCTTCTTTTGCCCCCTCCTAAAGTTGTTAGGTAGTTATATTAATTTGATCATGAAACATCTTGTGGTTTCAAATGATTTTGGAATACGGGAAATGATTTTTTTATTGAGACAAAAGGTGATTCAAATTACATGGCTTACCATATACGAAAGGAAATAACATATTTGAGGAAGAAGAACCATGTTAAGTTTATATACTATTGTTTTGGCATGGCAATCTAAACTTGAGTTTTAGTGTACTCCACTTACCAGTGACCACTACACGTCTACACGTACAGACAGCTATCGTATCCCCATTACCGTCAATCTGATCATTTTTATCGGATACAAAAAAAACACAGTGCAAAGCCTTGTCATTTTGCTGTTTCTTCTTTCCTTGCCCCCTGATTTGACTGCCTTATCTTTTCTTCTCTTCCTCTTTTATTTAGGGAGAATGATAATAATCAATCAGGATTAGATGAAATAGAAGAAAACCATTCAAATAATTCTTAGCTTGATATATACATTTCCGAAAAAGTTGTGATGAAATCATATATTCCGTGTGTTGCATGGGCACTAGGTCAGAGACCTAGTGTCATATGATATCAAATTTTCTAGGAAAATATGCATGGATGACATCGATCTATCTTAGTTAGCAAAGTCGTGTGGGAATGGTACTCAAAACTAGGATCGCGTGCATTTCCATCACTATATTTAAGTATTTTTTATTCAACTTATTTTAAACATTTCGGGAAAAAAATAAGTTTAAATAAGAGCAAGAGTCAAGTTGGGATAAGATAAGTTAAGATAAATTAAAGTAAGATAAGATAAAATAAGTTGAATAAAATAGACTACTAACTATGTTAGGCAACATAACAAACAAGAATATAAGTTCAAATATGTTAAGATAAGATAAGATAAGTGCGAGATAAGATAATGTAAGATAATATAAGAGCAAGATAAGATAAAATAAGTACGATAAGTCGAAATAAGTTGAATCAAATACAACCTTAGTCGCCTCATTTACATAAAAAAAGATAAAAACTTAATTATATAGAAACAATATTAAAAAAAATACTTGATAGTTAATCAAAATTACTTCAAAATAATTAAAATATGTAAATAGTTAATTGTTCGACACGAATTGGTTGGTTAGATCGGTTAACAAGAGATCAACGGTTTTACATTATGCTTTGCATTTTACGTATCAGCTTTTAGCTAATGGTTTGATACATATTTTGGTGCATCTTAAAGCCTTTGGCTAAAATAAAACTTACATCATTAATTTAGAAGAAAACGGTGGATATTGTTCTCCACATCTCTAAATTGTGGACGCTTTCAATTTAGTACTCAAGCAACTGAAGAGATCTATATAGTTTCTTTGTGTGCGTGGTGTTTGATAACCACTTCTGTTGATCCCACTGAAACGAGACTGATTATACGAAACTGTCATATTCCACCTCATGACCCATTTACAAAGCCATGGTGGACTTTGGAGAAGATGATTTTAAGTTATTAAGTTATTAACTACTTTAATCGACTAATTAACGCATGGTGATAAGATTAACTTAATACTATTGCACTATTAGTAGTATAAATTTCCCACTTGCAAACCGTTGGTGCATGACCAAAATTAATTTCCTTCTTTGTTGTCTTTTTTTATTTTTTTAAGTAAAATTGATTCATTGGTAAAAGAGTTATATGATATCTGCAGAGGAAGTTAAAACTAGCAAATACAAAGAAATGTAAATCAAATAGTAGGCTAGTTTACTCCTTTTTACATCGATGTTTGATACGCCCTAAAGGCGCAGGACTTTTGATTTATTGTGGTTTTGAAATCCAACTACATCGATGCAATTGATTAAAGACCAAAGAGCTGATTGATGTTGCAATACTGCACAGATTTTCATCAACAAACCAACTGCATCTGAAAAATTGAAAAATATAATCCCAAACTCTCACAAACAGAGTGATAAAACTAAGTGTATTAATTAGTGATAAAACTAAGTGTATTAATTAGTGATAAAACTAGTTAAATAAGTGTGTAAATCTAAACTAGAACAAAAAAAGACAGTGGTATGTTAAACAACTGTAGCCACAAAATTTCATAGTAAAGAAACCTTTTTGAAACATATAGCACCATATAATATTTCAAAAAAATATTGCCACACTATATATACTTTCATAAAATACTTGCCTACTTGAGATATAAATATGGTCGACCTAACAAAGTGGCCAGATGAGACAAGTTCCACATAATTGATCTATCATGTTGGTAATTTGGTAGGTAAAGGATAAAGGCCATTACCCCCTTTATTTTTTGGTCTTCAAATCATGCCTAGCTATGTAAATTGCATATCTTATTTGATCACGTCCACGTACATTCTACTCCCATGTATATGCACAATATATATATAGGTGGAAAAACATATAAAGCACCCAAAGAAAAACATAGTACAAAAATTAAAACAAGAGAGAGAAAATTAGTCTCAAGCCACTCCAAATACAAAACTATTATTAAGAAATCTAAAGGAGTGGGAAAGAGAGATAAAAAAGATCATGGAGTGGAGAAAATGTTATTTGGATTTGCTACTGGTGCCTTCTGGTTTTATTGATTCTGACTGCTTATCATGTTTGGCTATGGCACAAGGTTCGAACCCAGCCATTCTCCACCATCATTGGTACTAATTCAAATGCAAGAAGATATTGGGTAGCTGCCATAATGAAGGTAAGTAGTAATAATAATAATAATAATAATAATTTCCTTCATTTCCCGTATAGTATTAACTTAAGATTTGGTAATTTGATGATTGGCATAACCTCGTCATATTCGAGGTTTATGCATGCATGGTGAAACTTATTAGGGCATGTCAAGTTTTCATTAAATCATCAATCATGCATCAAAGAATACTTCATCGGTTTTTATTAATGCAATATCTTACTTCTGAAGTTCAGAGTTTATAAAATTTGACTATATTTTCACTATATATAAAGTTAAATATATTATAATGTGGTGTCTAGCTGTGTAATTTCTAAATAATATACCTTATCTAATCTTTATTAATACTCTCTCAGTATTTTAGATGTAACGTTGAAAAGACTTTTTCACGTTTGTCGAGCACGAAACTTTTGACCGATAATATCTCTAATTGGATAAAAGTAAAAATTATACAAAATATATATTTGGAAAGTGTAGCACCGTGACCGAATCAAACAAAGAACCACATGATTATATTTTTCTTATGTATAAATAACTGATTAATGGCTGAAGTGTATTGGATGAATAGTCTTTGAGAAATTGATATGTTAAGTATCCCAAAAAAAATGGAGAAGTACGTAAATATAAATTAAAGATCAAAGTTGTACGATGAATGCGTAAAAGACGAGCGTTACAAGTAATAAAAATGACGAGAGGGTATTTAATAGTTAGGGGAAGATGAACTCAATGGTATTATGAAAGGTGATCTATGAGTAAGAGTATAATGAAATTATCCTTATTTTTCTTAAGAGAATCCTTTAATTTCATATAATGAACAATTGAGGAGGGATAAAAATCTCAAATTTTTTTGTTACGGTAAAATGCGGGATAGATTATCATATGCTATTACGTGTAATTCATTATTAACAACTTTCTGTTTTATAGAAACTGAAAAGCAAAACCTCTCATAAAATATTTCATGTACCGTACCGCACAAACTTTAAAGCACGATCTTCCTAGTACATGAGATTTGGTTTGTTTTATTTCATTTCTGTTTCGGACTTTCGGTTATATGCCTTACGTTTCAACTTTCAACCTCGCTTAATACTTAGCATGTACAGCATGCATGGAAAACACCAGTTGCATATATAGCTTAATCATTGATTAGGGAAAGAAAGTATATTAAAGAGAAGAAATTATGGCGGACAAAGTAAAAACTTGTGAAAACCTGCAATATAAATATGATCATCTCATTATCTTTATTAATAATCACATGTGTACTCCAGATGTCCACAAACCCAAGATGGCCGTTTAAAAATTTGAAAACATGTGTACCCCAGATTCAATATTTAATACAAACGGAATGAATGCAAAATTATGGGGGTCACAACTAACTATAAAATAAAGACAATTTGTAAGGCAATAACATGAATAATGTCTACCCATTGTGAGAATTGAGATACACGTAAAAAAGTGGTGGTGATAACCGTCTAGTAGTTGCCTACACGCAATTTGACGCACAATATCAAGATGTAGATATTTATTTATAGTACGTATTTTTCTTACAACTTTTGCTTATTCTTTATTACTCCCTCCGTCCCATAATATAAATCGTTTGCATTTTTTGATGTCACAAAATGTTGTTTTGCTTTTATTTTTTAATTCCACGATTTTAACGGATTTCTTTAAAACCAGCAACCAGTCATTTATTTCTTTCCTTGGAATAGTTTTTTTCTTTGTTTATTGAACCTAAGGGTTTGAATTAGTCATATATTTAATGCTTTTTAACCGATTATGCACCATTCTATTCTCCAAATCAGACTTTTTCTACAATATTAATTGTTTATCGTTCATATTCCACTTTCGCTTAATTTCGTAAAAAATGAGAAATAAGCATTATATTATGGGACGGAGGAGTATTATAATATTTCCCATTTTGTCTCGATTATCACACTAAAACCCACCCACACCCCTCCCCAATGAGTAATTAATCCCCACCAAATCCCAATTACTTCATCAATTCACTTAATTATACCCCCATTAACAAATTAAAGCCTCTAGTCACCCCTTCATTTCAAGTCACTTAATTCTACCCCTATTAACAAAGCCTCTAATTACCCCTTTATTTATGTGATCACTAGTTGGCTTATTTGCTTTGTCAAACCTGAAAAATCAGACTAAGACTAAGGAAGTATCCAAGTCATGGTATGCATTTATAGACTCGTGAATTTTGTTTTGTCTTACATTGCAATTATCTTTAGTTAGTGGTAGGATTATTAAATATTGACTAACATATTCATGATCCACTCAAATTTTGAGTCCACCAGATAAATATAAATTAGAACAATCCATCTTTTTTGTATGACACGTCGCAAAAGCATACTCAAATAATGGTAGCATTATGTAGGACCTAATATAACTTCATAATCTTAGTAATTCTTATTAGTAACCCCATATATAAATGCATTATTGGTAACTCGCGTGTACTAATTCGTAACCCACGTTGCATCATCAACATATGACTTGGTGCATTGCATGTCTATATTTTAGATTTCTATTATAGGAGAAAGCTTTAAAAATATATATATAGAGAGAAACTAGTTGTACATGCAATGTTATTGATTGATAGGTTTAAATAAATTACAAAAAACAACTGTGGGAAGTTCTACTTCTGCCTCTAATACTATGAGGAAGTAATATAAGATCCTCATCTGTTTTTGGATCTTATTTTGACCATAAGATATACTGACAAAAACATAAGAACTAGTATGTTATTAGATTCCTATCGAAAGTACTAAAAGTTTATCGTTAAAATATTTTCATCTAATATAGTTTGAAATACTACTTTATATCTTTTTTATCTACTATTTTCACATTTGTCAAGGTACACCTCTTTTATTAAGAATAAGAAAAATTATATGAAGTTCATATTTCGAAAATATTTGTTGTTCGGATTGAAAAAATCTAACAAGGATCCTACAGCTGACTTTTTCTTTCCTTATGTATAAATCACAAATAATGATGGTCAATGTAAAGTATGGGAATAATGTCAAAGTACAAAGTGTGTAGATTAAATATAAACGGTGGAGTTTGTTATTAGTCAAGATTTAGCCTCAAGAAAATTGAGCAATTGATTTATGCTACACTTGTTTCAACGATACATGCACCATTTTCTATATCGTATACAAACCAAGGGGTGAGGCGAAAGAGGGTTGTGATTGCATTTCAAACCCATGTGATTATGTTTAAAGGAGAGATATATTTCAAACCCATGGCACACAATTTGAGTATTTAACAGTAATTTATATATCTTTAATAACTTCCAGTTCAAATAGACAAATACCATGTTATGATTATGAACATGGGAGGATTCTAGATAGGCCACTCGAGAATTTTCAAACGAGATGGCGTGATGAAATAGCATATCTAGAAGTTGTATGAAAAACAACTCGGATATATTTAAAAATCGTTATTATTTATCAAATTGCAGTAATTTTTTTCACGCTTGTCGATGCACAACTTTAATTGTGGATATTTAGTAGTAATTATATATAGTTAACATTTTACATACTTCTACTAATAATTTAATTTATAGCCAATAAATTTGGAAAATATTAATAGGTGGAATTCATAACAAACTAACAAAACGGTGATAGGTTAAAAGATTATACAATCAATCAATATATATATATATAAAGGGAGGAACTTTTTTTTCTTTTCGGGAACATAGGGAGCCCCTCAAGATTTGAGGTCGTGAGCGCGCCACGTAGGATTGTCATGTCATCAAATTTAATTTTCTTTTTACAAAAATAGAGTTCTACATAGATTTAAATACATATAAGGAGCTTTGGAGTAAGCCGAAAATTAGGGGTTTCGTGTTGAATGAACAACTTAAATTATTATATTATGTAATTTGTGTATAACTTTTGCTACGTAATTCGGAATATTATAATTTTTGTACCATTGGATAGTGCTCGAAATATGCTCCGAAATAAGATCCATATACGATATAGTTCTACAACTTATGAATAGAGAGTGCCACGTAGGATTGCCATGTCATTAATTTTTATTTTAAATATAATAAAAAAGAGTTCTACACATTTAAATACATAAAAGGAGTTTTGAGGAGGGAGAAATTTACGTTTAGTTTTTGAATAAACAACCTAAAATTATTATATTATGTAAATTGAATATAACTTTTCTTACCTAATTCAAAACATTATAATTTTTACCATTGAGAGTGCTTGAAATATGCTTCAAAATGACAACCATTTACAATATAGTTTTACAACTCATAAATATATGGTAAGACATTTTTTAGTCTTTCTTTTAGATAAATATAATAATAATTAAGCTATTAGTATAGTGTACAATATGTGATTATATTATTTTATAATACGTCCAATTTACGGAATTAGACATATTCTATATCTTTTAAAACCTCACCTTAATTGCTCCAGGGAACCAAAATAATTTAGTATTGCAACAAAATTTATTAAGTAATATTTATTGTTACAACAAAAAACTAAAATCTATAGCGATAAAGTTACATATATATTAGAATTTTGGATGATGAAAAATTAGAGTTTGATTTTAAAAACAACCTTAGAATATTATAGAGAGCTCCATCTAAGCATGTCATGTTATAGTTTTTATTTTTAATTTTTTTTAAAAAAATAGTGTTCACCATAGATATAAATACATACAAGGTTTTGGATAAGTGAAGATTACATTCGATTTTAGAGAAACAACCTAAATTATTATACTATGTAAATTGAATATAACTTTGGTTACAAATTCGCAATATTATAATTTTTTTTTACAATTGGAGAGTGCTCGAAAATATGCTTGAAATAAGTTCCATATACAATATTGTTTTACAACTTATGAAAATTTATTTATTTGGATGAACAATAACGTATTATTTATTCTTTATTTTAATTACATGTAAAAATAACTATAAAAATAGCGTATTATATATGACAATATTAATTATATCTTTGAAAATCATACTTTTTAAAATTTGAGTTATATAAAGATAAAAATACATATTTATAATTTTGAACCTATAGCATACCATGGTGGCATTACATGAATCAAATGAAAGTTTGTCAACGACATTGCAAAGGTATTATGCAATTCACTAATTATTTTATTCATAGAATATTTATTGTATACATAATTATTTATGTTTGTCTTTTCACATATATCTATATGTCGGATCTTATTCTTTTTCGCATGAACTTGATCCTACTAAACTAATTGGGAAATCAAGGTTCGCGTTTCTAGAGTATTTGAGGTCATGGATCATAAAAAAGGAGAAAGTTCGATAAGTCTTGATAGTTTTATATTTAATTAATATTATTCATGATACCGTCATTATGATTTTTTTTTCACTTTCCCATCTTCCATTCTATATGCGTTAGTGTTTATGTGCCATTAAAAGTTGAAGTTGTGGTACAGACACTATGTTTTCGTAATTTTTTGTCATGCATCTATTAAATAACTACCCTCTACTTTCTTGAAGTATCATTGGGTGTTCTTCATGTTAAAATTGTGTTAACTATATTAGTCATACCAATTATAGGGATACCATTTAATAATAGACTTAGCTACAATATTTAGTTGAATATTAAAAATATAAAATTCATTGTTTTTTCACCATATACCCCGATAAATTAGAAAATTCACCATATACCCTCAATGTTTTAAGAATTCACCATATACCCCTAAGTTTTAAAACTGTGCACCATGTACCCTTTTGCTAACGGATGTTAACTCGCCGTTAGTTTTATTTACGATTTTGCCACCATTATCCCCTAACCCTAATGCCTAATTAACCTAACTCCCAAACCCAAATACCCTCACCCCCCCACCCCCTCCCCACCCCCCGCCACCCCCACTCCCTCCCCCCGTCATCCCCTTGGCGGCCCATCACCCCCTCCCCCTCCCCCCCCCCTCCCCCCTCCTCCCCGTCGATTTCCGCCTCTCCTCCCCCCACCCCTACCCCCTCCCCCGTCGATTTCCCCGCCCTCTCCCTCCCCCACCCCTCCCCGTCGATTTCCCCGTTAAACCCTCCCCTTCCCGCTGAATCTAGGTTGAATCCCCAACCCATAACAAAAATGGGAACCAACAAATGGACCAACAATGAACCCCATGAGAACTCGATGATTCCACCGGCGAAATCAAACCCGGACCTCCTCCCTCCTCTGTTGCCGTCCGCCCAAAACCGGAACTTCCTCCCCTCGCTTTCGAATTCATGGGCTACGAGGGAGGGGGAGTTCGAATTTCGTGGGATTTCGACGGTGAACGGAGAGGGGGGGGATTCGACCGTGAACGAAGAGGGGGTAGGGGATTTCAATGGTGAACGCAGAGGGGGGGAGGGGGGAGGGGAGATCGACCAGGGAAGTGGGAAGGGGGAGATCGACGGGGGAAGGGGAAGGGGAAGGGAAGCTGGCGTTGGTGGAGTGGAGGGAGGAGGGTGGGGGCTGGGGTGGGGTGGAGGGGGGAGGGTGGTGGGCTGGGTGGGTTAGGGTTTGGGGGAGGGAGGATTATAATTAGGGTTAGGGTATTAGGATTTTAGGGTTAATGGTTAATGGTGGTAAAATTGTAAATAAAGCTATGATGAGTTAACGCAAAGTTATCAAAAGGGTATATGGTGAACGTTTTGAAAACTCGGGGTATATGGTGAATTTTTAAAACATTGAGGATATATGGTGAATTTCTTGATTTGTCGTGTATATGGTGAAATAACCATAAAATTTATATATCGCAATAAGAAATCTAGAAATTAGAGTATAATGACAAATACTTTATCCGTTCTTTTTCTACTGCAACAATGGGTTTGGGCATGGTTTTCAGGGAAATGAAAATGGGTAGTTTCGCATGAGGTACCCAATTAATTAACAAGAGTAGGGGATAAGTAAATCCTTAATAAAGTAAACGCAACTTTATGAGGTAATTTGATGAGTAATTAATGATGGTTTTATTAACATAAAGTAAAGGCAATATTGTCAATTATAGTTGTTTTTTTTACTAAAAGTGGATTGGCCCAAATAGATGAAACTACCGAAAGTGATGATTATTGCAATAGAAAAGAACGTAGGAAGTATGTAAATAAAATGGTGTTGAAAAATCACATTTTTACAACACAAAATCAACAATGTTTACAAAAAAATTTGCAAAATAATAATATAAACAAGAACCCGTACAACGTACGGGCTTCAAAACTAGTAACCATTATTATGGGAAACTATTTTCATTCCATCCACGACCCGTCAACCCATGTGCTTTCACTTCAGGATATTTTAGCCAACCTTAACTTTTATAAGCTCAATAGGAAATTCATTCAAATTCAAAGTTCTAGATAATTTATGAACAAAGTCCACTAATGAAATCATACCTTTCATGCAACATAGAATAGTGGTTCAGCAAAAGTGTAGCATGACTCGGCCAATTATAACATGTTTAACTTTACATGCTCACTTCTTCTCATACTTATTGGTTATGTAAAATAAATATAAGTTTATTCACTTCTACCTGAAGAAAAAGTGGTCAAAATTCATGTTGCATTACCTTGCCCTTTTTACATTCTTTATTATATTTCATGACCTATCTCTTGCGGAAAGTTTGAGTTTAGGGTTAATTAATTAGAGATAAAAGGCATCATTAATTTGTTAGTGCACTTCTTTTGTTGGAATTTGGGTTTTAATGAAATGAAACTCAGATAAAGATATTATGTCTCAAAATTATTATTGTATTTTATTGGTTCATTGTTGTTATTAATATAAGGGTTTTTTGTCGAAAGGATCTAATAAAATACAATTTTTGTAGGGAAGGACCTAATAAATTTTTTTTGTCTAAATGACCTGTTAAAAAATCTTCGGATTGTTAAGAGGAACCCAGGTTTATGAATTTCAAGCCAAAAACTCTATTTTTTTTTCGGAAATTGAAGGAAAATGTCGCAAAATCATCTTGAAGCAATAAAATTCTGTCAAATGTAGTTGTGGTGTCCCAATTGCAAAAAGTCAACGCCGGAATATAGTAATTTTGGCCTAAAATTCATAAACTGGTTCCTGTTAACAATCGAAAGTATTTTAATAGGTCCTTTTAGACAAAAAAAATGTTATTAGGTCCTTCCCTACAAAACTTGTATTTTATTAGGTCATTTCTGACAAAAAAACCCTTAATATAATTTACTATTTATCATTTAAAAGTTTAGAATACTTTATAATCAATGATTAGAGTAAGTGGCACATAAATAGTATACAAATTACAAAGTATGGAAGTAAAGATTTAAGTTCCTGGAGCAGTTTATCATGATCCTAGCTAGCTTGCCACTAGATCATAACAAGTTTGATTATTGCACTTTCTTTTCCATTTGCTCAATAGTACCATAAGATCATCAATATCTTCTTTTCACTATGATTGTGTCCTGTGACAAGTTTCGTCACCATCTTTCTTAGTGGTATGGTATGCTAGGTAATTGACGGGCTTTTTAACTGAGGTCTGTTTTATGCTTAATGGGTTGTGTGTCATTGGATAATCTAGCAATGGTTATTGCTTCCATCTTTGTCTGGTGGCAGGGATTGATTTTTGTTGGGTGCGGGATGAGGTTATGGATAACTTGTACTTGGGGCCCTAGCAATCAAACATACCTGTTCGTTCCATGAATATTACAACATTTGCCTTATTCTATAGTTTCACATTGATCGTAACATTACCTTATTTGGTAACACATTCTATCTCATCATCACAACCAAGAGTCCCTCCTTTCTCAATCTTTATCTCTCTTCTCCTCTTTAATAAATGTGCACTCCCCTTTGTTGCAGTTTACATGAAACAAAGGAAGTATAACATTACCAAATTTTTATTTTTCGAACATATTGTAGGAAAATAGGTGAAAATGACGAAATCTGCGTCAAATAATATGAGGCAGTTACAATGATGTGTTATGAACATTGTTTCAGAACTTTAGCCTGATTATGATGCAATCATATTTTAGTGTTACCCTCTGATCAAGATTTGCACAACTCTCTCCTGAACCAAGTCTCATAATGATGGACCTGTACACATAAAAGGCTCATAGAGGTGGGCTTCACAGTGCACGATTCAACAAACTAAATGCTAAGCATATCAGAATACTAGCTAATAAACAAATAATCAGTGTGTACATCCATAGTAATAAAACTTAAAATAACAATTAGAGTGGTCACACTAATAAACAAATTGAAAACAATTTATGTTTTTTCCGTGTGAAACAAGCGACTTCCGCTTCCTCACATGAGCAAATTAAAGAGCAAAAAAGACTTGTTTAAACCTCCATTTTAAATACCATCCTTCATTCCTTTCCTTTGCACCATATTGTAGCGGTGTACTACTCTTCAACTACTTCCATTTTATCTATCTGCTAACCAATCATATTATTTGAATGCAATCAAATTTATTATAACATCTTTTTAAACAAACATCTACCTAAAACTTTAGGGATAAAAGAAGTTACGCTGCTAACGTGCTTCTCACTATAATCAATTTTACTTTCTTTCTTTTCCTTGACAGCCATTTGTGTGTTCAACACTCTTAAGTCCTAACATCAAGAAAGGAAAGCACCAACATATAATATGACAGTGATAAGACCCATACATATATATGTCCCAAACTATATACTATATACTATATGATGTGAGAATGATGCATGAAATTGATGGTATACACGTTTGCATGCAGGACAATGACAAGAAGAACATCTTAGCCGTTCAAACCATAAGGAACACAATCATGGGAGCAACCCTAATGGCCACCACTTCTATCCTCCTTTGCTCAGGTTTAGCAGCCGTGTTGAGCACTTACAGCATTAAGAGGCCGTTAAATAACGCCGTTTATGGGGCCCACGGCGAGTTCATAGTGGCTCTCAAATATGTGACTTTGCTCATCTTCTTGTTGTTCTCATTTTTGTGTCACTCTTTGTCTATTAGATTCATAAACCAAGTTAATTTTCTTATTAACACCCCACAACAAGACCTATTGATGGCTAAGGTAACACCTAATTATATCTGTGAATTATTGGAGAAAGGGTTCATGTTGAACACTGTGGGAAATAGGCTTTTTCATGCTGCTCTCCCACTTTTGCTTTGGATTTTTGGACCTGTCCTAGTTTTCCTTTGTTCTGTTGCCTTAGTTCCTGTGCTTTACAATCTTGACTTTGTGTTTGAGTCTAATGTAGGAAAAGGGGCTCATGATCAGATCACACATGGGGATTTCTTGTCTGTGCCCTAATTACATGAGATCTTCATCTTACTTCATTAATTGTGATATTATCATGAAATTTGGATTTATGAGAATATATTTAATGGGATTTTGATCTCTTTTTAGTTTTATTTTTATATTTACATTTGCAAATGACAAGGATATTAGTCCATTTATGTAATCGAGGATTTTATTTTGGACATGTTTACAAGAAATTAATATTATTAGTCTAGTCAAAACTTTTGTTATGGCTATAATTTTTATTTTTATTGTACCTCCGCAAGAGATGTGTAGATTATTGATATGATTCTTGTTTGATTGACATCAGAAAAATATGGGAAGAAGAAAATTTCAGAAAAGTGAAAAGCATAAATTTTATGGTTGACAACCAAAAAAAAAGCCACTTTTTAGCTGTTATGTTTCCACAAAATAAAAGAATGAACTTACCTAGATAAGGAGAACTTCTCATAAGGGAATTCTACTAATCATGAGAAATTCTAACAACTTTTATAGTTCTTGAAAAATAAAACTTCATTAGCATTGAAACTTACTATATATGAAGTTACACTTTCTTCATCCAACTTAATCACCAGACGAACATATAGTATAATCTTTTCCTTTAATACTTACATTACAATAAATATATGAGATGAATTGATGGATTTAGTATAAATGAATAGAATACACTCATTTGTCTTTTCACTTTAATACTATAAAATAGTTTCATTTATATGATATATGGTATATGATAGACGATGATAATGAAACATGAATAAAGAAAATAGTACAACAATAATAATGCACTCTAATTCACTTAAACCTCATAACTTTTCCAAAAAAAACTTGAATGTAAAGTAATGGATGTGGGAGTGATTGGTTCATGTAAAGGTTGTAAGTTTGACGGATATTTTTATGACATCTTTTAATGGTTTGGTACGTAATGTGACGTTTTTGGTCCATCTGGATAAAGCACAATGCAATCTGTAATCCTTTTCTCCATAGGCTTTTAATGAAAAAGCCATATACCGATACGCCAATATATTGCCATATGAGTAGACTCGTACTGCTACAACCTTTCATGCTTGCAGGCATTAGATTTTGACTATGTGACAAGTTATGATGTCGCATGACTTGTGCACCTTGTTAATCTGTTTATAGCTTTAGGATTAATGGATATTTATGTAAGCCACCCATGTAGGTGCTCCTCCTATATTCTATTACTCGTTCCGGTCTTTATTGTTTACCCGTCCTTCTTTTTTATGTCCCTTATTACATTTACCCATTTTTTTGTTTTTATTTTTTGAATGTAATGACTAACTTTCCATCACACATACATTCAACTTTAATATAAAATAATAGTTTCTCTTTTTATGCCCCACAACATTATTTCTCCTAAAACTTAGGGCAAAAGAAATGAGTAAAGCAATAAAAGACGGAGGGAGTATGTTGGTGCCAATCCGAGTTATTGGGTGGGTCCGGTTGGCCCAAACTGGGTCGGATGTGTTTGAGTAAGATTCTGTCGGATCAAACATTTTCTCCGAACGAGTGTGGGTTGGGTAATTGAGTTGGAGCCACTTAGGTCGGATCAAGCCCAACCAACGTATACTCGGGTGCGACTTGGATATGGGTCGGACCATTTTCGGCTCTCAAATCGATTTTTGGGTAGATATAAGTCGAGTTCTAAATGGGTTTGTACGGATCAAGTTGGATTCGGATGTACTTGGGCTGACTCAAGTCGTGTTTGGATGGACTTGGGCCACCTCAAGTCGGATTCGTGTGGAGTTCGAATGGTCCATTATATGTTTGAGTCCATTCTTTTCTAGTCATTATCGATATATATCAAAGTTCGGGTCGGCACACGCATAACCGTCGGCGCGACAACGCTTGAAATACTAAATGAACAAGTTACTACAACTCTAACCAATATTAACTATAATCATATAATCAAATATGTCTAGAGATTTATTAATGATAACAATTTTTTAATATCTTATATAGAAGTATTTATAAGAACATGAACTAAAGTTATGAGCAAAACATATTTGATTGTGTTGTATTCACTATTTTTATGATGACAAATACTTAAAGTAGTTTGTATAATTTTATTTTGCAAAAATATAAAATCCCAAAAATATTATTTTATTAATTATTACATGCCAATATATATTTTATCTTGTGGAGAAAGATTAATGAGTTTTAATCTAATCAAGATATTATATGAATACTCGAATTATTATATACTATGATATGTATAATGTTTCAAGTAACTTAGGATCTTTTTATAAAAGATTCCTTGTTGCTAGAATGTTTGTTCCGTCTTTCGTGCGAAATTTGTTGAACTAAATGTGACTAACAAGTGGGAAGTGGCGCATGAAATTCGCTAACTACTGGTTGGGCGTTCCACTAACGGCTAGTAGGATTAGCCCACATCTGCGTTGATATTTTCACTGGAGACCGTGCATCAAGATCATGCTGCTGAAGTCCTAAAATCTAGCTCAAGAAAATCGTGGGAAGTCCGGTTGAAACACAAATGCTGCAGCAGCCTATTTAAAGAGGAAATTGGTGTTCCGAAAAGACACAACTTTCTAGCATTTAAAAGGCACAAATTACTTAGAGGTTCTTCTCTCGTAATTTTACTCCTCTTCAATTGCAAATCATTGTCATACTTTGATTGTTTGGGTGAGTGAAAAATCCACGAGGTATCTTTGTAATCAAGTGAAAAAGAAAGAGAGAAAGAGAAGACTTCGAGTGAAGTCAAGAGAGTGTCACTAGTTCGGGGGAACCGGGTGTATCGGGAACAAGTTCCTAGAGTAACAGAGTGAGGTCCAAGAATAGGTTGTATGAAGTGTCATTTGGCCTATTCTAATAAGAGAAGTATTGAGTCAAAATCCCTTGTGGTCAAGGTTTTTCTTCCTATGGAGGCCTAGGAAGTTTTCCTTGTAGGTTAAACTTGTGTGTCAATTCTCTCGTTTCTTTGAAGTTATTTTAATTCCGCAAATTAGTTTAAAAATTCCCTACAACTACAATTCCCCCCTCTTGTAGCTTCGATCAAGTGTTATTCATACTAGAATAACAATTGGTATTAGAGCCTAGTACCTCCGTAATCGAGTAACACCGAGGAGATTGCACTGCACCATGAACACTTCAGGAGAAAAACTTGATGAAGGGTACTCAATCCAACGTCCACCTATGTTCAATTACAAGCATTATCCATACTTCGAAGAACTGCATGGAGATTCTTCATAAAAGCGTAAAAATTATCAAGTATGGAGTGGTCATTGAACTTGGCGACTTCGGGTTACAAAGAAGAATGAAGGAAGGGTAGCTGGTTCCTAAACCCTCGAGGATTTTGATAAAGATGATTTCGATAAAATGGAGATGAAAAATATGGCTAAGAAGCTTCTCCATTGTGGTCTTTGTCCTCATGAACACAACCGAGTTATGGGATGCAAGACTCAAGCAAATGTGGGAACTCCTTCAAGTTTACTCATGAAGGAACAAGCGAGGTGAAAAGATCGAAGATCGATATGCTTATGCATTAATATGAATTGTTTCAAATGGCCGAACACAAGGAGCCTCGTTCAAGACATGCTCACTTTCGATTTTCGAACATTATTATGGTGAACTTGAATCTCTTGGAAAAGTCATTTCTCCGAGGGAACAAGTTCGAAAGGTTCTAAGGAGTCTTCCACGGGATGCAGGGAGTGGATGGCCAAGGTTACGGCTCTATTGGAAAGAAAGGACTTCACCACATTTAACATTGAGCACCGGTTGGTTCCTTGATGACCCATCGAAGTTGCACCTAGGAACTCACGAGGACGTCTGTTGAGATCTAAGGCTCGTGCTCTCACGACGAAAGACCCCAAATAGCCGAGACGTACGATGAAGAAGGCTGCGATGATTGTTCGAAGATTCAAAAAATTCTTCAACAAGCACTACAAGTGGGGGAAGCGTCACAAGGAAGCCTACAAATTTGAGCTGTCATAAGTGTGGAGGCCTTGATCATTTTATCAAGGAGTGCCCTCAATGGGGAAACCGAGAAAGCCAAAGGAAAATTTAAGGAAAAGGCAA
>CANSZD010002359.1:607500-775669 GCA_947648045.1 Beta corolliflora
CGGTGGTTTTGGTCAACGTGGTTAGTTGGTTCGTCGGAGGTGGTGTGCCGGTGGTGGTTGTTCGGTGGTGGTGGTCCGGTGGTGGTGTTCGGAAGGTGGTGGTGGTGTTAGTGCTTAATGGTAGAGAGAGGGATGAAGTTTGATGAGAGTTGAGAGTAAGAGTGAGGTGAAAGGGGAGGGGCATGGGGGTATTTAAAGAAAAAAATACGGACGAAAAAGCGACGGGTTGTGTGTCTCCACTAATCTAAGACTCGTTGGTTTGTCTTAGCCACTCGCTTGTTCGTCTATTATTAGTTGTAATTTTTTTATTTTCACATATGGTAACATAAGTTTGACCATGAATGTAATTATTATCTATTAGGGAAATCATAATAAAATAATATCTTGTGGAATTGAGATAAATACTACATCATATTACATTGTAAAATTTGATTTATATATGAATCAAAAGAATAATCCGGTGGTGAAAGTTAGTATATGAATATATAGTGTAAATAGTCAAAATATTGCAAATAATGAAAAAAACTGAGGATAATTTAAGTATATTGCAAATAATATCAATCATCTTACGTAATATGGTGTGTGATCAATATACTGCTCTTTTTGTTTTATGTGTTTTCTCAAGGAAATTATAAAGGCCTTTTTGTTATGTCAAGCGTCAAGGAAAAACAATTGTTGCTCTTGTAGGAAGAGGAAAGAGAGAAGTTGTGTAGAGAAGACGAATGGATCAGTTTAATGATGTTTTTGAAGGGCAAGGGGAGAAGTTGCTTTAGTAAGTTTTTATGACAGGGGAACACATGTCTATTGATAACGGTTGTCTTCATATACTAAATATATAGATGATTGGCAAATAATAACCAATTTATAATTAAAATTATCTTTCTTAATAGCTTATTTTTAATAATTAAAAATAACCGTGAGGTAAATCAACGCCTTCTCCTAGCAAGACTCTACTTACCCTGAATCACCCCTCAACAAGATTTGATTTCATGATCTAAAACTTGGGATATGAGGTAACTCTCACCTATTCTACCCCTTAACTGATATAGATGTTTGATACATACCATTGCTATAATTATAAGTATCTTTCTAATTTGCTTACATTGCCTTTTCTAGTTTGCCTACATGACTTTTCAAAATTCTCTTTTCTGAAAAATGAGGTGCGTGTACATTATAGCGGTTCAATCGATGGAAATGCTTACAATGGAACTTATATCTATCAAGAAGAAAGGGACAATAACAATTAATACTTTAAGAGTTTGATCAACTTCATTATCAGAAGCTAGGCAATATAAGCAACTCTTTCTACAATGGAGTTTAGATGCATGTTGAATATGCATATCAAATAGAAGTATAGAAGAAGTGGTCCAACAAAGCGCTAGCAAGATAGATCATCTTACAACTCATTTTGTACTATTGTAAGAAATGGACCTCAAATGCACTATTTCGATTACTTACATATGGGACCATACACTACATTTTTTTACTCAAACATTGCAAAATGTCATCGATCAAATTAAATTAAAATATGAAATTAAATAGAAGAAAAAACTACCACTGATCCATCAATTCAAAGTGCCCTTTTGATCTCAAAACTGTTTTGTCTTCAATAGAATGCAATATGGAGGATATGGGTTAATGGAATAAACTCCTTACTGAGCTTTTGAATTTGATGTGCACTTTCCTTTTTGTCATCATATTTAATGCCATTTTGCTTTTACATATTCCACTAACATTAAATTCCCTTATTGTCTTTATTACATAATAGTCCACTCTACTAAAAATAATACTATAAGTAAATTATATTTTTTCCATCTTTTTGCATGGTTTTGTCATTTTCAATTTCCCTCCTTATTAATGACTAATTTCAGTGTTGCCAAAAGCTAGATGGGCCAGTGGTCTTACTATATGACCTGTCATTCTTCCTAACCAAGGCATAATCTTTGTCCCTAACCTCTGCCACTGGTCATGGTGGTGGACTCTGGAAACCTTCTCTAGCCTTGTTTTAATTTGCAGATATAGGTTCACAGCTTTTTTGGGATTCTCAAATATATATATATATATATATATATATATATATATATATATATATATATATATATATATATATATATATATATATATATATATTATTTTTCTTCAAAACAAAAATCTACTATAGAGTTGAAACATGGACTAAAAAAACATCATACAAATTACTAAGGTCATGTTTTTTTATATTGAAATTAGTTGAATGCTTAAATTGAACGGAATTGAAGTGAATTTGATGCAGTTGAATTGAAAACTGAACTGGATTGAGTTTAAGTTTAAGAGATGAGGACCTAACTTAAAAAAAGGGATATCCTAGATACATGAGAGTATGTTCAATGGTTAGACCATTCAAGGGGTTTATCAAATACTATATTAATTTATCTCTCTTCCACATCACTCATACCCAATCTACTCAAAAACCTCTATTTTTTTTACTCCCAATGGTTAGACCAACTTTTGGGGTCATCAAATTCTCTCTCCTATTATTTACCATATCCCACTATATTTTCTCTCTCCTTATTAATTTGATACATCCCAATTCTTCACCATATTTATTATTTTGGGGTAATTAAAATACACTAATGATGAATTGTTATAATTTTTTTATTTTTTTATTTGTATTATAACTAATTATTTATGTTAATCGAAATTATTTTAAAACCTTCTTCAAATTATATGAACACAAAAATTAAGTACAAGAAAATTATTTCATTTAATCAAAAATTAAGTGTTTAATGAAAAAGAGATATATGAAAAATGTATGAAAATACCTCAATATTGGGCTCTATTTATAGAGAAGAGAAAAATAGAGCTGTTGGTAAAGTTTTTTTTTATTTAACTTTTTAATTATTAAATATGATCGTTATTTAAAAAAAGGGTTAAAAAAGCATGAATAATTTCTTCACAATCGCAACCGTTCACCACAATCAATTACCAACCATTAGATCCAAGACACAATTCCCATGAACCAATAATGTTTTGCCACTTGTCACACCCAAGTGATACTTTTCAGAAGAAAAAAAAATGGTAAACGGTTCATGTACATGAACTGGGCAAACACATCTCTCCTCCCTTTTTTTTCTCTCTCTTCATTGTTTATTATTCTTTTAACCATCTCTCTCCTCATGGACTCTCAAGAGACCAACCATTGGTAACACTCTGAGAATCAACATGTGTGATAATCATATCTCTATTATATAAGGGAAGGGGGGAGGAAGATGGTGTCCCCCTACTGAACATACTAAATTACCCTTAATAATCTAATAGAATGAAAAAAAAAATTACGAAAAAAAAGAAACAATTTAAGAACCCTTTCTCATTTCAACTTGTCATTCTAAACAAGTTAAAAATGGTATATGCATCAAATACTCCAATAATAACAATTAAATTGACAAAATATCTTGACATTTTTTAAGAGAAGATGTATACATGACGTGCACTTGAAAAGTCTGAAACACACACAACCTTTAATACTCTTTAATTTGGTTAAACCAACTCATTATGTCTATTCTTTTTGTACAAAATTTCATTCACAAAAAATTAATACTAAAAATCACTCTTAGCACTATTATTTTATGATCTTAAACAAAAATCATCCCACTCTCTTTCTAACTTTTTCTCTCTAAAAAATAACATTCCACAATCTTTTCCCACCTATCCTCTTAACCATGAATAACAAAAAAAATCATCCCAATTACTTTTTCCTCTTTCTCTTACTTTTTGACCCCACCCAACTACTTTTCTCTCTCTTACTCTTTCCTTTTTATTTTTTTGAAGTGTAAAAATGAAAGATATTTCATATAGAATAAGCAAAATTAGAGAAAATCAGTAAATAGCTGGAAAAAAAATTGTCCAAAATATAGCAAAATGGGTCTCTATTTATAGAGCTCGGAAAAATAGAGCCATTGGTATTTTTTTTTTCACTTTGTATTTTTTAAAATAAAACCGTTGGAAATTTTACAACAATTATTATATTCTAAAACCCAGTCAGAAAGTGACAATTGGCATCACTCATCCCACAATCTTATTCATCATTTCACTCACCCCATGCAAAATTTTCATCTCAATCAACCCATGATCTTATTTTCATTCATTGTTAAAGAGATTTTTTTAAGATTACATGCTTGATCTTATTTCTTGATCATTGATAAGGGTGTTACAACCTTTGTTAGTTTTTTACATTAGCGAATTAATATATCTAAATTCATCTAACTATTAATCGTTCACATTTTGAGTGTAATCGTAACTATAGTATGGATGGAGTATATAATAGAATAACAAGTTTTGAAATTAACGCACATATCGCGTGAATGTAAGGTTAGTGTCAAACGATGGAGGATAGTAAACTAAGGGAGTGTTATGTGAGGCTTTGTACTTTTGGACTTATTTTCAGTTCAGTTCAGTTCAAACACTATCTCATGTTGAGCTTCCTTGTAGTTCAGTTCATTTTCTCCCAATTCAAAAGAACGGACCCGAGCCCCACCGTAAATCACAAAATATTTCAAAATTAATATTTATCTAATATTAATGTTTTTTTTTTAAACATTCTAATATTAATGTATAATGTTTAAAAAGTACCTCAAATAAAATCGGAGGAGCTAAGATAAGGCAAGATGAATTGAAATTTATAAGTTAAAAATCAATCGACTGAAAAATTCCTTTTTCTTCTGTTTTCTTGCTCTCATCTCATGTTATCTCTCTAGAATAATTTTCTTTTTAAACATAAGTTTCTCGATACAGCCATTAAAGATCTGATTATTCATCGGCTATGTAATTGTGCTTTTTTCTTTCCCTGATGTAACATGTCGGTATGCTTTGTTGTGGACTTGTGGTATCTGGTATGGGTTTCAATGAACAGCCGAAGCACTCTAGCCATAACAGGTTGGAAGGTTTCAACTTTGACATATTCCTATGTCAAATAAAAATTTCACCAATTAAACACCCAACTTAATTTGTGGCTTAATTTTTCTGGAAGATGATGATAAAAAATAGAATATATACGAAAACCAATAATTACTGTTGTAGTATCGCTTTTAATTAATTTTATGTTGATTATTTTCATTCTAAAAGGTCCAACTACAAAAAGACCGTGATGATGATTTCCAACCAGTATAATTAGTAAAAAAAACTATGGTTGCATTTTCTTTTTAATTGGATTTATTATATGATTTTTTTAGATATGTAGATAGATACTTTAGTCCATCGATCATACACTACAATCATAGTTATATTATTATAAAAATTAGATGGAGAGTGCTACCAAACCGTGAATGCAATCAACTACTTACTCAGTTTCAACTTTCAACAATTTATCACTTTTGGTAGCTCTCTTATTAGTTTTAGCTCCTTTTTAGTAAGAGTTACTTTGGTACCTATGGGAGAGGCCAAAATTTTGGTATAGAGTTACTTTGGTATTACTGGTACCAAAGTTCAAAGATGATACCAAAGTAAGTGTAATTGGTACCAAAGTTCAAAGTTGATACCAAAGTTTACTTACTTAGGTACCAAAGTAAGAGTTATTTTGGTATTGGTACCAATTTTACTAAACTTTGGTATAAGTTGGTACTAAAGTTCAGGGTCAGTTTTTGGTCTTTTTGTGCAAAATGACAAAAATGCCCCTATGAGAGGTCATTTTAGCCTCTCACGTATAGTGAGACGCATATTCAACCTCTTTTCAGTTCATCTTGCCAAAGATATACAACTAGTCTTCCTATAGAAGTATTGCTGAAGTTTTGACTGATCCTATCTAATTTAGCCTTTACAGTATTTTTTACCTTCAGAAAAAAGAGGCTATATTTAGTAGGCAGGACTCAGGAGCATCCCTATTATTAGACGAAGGTTCAGTATACTGTATACACCCAAGACCAGAGCGTCATTGGTCAAAGTATTCGTTTGCTATTTTTGCTAACAAAACAACTGCACTTTTAGTCTTTTACACGTCTTATTTCCCTTCGCATTAATAGGTGTATGTGTATCATATGCATTATCATACAGTTTATCACCATTCTACAAGACTTTGCAAGAATTTCACGTAGCAAATAGCCAAATACTCCATGATTATTTAGGGTAAAAAAACAAAAGTGTTTTCTCATCTGCACTTGTAGTATTTCTTGTCACGTATAATTATTTTTTGGAGTACACTTCCTTTACCCAGTCAAAGAATCCGATATATTTTTACTAGAACTCTCGAAGTACTAGATACATTTAAGTACTTAACGGTCATGCGATCTATTACCTATCTACTAATATAGTAATATCTACTCCTATATTTTACTTGAAACAACGCCACTTTGTTTTTTTGAACTTCACATCATAATGATCAAGCTAATTTAAGGTGTATGATATCAATGTATTCCTTCCGTTTACAAATAATTGTTACACTTTACCATTGGGGAGAGCCAAGGCAATTCTGAAAAGCATGAGAGAAGTACAACAAAAGCATATCTAATTTTTTTTCCTCAAAATAAATAAATAAAGCTTATCTAATTTTTGCGAAATGTAAAAGAATCATTATTAGAGGAGAAAGAAAACGGGATAGGTAGGAAGATTTTGGGTAGATTAATAAAATGGATGGTGGGACATATAAGGTAGAAAAGTGTGTAAAGTTTATGTGACGTGTTATCATATAAGAATTAAGCGAAAGTGTAGCAAATTAAATGAAAGCGATTAAAAAGAAAAGTTTAGGTAATATTAAGATTTGTTTTTCTGATCTTGCATGCTAAAGGATTATCTTGGCAATATCTAGTTTTCAAATTTATAAATATCAATTTATCTTTTCAACTTGATTACGAAGCCAGTGCCGAATTTTGGAAATAAGAGGAACACGGAATTGGGGAATGTATGCAGTTAGTAAGCTACTGCAACTCTTCAACAATTTCGCTTGTTTGGTACTATAGTTGTTGTACGGTTGTAGCAAAGTAAGGCAAATGAAAGGAGGAGAATTGAAGGGAAGGGAAATAAGGTAAACGAATGGAACTAAAATTTTCAATGTATGCTTGCATGAAGGAAGTGAAAGATGGATAATTTCATTTTACTTTCCTCCCAAATTCTTCCAAATTTACATGGATATGATTTTGAAATAATGACAAGATTCACTTTCATCACTTTCTTGCTTTTCCTATGAAATCTCACGTCGTGTTTACAGTGCCGTCTCGGACATTTTCGGGGCCCTGAGCGAAAACTAAAAAACGGGTCCCTTAACAACAGAGACATATTTGCCGAAATTTGCGCTTGATATTATTGGAATTTTTGCCTCTTATATATATTGTTGGAAACTAATTTAAATTGTTAGAACTTTTTTCCGTCCATCGTACCAAAACGACGATCACCACAAGAACTTGAGATGGGAGAAAAGGGAGAGGACAAGATAAATATTGTTGGCATGGTTGTGGGTTTAACTAGAACGAATAAATAGGAAAAAATTATTAACTTTAAAATTATTATAAGTTATAACTATGAGAATTGGGAGAGGAAAAGTTGGGAAGTAAATAGATTAAGAGAAAAAGGTTGAAGATGAGGAGAGTTTCTTTGAAGAAAAGACAATCTCTAAAAATATTTTTTAATAATTTTTTTTGCTATATTTTTTCAAAGAGGTGGGGCCCATCGAAAAGGGGGCCCCTGAGCCGTCGCTCAGGTTGCTCCCCCTATTAGCCGGCTATGTCGTGTTATAAATGTTTATCATTGTTGTCGAAGAAAGGGAATACCAGGAAAAATTTAGCAAGTTAAATATGGTAATTGAGCAAGCAAACGTTAAATCATGGTCTTTCAAGATCCCTCAAGAGTTGGGAGATTTCTTAGACTATTACTCCCTCTGTATTTCTTAGTTTGCTCGTTTTGATTGTGTGCATTTGGCAATGCACTTATTTGACTTTAAATATCTTTCATTACATATTAGTAAGATTATAACAATTGAATATTAATAAAATCTTTCGTAGAAATCAAACAAAAAACTCCACATAACTATATTTTTTCTTATATGTTGAGAATGATTTAAAAATTCTTCTACAATTGTGAATAGTATCAAGATTTCAAGTGAAGAACCAAAAAATACAAGGGAGTAGTTGCTAGCAAGATGGGTGAGGGAAGCCCGAGGATAAGAGGTGTTAATATAGAATCAAAATGTCAATAAAATCTTGTCACGTGGCACCTTTAATTGGTTAGCTGACTAACCTTAGCTTGGTTGATGACCATTTTCAGAACATATACACCCCTTTATAGAATATTGACTATTCTAATTTAATTAAAAAATTAGACCTTTTACATTTTAACAGATCATAGTTAAGATTGATGACATTAATTTTTTTTATTCTTTTTATTATTATTACCTTTAACGTATTCTTTTAATTTGGACCTACTCTTTTATATTGTTTTTTTTTTTGCATTAGTGTAACAAACAGTACCATTTTAATATGTCGTATCTACCTTTCTTATAAAAATAATTATAATAAGCAAACAATATATTATTCTAAGGAATGGTGCCCTTATAAGTCAATGTTCAAATAGTCTGGAAATAATATGTATATAATTCCTCCATTCTATATATGTATATATGTGTATTCAAAATATAAACTTTTTACTTATAAACGATTGAAGATATTAATGTTAAAATTGTGCATTATTGAAAGCATAGGACACTACATGTTGCAATTCATATAAAATGGAGGAAGTATGTTTAACACGTACATTTTGGTACAACCAATAACTTGATGCATTTTCTTCTTATAATCTTTTGGGGGGCTTTTTCATCATATTAAGTTTTGTGAATTGTGATACTTTAATCAAATAAATTTTGGCATATTGATAAGAACTCCCTCTATGATCTTAAGATAATGAGATCAAATTCTACTATGACTCTATACAAGTCATTGGAGATAATGGACATTTCTTGATTATTTTCCCCCACTCCACAAGTCAATATATTTATTATGTAGCATATTCTTTAGACCTTTTTTGAAGAAGGTTATGTTACTAGCATGTTTACTTCCATTGTGCATGGGTAATGTATTTGGGTTCAAAGCCCTGCGTGCTCTACGTTTAGAGGATTTGCGAATCACTGTTGCTTATGTAAAAACTTTCCTAGTCCCGCCTCACGGTATCCAAGTTGAGAGAGATTAATTGAACAAGTATGGTCGTCCTCTATTAGGATGCACTATTAAACCTAAATTGGGGTTATCTGCTAAAAATTATGGTCGAGTAGTTTATGAATGTCTTCGCGGTGGACTTGATTTTACCAAAGATGATGAAAACGTGAACTCCCAACCGTTTATGCGTTGGAGAGATCGTGTCCTATTTTGTGCCGAAGCTATTTATTATAAAGCAAAAGCCGAAACAGGTGAAATCAAGGGGAATTACTTGAATGCTACAATGGGTACATGCGAAGAAATGATAAAAGGGTTGTATTTGCAGGTGAATTAGTCGAATTCGAAGAGTGGACAACAAGTATTGCTCTGAATTTGGAATCAAATAATGTTGGTGTTGTGTTACTGAGTGATGGTTTGATGATACAAGAGGAAAGTTCTGTAAAAGCAATAGAAAGAATTGCTCAGAAATAAACCCTTGAGTGAGGCTTATTAGGGTCATATTGTAAATGCTCTAACTAAACCTGTGAGAGGTGCCCTTTTAGAATTCAGATAGTTCTTTTCCTTACCCAAAATATGAATATGATTAAAATCTACCTTTTTAAAAATAATAATGAAGAGCAAAAAAATAAATTATTCTTGTGAGCATATGTGATTATGTAATAAGTATGGTGCTTAACACATAAACATTTCGTAATTCTTTTGAATTGTGATACATAAAAGTCTGGTACGTAGCGTAATTAATTAATCTTGGACATCTATAGTGGTAAGCCACAACCACTTATAACTTCTTGTGCCACCTCAGATTTTCCAAACTACAATATTTTCAAGCTACAATATCTCCAATGGAAAGCTACAAACACTTGTAGCTTTTGTAGGTCCTATTTGCCAAAATGTGTCCAATGGTAATAAAAAACAAAAAAACACATGTCATTATGTAACTTTTGTCCAGTTACAAGGTTACTCCAAGCCACAACTGCTTCTAGCTCTACAATAGTAGAGCTAATAGCTCCACAATATTCCCTCCCTTTAACCATGGTGGATTCTTAGTTTACCTTAATGCAACATATTATTCATGCTATTTATGAGATTGTTACTTTAATATATTTGTTGACTAAAGTCAGTCTCATATTTGGTCACTAAGCACGTGAAATAGCCTGAATATGGCGAAGTTTCCTGTATCTAGTATCCTGCATTGTCGTGCAAAAATTACTTGGAAACAATAACTTTCTCTATTTCAACCTGTCAATTCAAAACCTGTTCAAGATTATAACGGTCTCTCATTGAGAAGGCAACGCCAATAATGGCATCTTGCCATCTTGGAGTTGGATGGAGACCAATATCTTACAAACTTAGTACTTGTTTGGTTGAATGGAGGGAGTGCAAATTTCTTGGAACTTTATTTTCCCATATAATTGTATTTTCTAGGAATTGCTAAATGTTGTTTCGTTATTCATGGGAAATTACTATACTTAAGTTTTTCATTGTGAACCTAACTCTATTTCTTCTTATCCTAAACTCTATACATGTAAATAGAGTTGAGTTCACAATGAAAAACTTAAGTATAGTAAATATAGTAATTGGCTAAAAATTATATTCCTCACAACTTCGATGTTGTAAAAGGAATCTGGAAGGGTTTAGTTCCATTTCGAATAGAAATCTTTGGGTGGTTTGTGCTACTTGGTAGATTGAATACCAGAGAAAAATTATGGAGACTCGGAATCATTCAAAGCTCGGAGAACAATTGTGTGCTATGCAATAATCATTCGGAAACCGTTCATCATTTATTCATGGGATGTCCCGTGGCACCGGAATTATGGTACTGGTGGATGGAAATTTGGGGAATATCATGGGTACTTCCCTCGTCTTTAAAAGACATCCATCAACAGTGGAATGCGCCATTTAGTGGATCTCTCTTTAGAATAATCTGGAAAGCAATATTTTTTATCATCTTGTGAACAGTTTGGATGGAAAGGAATGGAAGAATCTTTGAAAGCAAATCATGTTCCATGAATCAATTGAAAGATCTCATCATCCTTAGGCTAAGTTGGTGGATAAAGGGATGAGGTGATTATTTTCCTCATAGCTCAGACGAAATATTTCGAAATCCGAAGTGCCTTCTTTGGAACCCATCCCCGCTTCAAGCAAATCTTCATTCAAAGTTCTTTGCTTTGCCGAATCTTGGACTCCTCTTCCCTTGGGCTCGTTGAAATGGAATGTTGATGCCTCTTGTTGTTCAACCCTTTCATCTTCGTCAATCGGGGGCGTGCTTAGAGATCACCATGGCAAATTTGTGTGCATGTTTTCAAGCCCCATTCCGTTCATGGAGATCAACAATGCCGAAGTTCTAGCTATCCACCGAGCTCTTAAGATTTCATCAAGTTGTGAAAGGTTTATGAACTCCCGCATATTAATAGAGTCGGACTCCTCTAACGCAGTGAATTGGTGCAATCAAGTTAGGGGAGGTCCATGGAATTTGAACTTCATCATCAACTTCATTCGAGGCGAAACAAAGAAAACCCCGGGTGTATCTATCTCTCACAAAAGTCGTGCAACAAATATGGTGGCGGATTCATTAGCTAAGCAAGGTTTGAGCAGGAGAGATGAATTTATTGCCTGGCTCTAATTTTATTCATGTAGTCTGATTGTTTTGATTATCTCGTCTCTTATTGTAGATGAGTTAATGTATTGGGCCTGGGTCCTTTAGCATGTAATAGGCCACGCTCCCTTGGTGGCAATGGTACTCTAAGCCATTATTAATAAAACAAAACAAATTATAAAAAAAAAAAAAGAATTTCCTCCATTTTGTGGGAAGTGGAACTTCTTAGGAATTTCTACTTCCCATAAATTTGTCAACCAAATAACATCGAAAAATTCTAATTCCTAAGAATTTTAACTTCCTATGCTAAACAATGTCAACTAAACAAGTACTTAAAGTTCTTTCTATACAAAGGTTGTTAGTATTGTTAATTGTACTTTTCTAAGTGCATTATAGATTTACAGATATATTTTCTTCAACTGATTTTAAAGCTAATTTATAAATTCATGCAATATACTACAAGCTGAAAATACAGAATAATAAAAGATTTGTCATGGAGTATTTTTTAATTTTTTTAAATTTTAGAAAAGATTTGTCATATTTGCAAACGATAATATTGATTTTAATTTTTTTGTTACTATGGAGTATAAAGACATGATTCATTTGAAAAATTCTACATTTGTTTATTTAAAAAAAATTATGTACTCAATCTTATATATATATGTTGGACTCGGGCAAATGTTCGTTCTCCTTGTGGAGAAGATGTAGACTTTTGAAATATTCACATACCCTATTTGAACATATTTTTGTCCGACATAGAACATCAAAAGTTATAATGTAATAACTTTGAATATTCTAATTTTAACCTGCATAGGTTTTGTAGAAAAGTTCTAATTCTAATTGGATTTCTAATTCTAATAGCAGTTTGTTACTTTAATACTTTAGCATATTTCTTTTTATATGTTACTTTAATACAAAATTTTAAATATAGTATAAATGGATCATATTTTAAAGTAGTTTTTTAAACACTTTCCAATGGTACAAAAATTATAATTTTTCGAATTATATGTTAAAAGTTATAATCTATTTACTATACTTAAGTTTTTCATTGTGAACCCAACTCTATTTCTTCTTATCCTAAACTCTATACATGTATTTTTATTATTTTGTAACTCTATTTATTTTAAAAAAAAGACATGTCAGTTAATAAGCGCGACAAATGGCGTCCAATGAGGACACCAAATGTTGCGACCTCGTGAGTTGGCTTTTGGACTCTGCTTTATATATATACTAGTATTGAGACCCGGGCAAATTCCTGGGCTTTTTCGTGAAGAAAAGGTAGAGTTTTTAAATATTTACACCCCTATTTTTTGCCGTTATTTTTGTCTGATATAGAACAACTAAAAGTTATAATATGATTTTGTCATTATCTATGACGTTGGTTTCTAATTTATATGTCATGAAGAAACTCACTGTATCATTCTTAAACATACTATATCACGCAGAAACTACATCATTTCTGAACAATCCACTATATCATGTAGAAACTCACTATATGATTCAGACATTCACTCTATCATGCAGAAACTATATGTTACTTTAATATAAAATTTTAATATAAAATTTTAAATATATTATAAATGGATCTTATTTTAAAGTACCTTTTAAACCCTTTCCAATGGTATAAAAATTATAATTTTACGAACTATATATTGAAAGTAATAATCAATTTACTATATTTAAGTTTTTCATTGTGAACCCAACTCTATTTATTCTTATCCTAAACTCTATTTGTATTTTAATCAATTTAGAACTCTATTTATATTAAAAAAAACATGACACTTAATGAGCGCGACAAATGGCGTCTAATGAGAACGCCAAATGGCAATTGCCCGGGCTTTTTCGTGAAGAAGAGGTAGAGTTTTTAAATATTATTTATATCCCTATTTTTGGCATTATCTTTGACGTTGGTTTCTCACTATATCATTCAGAAACATACTATATCATGCAGAAACTACATCTTTTTTTAACAATCCACTATATCATTTGGACACTCACTATATCATACAGAAACTCACTATATAATTCATACATTCACTCTATCATGCAGAACCTACATTTTTTTATATGTTAAAGCACATGTCACGATATACTACACAACCTACATCTTCACGCATGTTAAAATAATGAAAATAAAACATCCATATGTTCTAGACCAATGAAAAGTTAATGGAGAAGTTCAACATAAAACTTACCTTTCTTTAGTACTCATTGTGTTTACAAATCAAATTAAAGCACATATCATATAAATATAAAACAATTTGTTAAATTACGAAGGATTGGTAATATTGCTACGGTATGTTGCTACAGTGACCTTTAAGCCTCAATAGACCAACATGATTAACAATATCAACCCTCTTTCTAATATGTTGACCATGTCCCATCTTGTCCAACATTCATGTTTGGAGAAGACGAATTATGCAACATTTGTTTCTTATCAAAGGAAAAGGAAATATGAGGAGTATAATTATTAGAAACCATACCTTCGGTTACTTTAATACTCTAATCTTAATTCTAATTGAATCGCTAATTCCAATTACAGTTGGTTACTTTAATACGTTAATATAGTATAAATGGATCTTATTTTAAAGTACTTTTTAAACACTTTCGAATGGTACAAAAATTATAATTTTACAAACTATATATTAAAAGTTATAATCAATTTACTATATTTAAGATTTTCATTGTGAACCCAACTCTATTTATTCTTATCCTAAAGTCTATTTGTATTTTAATCAATTTAGAACTCTTAATGAGCGCGACAAATGGCTCCAATGAGGACGCCAAATGTCGCGACCTCATAAGCTGGCTTTTGTACTATGCTTTATATATTAGTCAAACCTTAATTCTAAATGAATCGATGATTCCAATTGCAGTAGGCTACTTTAATACGTTAGTATAGTCAATATTTCCTTTTATACGTTACTTTAATATAAAATTTTAAATATAGTATAAATGGATCTTATTTTAAAGTACTTTTTAAACACTTTCCAATGATACAAAAATTATACTTTTACGAACTACATATTAAAAATTATAATCAGTTTACTATATTTAAGATTTTCATTGTGAACTCAACTCTATTTATTCTTATCCTAAACTCTATTTGTATTTTAATCAATTTAGAACTCTATTTATATTTTAAAAAAATGACATGGCACTAAATGAGCGCGACAAATGGTGTTCAATGAGGACGCCAAATGTCGCGACCTTGTAAGCTGGCTTTTGTACTATGCTTTTGAAGGATTTTGTCCTCGATCAAGTGTAACAAACTAAATGTATATGGACAAATTATGAAGATAATATATTCAATAATATTAGGTGACCGCAACGTTTTGCTAGAAGCTAATTGCGGTTTGTTGGACTAGTATATTTAGGCCAACTACTAATATGTATTGGGTCCTATGAGGTCACACAATGTGACAACCCTTGGATATTACCCAAATCCATTTGTGAAATGGGTTGGGCGGTTTTTATGATTGATGGAAGAGTTGTAACTCATGAGTTTATTAGGCTCATAATGTATGACATTATGAGGCAAAATAAAGCCTCATGAATCATCTCTTTGTAACCACCCTATATAATCATATGGGGTTACAAAGGAGAAGTAGGTACATCACTTTTGGTAAGAGAAAATCTGATTTTCTTTTGCTCTCCTCTCTCCCATTCATTTGGCCATCACACCTCAAAAGCAAGAGAATTATTCTCTCTTCCGTACTAGCATACGTGGTGATCTAAGGGTTGTTCGTGGACCAACACTAGAGGAACGGCGGTTGACGTTCTAAGGGATCTCCACTAGAAGGCACGTGGTGGAAGTGGAATTCACGCATCAAGAGGTATATTCTACACTCTTAATAGATTCATGTTGATTTATGCAAAGATCTTGGTGTTAGATGTTTGAGTATGTGATACTCGTTTTCCGCATTAAGCATCTAAATTCCTACAGTGGTATCAGTTAGCCTATTGCATAGATTAATGTGATCATGTTGATGCATGTTTTCCTTTATTTTAATTCATTTAGGGGAGGGTATTAGCATGAGGATATTGTTTGCATGATTAAAATTGGATTTTAATCTAGTGGGAGTATAAAAGTTGTTTATACATTTTTTGATACATATATATATATATACATATATAATTGTTATATTATTTCATGTTTTAGTTAAGTTGTTAATTAGAATATGATGTATATATATATATATATATATGTATGATTCATGATTTGCATGCTTTGAAGTTTTTATGCTTAATTTGATTATGTATAATTTCATGGCATGAATTCTTGAATTTGGAGCCAAGAATGATTTATTTATGCGTAAACATGTTTAGTGTATAAAGAAAATCATACGCATTTCGATTAAAATTGCCTGAATTGAAATCGGAAAAGCGGAAGCAGTGAGCTTCTCGCGAATCGCGACGAGCATCGCGAGTCGCGACGAGCATCGCGACCCTGGTCGCGAGTCGCGACCTAGCTCGCGGGTCGCGAGCAGTGTTCTGTCTCTTCGGCTCGTCTCTCCTTCAACGGATAAAAACTTTAAGATCCGTTTATCCCTTAATGCATATTAATAAGTTATTATGCATGGTATCCTATGTTAATACTTAAATGAATTAAAATTATGATGGGAGTTTCATTTTGTGACATTTAATTTTATGTTAGGATGTTAGTTTTAATAAGTTGATTAATTCTTGCATGCTAGTGTTTGTGATTAAATGTCATGCAATGCTTTTATGTTTTAATATGATTAAAATATGTGTGGTACCTTAGAGTGCTTGTGTATTTTTCTTTAAATTTAATAGTTGTTTAAATTTGTTAGATTAATATTATAATGCCCTTGGGAGATAAATTCTAATATGATTAAATTTATTGAGAGGTACTAACCATTTAATTTAATATGAGATTAAATTTGGTTGATGTTATTATGTTTTAAAGTTGTTGAAGCATAATAATTTATTTTAATAGTTGATTAAAATGCATGTTTTATATATATGATATTATGATTGCATGCGGTGACTAGTATGGCCCAAACTTGGATAGAAAATACGATCGCGTATCGTTAATGTATTTTTGTAATCTAAATACGATCTTGTGTATCGTTGGTATTTTTGTAATTTTAGTTTAAAATTCCAAAAATGATTATTCAAGTTGTCATAAGAAGAATGGTGATTCAATCTTATTCCATGAAGCACAAGGATGGAGATCCAAGGTGATTCAAGAATGGAGACCTTAAAGAGTAGTCTTTAGAGTTAGGGGCCATACTAGGATCACATTTCATTTTCTCGCATTTAAATATTGCTTTTGAATGCTTTCTAAGTTTTATTATGCATGTGATTTATTTTGCAATGAGTTCACTAGTAATTAAATCACATAATAATTTACTTAGGTCCCTAAAGCTAATATTGGGTAATTGCTTTTCCAAATAAACATCTACTAAAAATCTTGATCGTTAGTAATAGGTTCTGCCAAAGCAGAGTGTTACTTCCAATCTTGGGCTAAGTAGAGTAAATTTCCGAAATTTGCATGTTTAGTTTGGTTTGGCCCAACAAAATCATCAAAATGGTTTTGGATTTTGAAGCAAAGGGTTGGGTTTTTGTGTTTGGATGACAAGTTTCGTCTAGGATTAGGAAGGCTTTCCCCAACGTTGTGGGTAACTTCCTTACACGGGAACTTTCATCACCTTAGCAATCACCCATCAACTAAGAATTACAATTGTTGTAATTAGTAAAGGAGTTTACTTACCTTTTAAATTTGGTTTTAAGTTGAGGCCAAAGTCCACTTATAAATCACGTTTGATAGGGTCTTAGAATCACTTGATTCAAAGGGGACATTTTTTTAAAATTGGTCAAGTGCATAGCTTTTATTTTAAAGTGTTTAAAATTTGTTAAAAGCTATTGATGATAAACATACTTATTACTTTTGCATCTTCTATGTAGATATCATGTCTGGTAACAACAATAATTCACCTTTTAACTTACGTTCAATCCTTGAGGATAAGTTGAACGGCAAAAACTTCCTTGATTGGGAAAGGAATCTAAGAATTGTTCTTAGATCCGAAGGTCGAGAGGATGTTCTTGAAACCCCTATCCCGGTTTTAACGACCACCTCTACCGAAGCCGAAAAGGCGGCCCACAAGGCCATTGCGAAAAGGTCGGTAATTGTTACCCGCCTTATGCTTGCGGCTATGGAACCAAGCCTTCAAAAGAGGTTTGCATGCTTGGATGCCTACGGTATTATCCGACACTGAAAACCATGTTTCAAAGAACAAGCTCGGATAGAGAGGTATGAAACTCACAAGGCTATTCTTGAGTGTGCGTTAGTCGAAGGCAAGCCAGTCGCCACTCATGTCTTTGAAATGATTGGTTATTTCGAGACAATGGAGAGGTTGGGCTTTCCTTATAGCCAAGAGTTGGCTACTGACATCATACTACACTCACTTCATGAAGGTTTCAACCACTTTAGGTTGAACTTCAATATGAATGGGGTGTCGAAAACCCTTTGCCGAGTTACATGGGATGCTCATGATCGCCGAGCAAAACATCTCTCGTTGCACCTAAGAAGGAAGTTCTTATGGTTCAAAAGGGAAAGGGTTTTAAGAAGGAATGGGCTGGCAAGAAAAAGCGAGGACAAGGGCAAGCAAGTTGCCACTAAGGCTCGGCGATAAGCCACGTGCAAAGGCAAAGCCAAAGGTGGCCGCAAATGCCAAGTGCTTCCATTGTGATCAAATTGGTCATTGGAGGCGTAACTGCCCGAAGTATCTGAAGGATAAGAAGTCTGGGGCTTCTTCTTCAGGTATCTATGTCATTGACATTAATTTAGCAACATCTACTTCTTGGGTATTTGATACCGGTTGTGTTTCTCACATTACTTCGAATGTGCAGGGACTAAGAAGGAGTAGAACCTTGGCTAAAGGGGAGGTAGAACTGCGCGTTGGAAATGGTGCAAGGGTTGCGGCCGTTGCGGTTGGGACTTATAGTCTACCTTTGCCTTCTCGGTTTTATATTAGAGCTTAATAACCGTTATTATGTTCCTCGCTATTACCAAAAACATTATTTCTATTCCTGTTTTGGATAATGAAGGGTTTTCATTTACAATTGAGAAAGGTTGTTTCTCTGTTTATTTGAATTCAATGTTTTATGCCATTGCTAAAAGGTCTAATGGTCTATATTTCCTAGACTTAGACAAAGATGTCCTTAACATAGACAACAAAAAACATAGATCAAGCGATACTAATCCTACTTATTTATGGCATTGTCGTTTAGGACATATAAACGCGAAACGCATTCAGAAGTTACATAAAGATGGACTTCTAACATCCTTTGACTTTGAGCCATTTGATGTATGTGAATCATGTTTAATGGGTAAAATGACGAAGTCACCTTTTTCTTGGAAAGGGTGAAAGGGCAGGTGATCTATTGGGTCTAATACATACCGATGTGTGTGGACCAATGAGCACAAAAGCTAGGGGAGGGTTTGGGTACTTCATTACTTTTACGGACGATTTAAGTAGATATGGATATGTCTATTTAATGAAGCATAAGTCGGAATCATTTGAAAAGTTCAAAGAATTCCAGAATGAAGTCCAAAACCAGCTTGGCAAAACAATTAAAGCACTACGATCCGATCGTGGTGGTGAATATTTGAGCCAAGAGTTTAGTGATCACTTGAAGAGTTGTGGAATTCTTTCACAACTCACTCCGCCTGGAACACCTCAGTTGAATGGTGTATCCGAAAGGAGGAACCGTACTCTACTTGATATGGTTCGGTCTATGATGAGTTTCTTTGATCTTCCTATCTCCTTTTGGGGATATGCTCTCAAAACTGCTACTTTCACACTTAATCGAACTCCATCAAAGGCAAGTAGAAAAGACTCCATATGAGATGTGGAGTGGAAAAGTTCCAAGTTTGTCTTTTCTACGTATTTGGGGTTGTGAGGTTTATGTAAAACGTTTACTTTCGGATAAACTCGCCCTAAATCGGATAAGTGTTTCTTTGTGGGTTATCCCAAAGAGAGCAAGGGCTATTACTTCTACCATCGGACTGAGGGCAAAGTGTTTGTTGCTCGTCGTGGTGTCTTTTTGGAAAAAGATTTTATTTCCAAAAAGGCAAGTGGGAGTAATATATTTCTCGAAGAGGTTCGAGAAAAGCAACAAATGGACATAGTTCAACCTATGTTAGAGTCAGAAGCACAAGTGCCAGTTGTGGAAAATGTAGTTCCTCCTTTGGTAGAATCTTCTCCCATAACTGACCAAGTGTTGGAGGACGTGCATCATGTACACGAACCTCCTACTGTCCCACTCGAATCTAATTCGTGCGAAAATTCTCAAGTTGTTGAGAAGAAAATTTCTCCTGTTGCAGCCCCTCGTAGGAGTAGTAGATCAAGAATACCAAACAAAAAGTTTGTTGATTTCTTGTTAACCGAAAGTTCTGAGATAATGATCTTAGAATTTGAGGAACCTACTACCTACAAGCAAGCTTTGATGAGTGAAGACTCCGAAAAATGGCTTGAAGCCATGAGGTCCGAAATGACATCTATGTCTGAAAATCAAGTATGGGACTTGATGGATTTGCCCGATGGGGTTACACCTATTGGTTGCAAATGGGTTTTCAAAGTGAAAACAGACAAGGATGGTAACATTCAGGTTTACAAAGCAAGATTGGTTGCAAAAGGGTTCAAGCAAGTTCATGGTATAGACTATGACGAAACCTTTTCACCAGTAGCAATGCTTAAATCCATTCGGATACTCCTAGCGATTCTTTGCCTTCTATGATTATGAGATTTGGCAAATGGATGTCAAAACCGCTTTCTTGAATGGGTTCTTGAAAGAGGATGTGTATATGACACAACCGGAAGGTTTTGTGGATCCAGAATATCCTAGGAGGGTATGTAAGCTTCAAAAGTCCATTTATGGATTGAAGCAAGCATCTCGGAGTTGGAATCTTCGTTTTGATGAGGCAATCAAACTGTTTGGTTTTCTCAAAAACGGAGAAGAGTCTTGTGTTTACAAGAAAGAAAGTGGGAGTAACATAGTCTTCTTGGTCTTATATGTAGATGACATACTTCTCATAGGAAACGACATTCCCATGCTTTGAGTCGATCAAGGAATGGTTGAAGAGTTGTTTTTCTATGAAAGACCTTGGAAACGCTGAGTACATTTTGGGGATCAAGATCTATAGGGATAGGTCTAAGAGGATGATTGGACTTAGCCAAAGAACTTATATAGATAAGATCGTTACTAAGTTCAATATGGAAAACTCTAAAAGAGGTTTTCTACCCATGCAACATGGTGTTTCGCTTAGCAAGACTCAGTGTCCTTCCGGACCCGATGAGATTAAACGAATGAATAATGTTCCTTATGCGTCGCCTATAGGGTCCATTATGTACTCCATGATTTGTACTCGCCCGGATGTTTCATATGCCTTGAGTATGTGTAGCGATTCCAATCAAATCCGGTGTGACGCACACTTGGAGTGCAGCTAAGAATATCCTAAAGTACTTACGAAGGACTAAGGATAATTTCTTAGTGTATGGAGGTGAAAGTGAATTAATTGTTGAGGGTTACACGAGATGCGAGCTTCCAAACCGACAACGATGATTTCCGATCCCAATCTGGTTTCATCTTTTGTCTAAATGGAGGGGCAAGTGAGTCGGAAAAGTTCAAAGCAAAGTACGTCGCCGATTCTACAACGAAGTCGAGTATATTCTGCTGCCAGATGCAAGAAAGGAAGCCGTTTGGATGAAGAAGTTCATTCTGGAGCTAGGAGTAGTGCCTAGTGTTGGAGATGGTATTGTTTTACATTGTGATAACAATGGTGCCATAGCTCGCCTAAGGAACCAAGATCACATCAAAGGTGTAAACATGTACTTAGGAAGTTTCATCTCATTCGAGAAATCGTTGAGAGAAAAGATGTAATAGTTAGCAAAGTTCATACGGATAGCAATGTCGCCGATCCTTTGACTAAACCATTGCCTCGGCCTAAGCATGAGAGTCATACTAGGGCTATAGGACTTAAGCATGTAGGAGAGTGGCTTTGATTGTGTACTATTTACTTTTAATTAGTTCACGATTATAGTTACTCCTGTGATATGTTTGGTTATGTTTATCAATAAAAGGTTATGTTCTTATTTAATCTTGGTTTAGTATTAAATAAAACGTTCAAAGTATTTTATAACGTTTGATAGGATTGTCAAATATGTGATTTGACGAATGAAACCCTATCCAAGTGAACGAGGAGTTATAATTTACCTTTGTCCCTAGTTCGAATCATTAAAATTGAACGTAAATGATTCTGTTTCATGGACTAGATTGCAAGTTGATTGATAGCGCAGTTTCATGGGCTATGGGGACATAGAGATGTCTAGTCATTTGCATAGGCGTGTATAGTTGATACGCGTTGGGCAGACCTAGTGGGAGTTCTCTAAAAGGTTTATGAGAATCTCATCAATATATTTAGTGGATTCCTTAGACATGAGTATAACACTATTCTTACTTAAGGATTAGTATATTTTTGACACTGCAAAACGTCGTGCCGTAAAAGGAGTCTATAAAAGCAGTGTTCGGAACTACTATGAATTGAGTGGGAGTTTTGGTTATACAAGACTGGATAAAGTCCTCCTAAAAGTTAGGATTGGTGTCTTGGCCTCTTGAAGAGCGAGAACGAAAATGCATGGCCGTGCTCAAATGGATTAAGGAGTTAATCATTTGTTTCGACGATTCGAACTCGGATTTCAAGAAACAACTTGAATATTGGTATGGTTTACATACGATGTTACCATGTCATCAAGTTAGACATTAAGCGACTTAAGGAATTTGAAGGTTACACACTTGTTCTTAGACAAGTGGGAGATTGAAGGATTTTGTCCTCGATCAAGTGTAACAAACTAAATGTATATGGACAAATTATGAAGATAATATATTCAATAATATTAGGTGACCGCAACGTTTTGCTAGAAGCTAATTGCGGTTTGTTGGACTAGTATATTTAGGCCAACTACTAATATGTATTGGGTCCTATGAGGTCACACAATGTGACAACCCTTGGATATTACCCAAATCCATTTGTGAAATGGGTTGGGCGGTTTTTATGATTGATGGAAGAGTTGTAACTCATGAGTTTATTAGGCTCATAATGTATGACATTATGAGGCAAAATAAAGCCTCATGAATCATCTCTTTGTAACCACCCTATATAATCATATGGGGTTACAAAGGAGAAGTAGGTACATCACTTTTGGTAAGAGAAAATCTGATTTTCTTTTGCTCTCCTCTCTCCCATTCATTTGGCCATCACACCTCAAAAGCAAGAGAATTATTCTCTCTTCCGTACTAGCATACGTGGTGATCTAAGGGTTGTTCGTGGACCAACACTAGAGGAACGGCGGTTGACGTTCTAAGGGATCTCCACTAGAAGGCACGTGGTGGAAGTGGAATTCACGCATCAAGAGGTATATTCTACACTCTTAATAGATTCATGTTGATTTATGCAAAGATCTTGGTGTTAGATGTTTGAGTATGTGATACTCGTTTTCCGCATTAAGCATCTAAATTCCTACAGCTTTATATATTAGTTATATGATATATTAGTATTGGGACCCGGGCAAATGCCCGTTCTCTTCGCGGAGAAGATGTAGACTTTTGAAATTTTTACATACCCTATTTGATCGTATTTGCTGTCCGACATACAACAACAATTTTTGTCCGACATACTACAACAAAAGTTATGATGTAATAACTTTGAATATTCTAATTCTAACATGAATATGTTTTGTAGAAAAGCCCTAATTTTAATTAAAGTCCTAATTCTAATTGCAGTTTGCAACTTTAATCCGTTAGTAGCTTAGTATGGTAAATATTTCTTTTTATACGTTACTTTAATATAAAATTTAAATATATTATAAATGGATCTTATTTTAAAGTAATTTTTAAACACTTCCATATGGTACAAAAATTATAATTTTCCGAAATATATATTAAAAATTATAATGAATTTACTATACTTAAGTTTTTCATTGTGAACTAAATTCTATGTATTCTTATCCTAAATTTTATTAATTTATAGAGGGAGTACTATTTAATACTCTCTTTGTGTTTTTATACTTTACCTACTCTTTTGTGCGCGTTTGTCACTGCACTATTTTGACATTAAATATCTTTCATTGCATATTAGTAAATATTATAATGATTGAATATTACTAAAGTAATCATTGAAATGAATCAACAAAACCCAACATAACTATATTTTTTCTTATAGTGAAAAAAAATTATAAGATTCTCTCTAATTGTGAATAATGTCAAGATAGATTTCAAGTGGGTAAAAGAAAAAATACAGAGGGAGTAAGGACCCGTTCTTTTGGACTGAGAGAATCTGAATTGAACTGAGAGAAACTGAAATGCAAAGAGTAACTGAATTGAACTGAAAATAAGTCCAAAAGAACAGGGCCAACTTCTTATAATTACTTTACTTAAAAATTTACACTTTATCTGTTTCTTAATACTTGCAACATATTTCTTTTTAGATGTTTCACAATATACTTGCAACATTTCTCTTTTTGATGGATACTTATGCACAGAAAGCCTTATTTTATTATTCTAGCACACGAGCCATGTTCCACTCTATCTTCTCCTCCTTGGTTCATGTGTCATTTACAAATGTTGCAATTATTAAGGAACGGTAAAAGTAATAAAAAAAATTATGAACGAAATGTACTTATTTTGTTTAACAAATTTTATCCGTGTATGAGACTGGTCACAAGTTGAATAGATTCACCTAGGAATTGACACTTGGCATAGGAGTATCCATGTATATTCATGGAAACTAAATACTATATAATTGAAACATATTTGATACTGCTAATCATATAATGGGACATTTCCAAAATTTATACTTCGGTTAATTATTGTGTCACTTAATAACTGCTTACAATTATTTTACTTAAAAAATTATAATATTTTTTTGAACAAAATATACTAATGCTTTATAACATATATTAGCATGAATATTGTTGAACTATGTCTTGAATTAATTTTCTGGCGCTAGGATTAACCAACGCCCCCAAACTTTTTGGTATATGTTGTTTAGTATATCGAGTTTGTTTTAGTCGTTTCAGGTTTAGTAGAATACTATATAAACCCTATAATTAACTTGTGTCTCCATATTCTGAAATCTATACTCTCTAGTAAACCTAATAAAATCGTTTTTCATCTGCCTATGAACGTAGCTAACACATTGTTAGTGAATCACGTTAATTCTTGTATGTCAATTATTCATTAATTGTTTGTTTCGTTAATTGCATCTATCACAACATATATGACGCAAGTTACAAGTTTAGTACCATAATAAATTAATAATAAGTCGTAGGTAATCTACATCTTGACAATCCTAGCAAGGTGATGCAGGCATGCCATGGCAAAAGAGCCTGACTTATGTCTATATAAAGGAGTAAACGCCATAGCAGGGGGAAATTCGATCGAGAGATCTAAAAGATAAACTAACTCACCTTAATTATAATTATTCATGACATGGTGTATTAGTAAGTATAAAAGCAAATCTCATATGGATTTGGATTTGAATGCCTTTTTTGTCGTTTTGATGTCTTTTTATGCTGCAAAATGCAAATGCATGCTTTACGTGTTTAAGAGAGAAACTGGTGCCCAATGCAAATGCCTACTACAGTACCACGACGAATACTATAATTAGTAGGGAGTGTATTAGTAGTTAGTACAAGCTAAGTATAGGCGTGCTTGAGATTCTAAAAATTGGTTTAAACAATTTACTAAATTGGCAACGAGATGGAGAGAGAGTGTAAGATCAAAATCTCATTTGGATTTGCTCCCCCTTTCGGCCTCTTCTTTTTAGGATCCCTCTCTATATCGTGCTAGACGCCTAGACCATGAAGAGCATGAAGGCTGAAGCCATGAAGTCATGAACAAAGGATGTACTCCTTTAGTTTTTTAAATTGCTACATTTAATATAAAATAAGAGAAAAAAGTGAAAAATGAGTATTTTTGGTGGAAAAAGTAAAAATAAAAAACATCATTATTACTTTTTGATGGGCCAATACAAATAAGGAAAATTTAAACAATATACAAATTAAAAAAAAAAAATTAAGGAAAATATAACAATTAAAAAAACAGAGAGGGTATTTTTAATATCATATTCAATTGGAGTATGAAATTTTATGAACTTATCTGAATTGAATTTAGAACTTATTATTTAAATTTTGAGAATTTATTGTTTTTTTTTTATCAAGGGTTGTATTTTATCTGAATAATTAGGTGTACAACTTAGTTTTTAAGGTGAAAAGAACATAGTTTCAATATTAAGTTGTTAGAGCTCTATTTGAATTTTTAGCGCTTATCTCAAGTTAATTATTTTTTGGAACATACAAAAACTTAATGAACTTATTAAGTTTGAGATATATTGGAACTTAGTGAAACTCCATTGAAACAATATATATTGAAACTATTATGCTAATCCTTGTCCAAATATATTGGATTATGTATGCATGATTTTTTCACGTAGACATATTTTTTTATATCATTGATATCTTTAATACAAGCTTAATTACTTAGCGATAAAATATATGTAATACATATATAATTAGATTATTATTATTATTAAGAAGATAACATTGAATTGATCTTGAGAAAATCCCACAAATAAAGTTTTTCCTTATAGTATTGAAAAAGTAGTTTAGTGAAAAGTATTGTTTTTATCGATTTTTTCATCATATACCCTAAATTTTTCAAAACAAATTTCAACATATATAACCTTAAGTTTCTTTGAAAAGCATTTGGTAGTCCTTATGTCTAACAAATGTTTTTATTCACCATATACCCCTATTATTTCTGACATTGTAACAACTACTTTTCTTTTTCCTATAGTCATGGATGAATCGATGAGATCAATCCAAGAAGATATATCATGTTGCATGATATCTGCAGATGATATAGTATTAGCTGATGAGTTGAAAGAAGCCGTAGAATATAGGTTGAAATTGGGAAGACAAACTTTGTAATATTGAGGATTTAGCTAGGTTGAATACAATTGAGATGAAATATTTGAAATGTAAGTTTAAAGGGGTTAGAAACAAGGAGGTCGAGGTAATTACTTAAAATGGGAAGATCGTCAAAGGTTTTGACTTATTTCGCTATATAGGAGCAATTATATAAAAATACTGTGAATTGAATGGAGACGTGACTCAAGTTATTGATTATTGAAATATGTTGGTTGAAATGGAGAGTGGCACAAAGTTTCTTTGTAATTAGGGATGGAAATGAATCGGGTTCGGGGTGGATGGAGCTTCACTTGCACCGTCACCTGCATCCATCCGCTCCACCTGCATCCATCCGCTCCACCCGCATCCATCCATCACCCGCATAAGCCATCATCCGCATCCATCCATCCGTCATCCACCGGTTGAACGGGTGGGCCGGGTGGTTAGCGGGTGAGAAGATATATTACAATTTATACAAAAAATTATGCCATAAGATACATATATTTATTAAACCTTTCAACTAAAAAGTTTAATAAAGTAAGTAAATAAATATGTGTAATTGATAATATGAATGATGGGTGGGTGTTAAGCGGGTGATGGGTCAAAAAAATCTTACCCGCATCCATCACCCGCTTTTTATCCATTTATTTTGGGTTTTCACCCGCTTAGTAAAATTGGGTTAAGCGGATGGTGGATGATCCATCATCCATTTCCATCCCTATTTGTAATACTGGTAATGCCTTAAAGATTGAAGAGAAAATTCTACTGCACACTGCAATTACTATTATATCACATTCATAAGATGAAATTCTAGGAGATATGGCTGGCACGAGCCACAAGTCTAGTTCTCTTTAGATTAGGCCATTTTGGTTGTTTGAGGTTTTTTTTTTCTTAAGATATTTATCTGATTTTGTGATTACTCCATGCTGCATAAACGAAACGGGCCTTTAAATTCTACAATTCTAGAGGCTCATTGCGGGGCACATATTAAGAAAGGGGCCACAACTAACAGATGTCTGCTCGAGTTGGAGATTTAAAGAGCGGAAACCTCAACTTCAATTCATGGGCTTGTAATATCAAGCCTAGGCTCTCACAGACATATAAATGATGGACCGCTAAGAATGCATATTGAGTAGAGGGAAAATTCCAATGTTTTTGCAACCCTTGTTCAGTCCTAAATTTTACATGGTCATACCTCCCTTATGCAAATTCAGTGTTTTAATACTTTGAAAATATATTTTTGTTCTTTTCAATGGTCGCTATACTGACGTAGACAAATAAAATGGTAACTCTAGCATGTTCATGTAAAAAGGTCACTTAAAAAAGATAGATCAACACTAAATATATTTTGGAAAAGAGAAGCAAATGAAGTAGTAATGTAATGAAATGCTAAGCTTAACTCCATTTTCTTGTAAAAATAGAAGTATAATGCTATTGATCTTTGTCATTTTTGAGTTAACGAAAAATTCAGTTTACCAAATATTGGGGAATAATACACTTAGATTACATAAGTACTACTATTTAGATATATATTAACTAAATTTAATAGTTATCTAGAGTTACGCATAACATGTGATCGAATCCTGTTTACATTACTGTGGCTCACTTGAACTAGTATAAGAAGTTAAACAAATGCTTTGTCATCCATTTGCAGCAAGCCAGCGACAATTTTCGAAGTTCCAATCGCCTAGCAAGCTCCAAGCCTCCGCCCTCTAGTAGGCAGTAGCAGCCATAACTTCCATTTCATAAGCATTTATTGGCTAATTGGATATATACTAATGTAGGTCTTTTAATTGCCTTTTTCTTAATGTGGACACGTCTTCAAACTTATTCACTATCATTGAGCAGATAGAATTTTGTAAAGGCTTTGCTAAAAGAATTTCATGATTTTTATAATTTAAATAAATTAACTGTAAAGAAAAATATAAAGCTTATGGAATCTAAATAATGTGCATCAATACTTTTGTAGTAGTAAGATTGAATTCGATCCATCGACTAAAATCCCAAAGCATTAATCTCATTGGGCTTCATTGTGCTTCGAGCTTTACTAATTAAGAAAGGATACTTTATCCTAAATATGTCTCCATGTTGGCACCTCGTTTCCACTTTGTGAAACAACTTAGATGATGTTTGTCCAATATTATTAGTGGCTGAAATCATTTTTAGATCTTATCACAACAAAAACTTTATATTCAGTATCGATAAAGTACATTTTGTCTCAATCAGTTCTTTGTATCAATGGCTCATTAATCTTAAGTATAGTTTATATAACTTGTGCCCCATAGAAAAAAGAAGATTATCTAACTTATTTAGTTGTGCTTTGTATTGATTGCTGCTAAATTTGTCCCTAAGCTAGCATTAAATGTTAATGTGCTAAAGATTGTAAGATCATGCAAAATGTAACAGGCGCATGCATACGAGTTATAATGCATGCTTATTATGAAATCACTAAATCCTGTTAATTCAATTTCTATAATTATTTATATCTTTGTTTTATATTCGGGACCACCCATATATTATTTGAGTGCTCTACTTTCCTGCAATAATGCAGTCATAAAGCCATGATGCGTTGATATCAATTAAACCCACACGGAAATAATACTAATATTTACTAATCATTTGATAGGCCAAAGGCTAAATGTAGGGCGATAGTGGTAATAATTAATTTTATGTATGATCTCATGTGAGATTGTGAGTGTTTATTTTTTAAGGGGAATATCATGTCAATGTTTATGGTAATTGACCTTGATTAATAACATAAACATTGACATGAATGATAATTTGATACTACATCCGTTTCACAATACATGTATCATTTTCCTCTTTTGAATGTTTTACAATACATGCACCATTTCCTCTTTTAGACGTTTCACAATATATTCCCTCCTTTAAAACATAATCACATGGGTTTGAAATACAATCACAACCCTATCTCCTCACCCTTAATTGGTTTATATACTATATAGAAATGGTGGATGTATTGTGAAACGAATGTAGTATCAATTAGAGAAAAAAATAATTTTTTCATAATAGACAAGCATTATCATATATGGTCTTTTGTAAGAAATATTTTCTTGCAAAATAGTACATACTAATTCATCAAGACTATAAACCAAAGTAGGTTGCTACTTGCTTGGGTATTGCTTAGAAGATTAGAAATCAATTGAGAGAATGTATAAGAGTTAACACAAAGATATTGCATATGGGGTCGAAGTGGTGTAGACTATATTCTTGGTACTTTGTATATGGTATTTCCTCCGTTTGTCTTGATTGCAATATTTTGATTTTAGCACTATTTCTATAGTGTTGACCAAGAGGGAGAGGTGGTAGGCTAGGTGAATCGCCCAATTCGGCAGGCTTCGGGGTTCAGTCCTCATCCTAACCATATGTTGGGGCAATTCTTACAGGCAATGTTATTTAGCGCACATGCCTCCGACCTCAGGCTGGTGTGCGCAGTAGAAGCTGGCAGCGGGTTGGTGCTTTGACCAATTATCTCTCCTAATCAAAAGAAAAAATATATATCTAGTGTTGACCAATTTTTTTGGATTATTATAAGAAAACAAAGATTAGCATTTAATATATATTGTGAAGTTTATCTCAATATAAATTTTCAAAACATCTTCATACACTTTTCGCTAGTAGGTATTTAAGATAGCAATTAGTGAAGTTGTATATTCACAAATATGAAAGTCAAAATCTTGCAATGGAGTAGAAAAAACACGACGAAAGTATTATTACCGAGAATGAAGAGAGAGGTTGCCGAGTTACAAATTGGTAAACGCAATTCCATAAGTAAGAATATTTGATCTAGAAAATGAGGTGATTGGCTCATTGGAGCTTAAGCTGATTCTTAATTCCAAGATCTTGCACTAAATTCAAATCCTCATAGCAACATTTGGGCGTGAGGGAAGAATGAAAAAGTTGCGCCTTAAGGGAAAATCCGATCCGTAGGTTTCATCTCATGCACCGAAATTAATGGGTAATAATTATCTATCCTCGTCTAGTCGTCTCCTAACGTAATCAGCTTAATAATAATTTCCTTGACCACCACTTTGATCTATCTTTCACCCCTTATTTTCGATTATAACCATATCCTTGTGAGTTGTGACCTTGTCAAAGGGCCACTACATATTCTTCACTCGCTTACAATAATACGTGTCCATATACTTCTAATCTTCTATCACAACATTTTTTTTAAATTAAAATTAATTTATTGATTCAAAGTCATACGACATCTAGAATAAAAGTCAAAATTAAATAAATACATATCAAAATTAAATAAATACAATTCTAATATGACAAAAGCATGATCGTTGAGTAGATCTAACACTTCTGAAAACCCTCGTCTTTCACATCGTTGTCTGATGCAGCCTTCTACAAGGGAGTCTGTCGATCTTTTGTAGTTTTGAAGTAGAACTGGATTCAATTCAAGTGATTGTAAACGAAGTACTGACATCTGTTGCAACCCCGCACAAATTTCGATCAACAAATCAACCTCTTGAATTACAAAAAAAAACAAAAACAAAGTCTCCAAACTCTCACATGGAGAGAGTTAAAACCCAATAGATAGGTAGATATAACCCAATATATGGGTAGAAAAACTCTCTATTAAAGAGAGACTGAAGTTTATTAGAAACATTAATATAAAAAAACTAGTAACAAAAGTAGAAAAGGGGCTTACCACCGCTCAAAAGGGTGGCGGTTGCCCCTAGGTTGAAAATTAGGGTTTTGTGGGAAAGGAGAGAGAAGAGAGAAAAAATAAGGGGAGATGAGGCGTTTTTATAATTTTCTATCGCAACATAATAACGCTAAAATATGAGTCTCCTATTAGATCATCTGAGCCAATCAGGTTATTAACTTTTCATGTATTTTGCTTAATTATTACTCGTTTACTTATGTTTGTCTTTTTTTTCCAAAGTTTTTATTATATAATTTTTTCATCACAAATTATTAGAATATGTGGTTTAATTTTAACATAAAATTAGACAAACCCAAGCCTACTTTATTCTAACAAACACATTCCGTCTAACTCTAACCCAACACTATCCCTATACATCTCGCACCAACCTAATTGTCTCTTCTCTTCTCCTTCTCTTGTTTCCCTTCGAATCTTGAACTACAACAAACAATTTTTAAAAATAAGCCGACATTATTACTGAATGATCAATTAAACTAGTCACTAAACAGATTAAACTAGCTAGTCTCAAATGGATTAAATAATTTGAGAATAGAATGGATTAAACTGGTAATTAACTAGATTAAACTGGCTACTAAGTAGGTTAAAATAGTCATTATATTCAGAAAGATGGTCCATTCTTTACTTAATACTAGTTGTATATGCAAGCAATGTGTGCGTCAACAACCTTATGTAGCTATATGTACGAATGGACATATTTTTTTAATCTAAAATTATTTTGGTAGTAATGTAAATTATTGAGGTTCTTTTATAGATGTTTCTATCTTTTTAAATTGAAGGTCATCGATTTTTAACTATTCAATACCGTTACTAAAAAATTTGGTCGATGATTTAATAATTCCTTGTCAGCGGCTTTAGTATAGTTCTTTAACGATTGTAAATGTTAATAAACCATATTGTTTGAACTTTGTAAAACGAAGTATTATGTTGTCAGGATATATCGCTAATTTTTTTTATTGAAGATTCTAATTAATTTCATGAATTGATTGTGTCAATCTATTTTGTCAAGTTATTGATGCTGATTGCATATTTTATTTTTGACTTATTCCATATGGCAAGTTGCATTGATTCTCTTTTTCTAATCTTTTATAAAAAGAAAACATTGTTTTAAATTATTAAAGGGTATTCTAGTCATTTCAAAGGGGGACACCTTACCTCCTCCATTGGCTTATTTAATAGAGATTGGGCTTAAGTCGTTGCCTAATTTTAAATTAAAGTAGGCGGTATCTTACAAGACCAACTGTTTTTTCATATACTAACTTCCTATAAAATTATTCATATTGTAACTTTTATGGTTTCTTGTTGCGCTAGCGGTGATTACAATGAATCAAACTGTCTGTAACACGAATTTGCAAAAATACTAACCTAAATGAGGTAAATTATCGTGCATATTTTGTTAGACTCCCTCCATCTAGGATTAATCTTTGCACTTTTGCTTTTCTCATCTAACCTAGATTAGCTTTTACATTTTCTTATTGGAAAATGTTTCACCTATAAACAGGGACGTCTCGTACAATTTAGAGTCCTTGTGCTAAATTAAATTATAAGGATTGAAATTTTTTGGTGAATAGAAAGAGACGGAAGAGTCATTGATTGTTTTTTTTTTTTGGAAAATAGGAAGAGACGAAGCAAAACACCAAATAAAAATTAACCTCTTTGAATCTGCATCCAACATTACACTCGATAATCCAACCTGTAATTAGATTTAGTTTTTCTTTTTTATACTTTGGATAGACAACTAATATAATTGAGCCCTTATATTTTAATTGCCCTGTGTAGTTGTTCATCTTGCACATAGCCTTAGTCGCTCCTGCTTATATTATTAATATTCTCTTTGATTCTCAATAAGTTAAACATTCACTAAAATGACCAATTCATTATATTCTCAACACTTAAATCTTTACCTTATTTAGGTTTTGTTTTCTTTCTTTCTCTCCTACAACATTAATCCACTTTTTTATTCTATTTATTTCTATTTATTCATTTTTTTTTTGTCATGAACAATGTTAAACTTATTGTAAAATAGATAGAGTTCATTTCTCTTCATCACTTTTCTCCACCTAAATATTCAAAAACCATATTGTCTTCTTTAATAAAAAGTTAGAAATCCACGCCACCCTATCTTCTTAAATACAATAAGTCCCAATCTTCTTTTCACATCAAAATTTTCGAAATAATAAAAATTGAAATCTACATGACATTTGATCACCTTTACAACATGATATATATGTTAATACTAATTTGGAACGACAGATGGAGTAAGAGTAATTGATATTAGGATAAAATGATGCAAATAACCTCATATATATAGGTCAAGTGCAAAAAATCCAAATTGAAGTCACTTAATATAATAACCTATCTTATTTTTATTATTTGTGTCGCTTAAATGTGCATGTATATTCCATCAAAGTACTTACACGTGTACATAATCTTGGATTTTCTATTATTTTATTAGCTTTTAAATATAATTTATTTGAATTATGCAAACAATCTTATTACATATGTTTTCCAGTTTTCATTTTTCTTTAGCTGTGTGGTTTTCAAGAGTCTGTTGTATTTTCTTTTCCAAATCAAGAGTTTCCAAAATGGAGGTAAAATAATGTTAGGCGGTTATTCAATTGGTAATGGTGAATTATTCAACTAGAAATATTGAGGGAAGGCGGGATATTGCGAGGTGGGTAGTTTATCTGGGGCGGATGCCTCCTAAAGAGTAACGAAGATGAGCAAAGGTAGACTTAAATGTCTATTCTGCTCGTGAGCTTATGAAATGGTGGAGGAAAAATAGATCTGAGATGGAGTGGATAGTTAGTGCTAGAATTGGGTAAAACTCCCTTGATTGGAGTGTATTCCATTGATCATATATATAAGTTACAATAAAGAGTATTCCTAACAATATTAGAAAACCTAACAAGAGTAGAAGTGTGAATACAAAATATTATCCTATTATATTTTATATTCTATCACACCCCCGCAGTCATAGCGGGAGGAGGGCGAACGCTAAGACTGGACTTAAACTCCGGAAATTAATGTTGAGGAAGACCTTTTGTGAATATGTCAGCAAACTGATATCTAGTAGGAACATGCAAAACACGTACATGACTAATAACAACCTTTTCCCAAATAAAGAGTATGTCCATCTCAACATGCTTGGTGTGTTGGTGCTAACCTGGATTGCGAGAGAGATAAATAGCACTGACATTATCACAATAAACAATGGTTGCCTGTCGGAGAGGACAATGTAACTCCAAAAGAAGATTACGTAACCAGGAGGCTTCTGCAACAACATTAGTGACGCCACGGTACTCAGCTTCAACACTAGATCGAGATAGGGTGGGTTGTCTCTTAGACTGTCAGGAAATTAAGTTATCAACAAGAAAACAACAATAACCTGAAGTAGAACGTAGAGTGTCAGGACAGCCACCCCAATCTGCATCAGCTTAAGTGATCAGGCGTAAGTGAGTAGTAGGATATAAATGTAACCCATGATCAATGGTACCTTGAAGATAGCGCAGGATGCGTTTCAAAGCATTATAATGTGATTCCCTCGGATCATGCATGAAGAGGCAAACCTACTGAACTGTATAAGCAATATCAGGGCGAGTAAATATGAGATACTGTAAAGCTCCAGCTAAACTGCGATAATGAGTAGGGTCAGAGACAGGTGGTCCTGAATCTGCACTAAGCTTGGAGTTAGTATCAACGGGAGTGGCGACAGGCTTACAGGAACTCATGCCTGCACACACTCCAATATTTCCTGTGCATATTTCTGTTGAGAAAGTAGGAAGGTGTACGAGTAACAGAAATGCCCAAAAAATAGCTATGAGGACCCAAATCCGACATTAGGAATTCTATTTTAAGAGTACTAATGAGACGATCTCGCAGAGAATCAGATGAGGTGCACAAAATAATATCATCAACATAGAGAAGAAGATATGCCATGTCAGAGCCATGCTTATAAGTGAACGGGGAGGTGTCACTTTGAGCAACAATAAAACCAATCTGCAGAAGATAATTAGCAAAACGCTGATACCAAGCACGAGGTGTCTGTTTAAGACCAGATAAGGCTTTGCGTAGACGACAAACATGATGAGGATAACGCTTGTCAATAAAGCCAGGAGGTTGGTGCATAAAAACTGTTTCCTATAGATCACCATGTAAAAATGTATTTTTGACATCAAGTTGATGAATGGACCATTGACGAGCCATGACCAAACCCAAAACAGTACGAATAGTAGCTGGCCGAACGATAGGGCTAAAAGTCTCATCACAATCAACACCCTATTCCTGTGACCTGCCATCACACACTAAACGAGCTTTGTGCCTTTCAAGGTCACCATTAGATTTTTCTTTATGACGAAAGAGCCACATGCAATTAACAATATTCACCCCCGTAGGCCTAGGAACCAACTCCTAAGTCCATGTTTGAATTAAAGCACTATACTCATCATTCATCGCCGCATTACAATTTGGGTCGGACAGGACATGTTTGTGATTTTTTGGACTAGGAGAACGAGAGAGAGGTGCGAGTGGGAGGTGAGTGTTCATGGCGTATTTGGGGTTGGGTTTACGAATGTCGTGGCGTGAACGGGGTGTCATTTGAGGAGAAATAATCGGTGGGTGAGCTGGGGAGGCATTTTGTGGGCTACGGTGATGCGGGGGGATATACGGCGGGCCTGAACAAGTTGGCTGCTGGGGAGAGCGAGGTTCAGGGGTTTCTGATGGGCTTGGACGCGCTGGGCTGAGGTCAGGTCCAACTGACCTGGGAGCGTGAGGTGCTAAGGCCGGCCCAACAGAAGAGGAGGATGGGACGCGAGGATATTGGTCCGCATCAGGGGGGTATGGCCTTGGGCCTGGATGGAAGGCATCGTACGTGGGGCCGAAGGATTAGGGTGTGTGTTTGGGCCTGGGTTGGATTTTGTGGAGCTGCTGGATCCAATATGGGGCGCAAATATGGATTGGAGAGGGGAGATGGATTGTCTTGGGCCAAGGATAATTGGGGTTGAGTTAGAGGTTGTTATGGAAAATGAGTTTCAAAAATGATGACATGCCTAGAGAGTATGAATTTGTTTGTGGACATATCAAAGCAACAATAACCTCAGTGATTTTTAGGATAACCTAGGAAAATGCACGGGGTGGATCGTGGAGCAAGCTTATGAGGCGTAGTAGATGTGAGATTGGGATAACACAAACACCCAAAAATGCGTAGGTGATCATAGGTGGGGGTTTTGTGAAATAAAGCCTGGAAAGGAGTGATCTTAGGAAGGGCTTTTGTAGGAAGTATATTGTGCAGATAAGTGGCAGTTTCTAGAGCATAGTCCCAAAAGGTCAAGGGAAGAGAGGCATGAAGAAGCATGGTTCGACTAGTATTGTTTAAGGTGCGTAGCATTCGTTTAGCTTTCCCATTTTGAGAAGATATGTGGGGACATGAGAATCTACAAACCATACCATTATTTAAGCCGAATGGTTTGAACGGATTGTTGTCAAATTCACGACCATGATCACTTTGAAATGCTTTAATGGAGCGTTCAAATTGAGTTTTAACATATGCATGGAAATCTAGTAGGGCTTGATAAGCTTTAGATTTGTAGGCAAGGGGAACAGTCCACACATAATGAGTAAAATCATCAACAAGAACGAGATAATATTTATTGCCTGAGCTATTACATATGGGAGAAGTCCATAAATCAGCATGAATAATATCAAAAGCAGTAGTAGTAGTACTTGTGGACTCATAAAAAAAGGCAATTTAACATGTTTCCCAATCTGACAAGAATTGCAAAAATTTGAGTCATGCTCTTTATTACAAACTATGTAATTATTTTGCTTGAGAAAACTAATAGATTGTACTCCAGGATGTCCTAGACGATCATGCCAAGGGGTAGGTTGAATAGCAGCAAGAGAGGTGGCTAGGCAAGTGGAAGGAAGGCCTTGCGTGACAGGATATAGGTCCCCGGAGCTCTCACATCTCGTTCTAATACTCCCCGTGTGAAGGTCCTTCACAGAAAAACCATAAGGATCAAATTCGATTGACACAGAATTATCAGAAGTGAATTTACGCACTGAAATTAAATTTTTAATTATTTGGGGAGCCAGGTAAACATCACGCAGGGCTAAGGTTTGGTTAGGTAGAGTAGTGTGTCCATAACCCGTTATTGGAATGCGATGGCCATTACCGACTAAAATATGATTTTTAGTGCTTAAATTGAACAAGGGCAAGAGATTACTTGACGAGTGAGTCATGTGAGCAGTAGCACCAGAGTCCATATACCAGTTGTCATCGGGAGGTTTCCCAGATCAGTAGGTATATGCGGTGGGCCGTAGCCCGGGTGACCAGCCATGTAGGCTTGAGGGGGACCGAATTGCTGCTGGGCCGAAGACTGGACCATGGGCCATGACTGCTGTGAAGCCATCGGGTAGTGTGCAGGTGGGGAGGCCCACTGATTGTGCTGCCAGGCTTGGAAAGCGGCCCAGCTTCGAGGATTTGGGAGTGGGCCGACCCACTGAATATTCGAAGGGGCATTCGAATTAGAGGAGGGGACCTGCTGCTGTCCCTGTTGGCCCGTGGACTGGTTTTGGCGATTGTTATTGCCACCAAGTCCACGGCCGCGACCGTTCCAGCCACCTCTGCCGCCACCGCGGCCGCGACCACCGCCACCCCTGCCGCCAGAATTGTTGCCACGAGGCTGCTGCTGCTGTGTGGTATTTGAGGCGGTGGGCCACGAAGGATGAAGCAGATGTGGAAGTGTCGTTGGCCCGACGAGATTCCTCAAGGAGTAGGCGCGAGCGCGCAGTTTTGAAGGACGTGAGGGGTTCGGATTGTTGGATCATAGAGGCAACGGTGTCAAAATCCGTGTTAACAAGGCCCGACACAAGACGAAGAACCAATTTTTGTTCTGACACTAGTTGATCAACGTTAGCGAGTTGGTCACGTAGATACTTCAATTGTTGGCAATAAGCAGTTATGTCAGAAAAATTGGGAAGATGCAAGGAATTAAATTGATTTTCAAGATATACCGCACGTGTATGTTTATTATCCTGAAAAATCGCCTTTAGGCGATCCCATGTTTCTTGAGCCGTAGAGCCACGATTGAGAATCGTTTGTAAGAGATCTGCAGATATGGTCCCAAAGATCCATTTTTTAACAACAGAATCAAGACGCTGCTAGAGAGCGGGGGACATATCAGCAGGACGAGGTTTGGAGGGATCAATATGATCAAGAACATCGTAGGCATGACAATGAATCTCAAAGAGTTCAACCGAGTTAGAATATTGCACCTTCTCTCTATCAAGAATCAGAGGGATGTCGTTCTTGATGTTGCTAACAGATAAAGCAGGGTGGTAGGTGGGGTTAGCCGTGGGTGGGGGAGGAGGTGTTTTAGGGTCGGACGGTTCACCGTCGGTTGTCATGGCGGCTCAAAAAAATCGATGGGGGTGGAAGCTTAGGGAACTCGGTGGAAGAAGAGGTCGAGTGATAGGATCGAAAAAAAAAACAAAACAAATCGTGAGGATTAATTTGTCGGTAGCTGTGATACCATGCTAGATTTGGGTAAACTCCCTTGGTTGGAGTGTATTCCATTGATCATATATATAGGTTACAATAAAGAGGATTCCTAACAATATTAGAAAACCTAACAAGAGTAGAAGTGTGAATACAAAATATTATCCTATTATATTTTATATTCTATCAGTTAGAAAATCGGCTGGGGGAAAGTAATGAAGATAGAGAATCTTAAGAAAGCTACAAAAAAATAAATAAAGGGAAATTCCCATCTGGTGACCTTGTGGTTTCAGGATTTCTCATGGTGGCGACTTGTCTTTTAAGATTATCATAAATAACCCTCTGCTAATTGACCTTGATTAAAAGTGAATTTATGAATCTTTTTGGTGTTAAACACATCTTATGTTAGTTAAATGCAAGTTAGTTGAGTTAATCTCCTAACCTTGGTTTAACCTTTCTCCTATCCCTCCAAAAACATTTCCCCTTTTCCCTCATGAACCAAACCCTAACATCTATAAAACCCATCTCTTCTCCTTTACCCCTGTTCATGTTCCTATCTTATTTCTCCTTCCAATTCATGTTCCTCTTTATGCTATGTCTCAACGCTCATCATAATTCACAGCAAACAGTATTTTGATCAGAATTCACTGCAATATGATCACAAACAGCACATTTTTAAGTCACAAACATGAACACACAAATTTCACAAACATCACAAACAGTATTCTGATTTCCTGCAAAAAGCTTCACAGTAGCGCAAATAAGTATATGAGTAATCAAATTAAATATATTATATGTTGCGTTTATGCATAAAAAGTTCAGAACTCGTTGCTCAGTCATAATACTACAATGCGCTTCATAATTAACTTATGTTCCTCTATTGAGGAATGCAGGTAACTAGGTAAGCAGGTGTATATCATTTGATTGGTTTGTTTGCAAAGTCCCTTAACAAATTGTTTATCTTGATTAAATATGTGCTAGTATGCTCATAAACAATCCATTGCCAAAGTACTAGGAGTGCTTTTGTTAAATCGAAGGAAGTTCAAATAGTAGTACCGACGATTACCCACGCTAACAAACCATGACTTGTTCGAAAATTCAAGAACACAAATTAAATATGATGTAGACTTCCAATTCCATCGAACGCAAAGAACAATTCAACAACCGAAGTTGGAAAATCAACTTGTTGGAAAATTTCCATACCGTTGCTTGTTCGAAAATTTGGTAACTTACAAGTCTGTGAATTGCTGACTCTTCTATAACTTGTTCGATCCAACACCTTCTTCCAACAACGCTTCAATGTCAATTCCAAGGTTCAATTTCAGCTTGGATGTCGTGTTTGAGAGCAGAGAATAGGGCTTGATCGTGCATGAGAAGAAACATGGTTAACTCTATTAACTTGCATTTAACGGACATTAAGGTGTGTTTTACACAGCTAAAATGCTTCATAAAATCACTTTTAAGCAAGGTCAATTAGTAGAGGGGTATTTATGATAATCTTAAAAGCAGCGTCACCATCGGGTAAATTGCAAAACCACACGGTCACCAATGAGAATTTCCCATAAATAAATAAAGGAAAAAATTCAAAAACCTACCTTTTATAACCAACTTTTTTCAAAAAACTACCTTTTAAAAATTTTCTTTCAAAAAACTACCTTATATAACATATTTCTTTCAATATACTACCATGTCACGTTTATATTTAATACTAATCAATAAATGACAATCGCCCAGGTGTTGTTGCCAGGTGAAAGAATGCGAAAGAAGAGAGAAACGATAGGGAAGGAAAGAATAGCAATTTACGGTGACTCAATTATTAGTGATTAAACCCCATTTATGATAAAATGGTAGTATATTGAAACAAATTTGTTATATAAGGTAGTTTTCTGAAAGAAAATTTTTGAAAGGTAGTTTTTTTGAAAAAAATTGATTATAAAAGGTAATTTTATGAAATTTTCCCATAAATAAATAAAGATTAAGGACATATGTATGTACTCTGGCGGAATCGACAACCTTTGATCAAGCACATATCACCAACGGAAATAAATAAAATGAAATATGCTATTGTATTAACGCAAATAAATTAATAAAGATTAAGGACATACTCCTATATATGTACTCTGGCGGAATCGACAATATCTGATCAAACACATATCACCAACGCAAATAAATAAAATGAAATATGCTATTGTGTCAACTATCAAGTGACTTTAGTCCATATTATATTCTGCATCAAACTTATAATTAGGTTATTTGCATCCATCTACCCTTAATATTAATACAGTATAATCATCTATCATGATATTTTGACCTCTTCTAGATTCTGGCGGGTCATTAACAAAACTACAAGAACCATGTATAGCCCATCTACTCTGTAAAGGGCCGAAAATGTCTGGGATGTTCTTAAGTCCACATTTTCCCATTTCATAGTCCAAATTCCAATAATGAAAGAAAAGAAAAAAAAAGTTTCTTTTCTTCCTAGAAAGACGAGAAAGTACTTAACTAGCTATCACGTCCACAATCCAAAACCACCTTAGTCAAGTTATCATGCCTCACTCAAGAGATCCCCCTAGCAAGATTTGACAACAAATTTCTTAGATAAGCTTGATATTAACTCTTTTCTTGAAAAAGTCGTGTTTAAGTTGGGTTTTTGCTCAGAGTGGATTAATAGAGTTATGTTATGTCTCTCGAGTGTTTCATACTCTTATAAGCTGAATGGGTGTGTGAAGGGTCACATTATACCTTCGAGGGGACTTCATCGGCAAGGAGATCCGATGTCCCCGTATTTATTTCTCCTATGTTGACAAAAGCTGCTGATGATGGGTTGATACATGGAGCCCGGGTATGTCGTAATGCACCCCGTATTTCTCATTTATTTTTTGCTGATGATAGTATACTTTTTACTAGAGCTACATCTCAGGAATGCTCGGTAGTGGCTGATATTCTCAGTACGTATGAGCGAGCATCTGGTCAGAAAATTAATTTCAATAAATCTGAGGTGTCCTTTAGTAAAAATGTGGAGGTGAATCGGAAGCAGGAGATATTGTCTCTACTTGGTGTTCGAGAGGTGGAGAAGCATGAAAAATATTTGGGTCTCCCGACAGTGATTGGTAGATCGAAGAAAATGGTGTTCGCGGTCCTTAAAGAGATAGTGTGGAAGAAGTTGCAAGGCTGGAAAGAAAAATTGTTGTCTCGTGCTGGGAAGGAAGTTCTTTTGAAGTCTGTCATTCAATCTATCCCCGCTTATATGATGAGTTTGTTTTCAATTCCGGAGGGGATCTTGAATGAAATAAACTCTATGTGTGCTAGATTTTGGTGGGGATCCCGGGGTACGGAACGTAAAATGCACTGGATAAGTTGGGAGAAGTTATGCCTTCCAAAATCTCACAGGGAGTTGGGCTTTCGAGACCTTAAAGTGTTTAACCAAGCGTTGTTGGCTAAGCAGGGATGGAGACTCTTATGTGATACTAGTTCTCTTGTCCATAGAGTGATGAGCGCGAGATATTATCCACATGATTCATTTTTGGAGGCAAGAAGAGGCTTTGATCCTAGTTATGTATGGCGTAGTATATGGGGAGCTAAATCGCTGTTGTTGGAGGGATTAAAATGGAGGTTTGGTAATGGAGAAAAGATAGGGGTATGGGATGAAGCTTGGTTGCCTGGTGACTCTTCTTCTATTGTTCCTACTCCGAACATCGAGAGCCCTACGGATCTTAAAGTTACTGACTTGATCAATGATGAAGGGGTTTGGGATGAGGAGGCTCTTACGCTACACTTTACAGCTGCGGATGCGGCGCTTGTGAGATAAATTCCTCTTAGTGTGCGTCGTCCAAGTGATGTGCAATATTGGTGGCCGGCACCTAATGGTGTCTACTCTACTAAATCCGGGTATTGGTTAGGAAGATTGGGTCACATTCATGATTGGGCTCAACGTTTTGGGGGTGATAATGGTGATCTGTGGAGGGCGGTGTGGAATATAGGAGGACCTCCAAAACTATGTCATTTTCTATGGCGTGCTTGTACGGGGGCCCTAGCAACCAAGGGAAGGCTCATGGATAGGCATATCATTGAAGATGGCTCGTGCAATAATTGTCAGGGAGGTAAGGAGACTATTATTCATGCTATTTTTCATTGTTCGATTGTTCATTCTATATGGGACAAGTCTCCTTTCATGCAATACATACTGGATGGTCCGAACAACTCTTTTGTGGAAATGTTTGCGTGGTTAAAATCACAACTAGATGCCAAAGGGCTGCTAACTATGATGGCGCTTGCCTGGGGAGCGTGGTCATACCGAAATGCAGTGGTCCACGATGAACCGTGGCACAACTGCGAGGTAGGTGCTGCTGGGTTCTTGAAGCTCGTCACAGATTACAAGAGTTATGCGAGTGCTGTACACCGAACTCCAGTGCTGCTGCCTATTTTGTCTCGGTCCAGCTGGGCTCCACCAAAGGAGGGGTGTGTCAAGATTAATACAGACGTTGCCATACTAGGTAATGAGGAGGTGGGAGTGGGAGTTGTTATTCGTGACAGTTGTGGGAAGGTTTTAGTGATGGCTGTGAGAAGGTTTCAAGCTCACTGGAAGGCTTCTTTGGCTGAAGCCATGGCTGCTAGGTTCGGGATGCAAGTTGCGAGTAGATTTGGGTATGTTGCTGCTGTGGAGATGGAAGGAGATGCATACAACCTATCAAAAGCTATAGCTTCGAAGAGCATGGGACGTTCTCCGCTTGATCTTTTAGTTGAAGACATATGGTTGATTGGTGATAGTTTCCTAGATTTCTCTATTTCTCATGTTAAACGGGGAGGGAACACTGTTGCTCATTTAATTGCTAGATTGCGTCCATCTAATGGGGTGGAACAATTTTTTGTAGATGATTTTCCGCAAGGTGCTTTAGCCTTGGCGGATTTGGATGTTGTTTAATAAAATCTCTTTCTCCGTTTCCCCTAAAAAAAAAAAAACTTATTCGACACTTGAGATATATACACAATTGTTATTCTATAGTAATTCGACTTGATCTCGTTATATCTTGGAGGACTTTTATACCTGAATTAGATTAAACAGAATCCATCAAACCCCGATTTATATTGATTCGAACCCCAAATATACTTGCACTAAAACCTACTCAAAACTTGAACAAATTTGACCCAAAATCACCCAAAACGAAGAATTAACCTTGTTGGTAATAAGCCAAAATCTACAAGCTGCAGTATCATAAATCATGCAAGAAATCAAATTCATGCAACATAGTTATACAATCGTTCCGTAGATAACCATGTAAGTTTTCTAAGATGAGTACAAGGCAAGGACATGGTCCAAGTAAGCGTGATAATCATGTTTCCTAATTAAAAAAGTTATTTATCTCGTTATTTTGGTAGGGACTTAGGGAATAGTTTATTTTTCTTAAAAAGAGTGGATCGAGTTTATAGTTTAAGCTATCTAATACATCTAGGAAGATATTAGTATGAGTTGCATTTTTCATATCTAATTATAGTCTTCTAAGATGAGTAGTTTTTTTTATTAGTAGCAATAATTTGATCGTAACTTAAAACTATTCAAGAGGTGTAACCAGAGCCTAAAAAATATACGTTATTGTGGTGGCGTGATAGTTATACAACGGCAACAACGCGTGCACTGTTAATTGTGTTCAATAAATGGTTTACTAACACTTAAATTTTTAGTGGTTTCTTGTGTGCGTGATTGGTTTTTCTTTCTAGATTTTTTCGAGAGCATTCATTGTACACCTAAGACTTTTTTTTGCTCATTTTGCTTAGTTCTTCGAGAGCATTCGTTGTACACCCAAAACTTTTTTTTCGCTCATTTGCCTATTTGCTCTTTTAGGCCTCTCCCTATTGTGTGAAGTTTGCTCATTTTCAAATGAGCAATGAGCAAAAAAATAGCCTTGGTGTATTATATTATACTTACCGTATACCCAAGTGTATGATAAAAATTGTAAAATGTTTCCTCGTAGTTTTTTTATTAGACCCTCTAAACTCCTAACAATTGGTATTAAGAGTCGAGATTCGTTTGAAGTTTGACATGCTGAATTTTCAATCATCTAGTGGAAAATTTGAAGTTGAAGTGTGTGATGAGAACTATTTATCCCTTACAACAAGGTAGTGTGAAGGACCCTTCTTGCGCAACAAAAAGCCTTTAGAAAACTTTAAAGCAGGAGAAAGTGACGAAAATTGAAAAATAAGACGGGAGGATATGCAAGTGTGTGCCATTAGTTCATTCGTTTAATGTTCGCCAGGGATCTATTATCATGTGCTCGATGAAATAAATCCGAAGGCGTTGTAGATGAAGTTGGAGAGCATGTATATGTTGAACTTGCTCACCAACAAATTATTTTTGAAGAAACATCTTTCGAGCTGTAGATGCTTATAAGGTAATTTGCATGATCAATCTCTTAAACAAATTAATGAGTTGATTAGACAACCGTCTAATTTAGATGAATATAGATGATGATAAGGCATTGAAGTTCTTAGCCTTGTTTTTTTTTTTTTTGATAATTTCGAGCTTCCTTTCATTAATAATAATTTCAGGAGTAAGATAGCCTCTACTCAAGACAAGGTATTCCTTTAATTAAGAAGGGAACTTTCATAGTGCTAAGCACAACTTGGGTTGAGGAAGCCACCTAAAAAAAACTCCCTACAAGTAACTACATTAGTTCAGTTTGCAATAAAGGAAAGGAAACTACTAAAAAAAAAACATAGAAACACTAGAGGGGCATGGAAGATTCATGACAATTACATCTTAGTGACTGCAGACTCACTAGACCCTTCTAAGAAAACATCAGACATGGATACAAGGAATTAATTGGACGATGGATTAGAGGCATGCTATGAATTCCGATTGACGATGAAGGCCTTGTTTTGCCAATGAATCTGCCACAAAGTTTGCAATTCTTCGCTTGTGAATGATTGTGATATTCATGCCCCTCATACACGCATTCCTTATGAAATTGAGATGGAAATTCATGTTCCATGGACCACCACTATCACTGTTACACCATAGGACGACATTTGATGAATCCGATTCAAGAATTATTTGCCGATTTTTCATGGTCTCGGTGGTTAAGGAAATTGAAATTGCGCGATGTATAGCCAAAAATTCCGCACAATTAATTTCCATGTACGGAATCGGGGAAGAGAATAAGCACATAAAGATTCCTTGATGGTTGCACAAAACACCTCCGATGGCAGAACATGAGTTAGAATTGCTTACCAATGCATCAACGTTCCACTTGACTTGGTTGTTGTCTGGTGGGCCCCATGTTACTTGAGTGGCAGTGATGTGAGAGGCATTTAGGGCAGCAGGCTTACCATTCCAATCCAAACAAGATGGATTGCGTTGGATGTCTACCAGCGTGTACGGGAAATCATCGCACCAACCAGTGATCCACCATCCTAGTCTGAGGAGGATGAGATCTTGAAGACTGCTTAAAGAGGATTGAGAGTCTCCAAAGATGCATGCGAAGGTTTCTTTCTTTCCACACCGTCCATATTATGATGAAGAAACTAGCAACCCATACCTTTTTGAAGAAAGATGATTTTTTCGGACTTTGCCACTGATCAAAGGCTTCGCGAGGGCTGCTTGGGAAGACCCATTTAACTCGCCACAAATCAAGCCACCAGTCCCATAAAGACCGAGAGAATGTGCATTGTAATAGCAGATGGGCGCATGATTCATGGCTTGAAGAACATAGAGGACATACATCATTTTCCGGAGGGATGATGCCCAAGGAGGCCAATTTGTTTCGAGTGTTTATTTTTTCAAGTAGGGCAGTCCCTACAAAGACTTCGATGCGGTGAGGGACAAGTCCTTGCCATAGTCCCTTAATTGCATCATGTTGAGGGAGTGGGCCAAGTTTGTCAAGCTCCAATGTAACTGATTTAGTGGAGAAAATTCCTGACTTATTGAAGGCCCATACCAACTTATCCTTGGATTCATGGGCTGGGCACACACGAAGCAATAGCTGGTCTAAGCTTGCCTTTTCCGCCAAGTCTTGAGGACGCATGACCCGTTGCCATTCAAAACTCCAGACCCAATTAAAACCTTCCCAAAAGCCTTGTGATTCCACTGCAGCGCTTTGATTCACAGCAATTGAGAATAGCCTTGGAAATTATTTTTTTAATGGAACAACATCGAGCCATGGATCGTGCCAAAAAAAGGAGCACACACCGCTTCCGATATTTTTTCGAATGTCGTTTATTAGTAGAGATTTTGCCTCTGAGTTGTTGAATATTGCAGCACATATGTGTCTCCACGGGCCTCCGGTGGAGGGTATAGATAAATCTGAGACAGAGAAGGTTGGTAGAATCAGCGGGGGAAGAAGACCCTGTTGAGCTTGACTCTAGTCCGACTTTGTGAAATGACTTGAGAGGTGTAGGATAAGTGGGAGCTTCGGCGTAAGTTCTTAGCCTTGTTACTAGTTTGCTTGTTGGTTGACTACTTTAATATTAGATGAAACCGTGACTACATAATTTTAATGAATTTGAATTAGTCCTCAACCACTCACTGAAGTGGATAAGATGAATCTCTTGTTGTAGAGACTAATTAGCACGGTTGAAACAAACCTAGAGGTGGCAGTAATTAGAGATAAGAAATCTAATTCTAATTCAATTATGAGATCAACGAATAGCTACACAATTATGTATGTTATCAGCCAATACTACACGAAAAGGGACAGATAAAAAAATATTGATTAGGATTGTCGCAACCTATACAAATTATTTAAACACAATGTTTAGGCGTTCAAAACTTGACCCTCTTAAATTTTTGGACCAAGATCCACCACTTACTACCTACTAATACTAACTATATATGTAGTAAGACAGTACCTACAAACTATCTCTCTCCTCCAATATTTCACCTACTCGTGGATTATATTAACTTTTCCAGTTACTTATGCCTTTAATGATGGCGACTTCCTTCCCTCTCTGACCTTCCTTTTTATTTTATCTCCTATGATTTGTAGTTATATTAATTTCATTTATTTCCATTGTCAATTCTTGGATTCGCATATGGTACTTATTTGGTGAAGGTTGAATATAATTCGCTAATTTTGAGAGCTAAAATCGCACATTTGATTACTTGATTATTTGTAAGCAAAATCGATGAATGTCAAGACTGCAACTTTTGGTAGAAGGTTTTGTAGAAGGTTTTGTAGAATGTTTTGCTTGCTTGAGTTGAGTTGAATCTACACTCATGGCAAGTGGATGTTTACTGTATAGGGAGGTGACTGACTTAAAGTTTAAAGGAAATATACGAGAGACACAGGATTTTAGGATTCTTTTTTTCCTTATAAAATTATAACTGTTTTGTTTAAAACATATCAAATGCTTAACGTAGTTCATTATTCCGTTACATGTAATGATGTCTAATAAGTTCGACCAACACTAAAAATAGGGGGTGCAAAGATGAACATAATTCTAGAAAATGACCTAAAAAGAATGGGAGATGCCCAACAAAATGATAATTATATCCCCGGGATACACAAATTTGGTAAATGCAACAAAGTTGAGGGGGAGTGAGGTGTGCTGAAAGAAAAATATAAAATTCCCTGAACTGCATGAACTTTGCAGACACACAACAAATATTAAAACCATTTTATATGTCTTGATGTCCATCTACTTGTTAAAGAATGGAAAAAGACCAAATGAAGACCATTTAGAGGTCCACATCTCTGTTCCCATTCCCAGGCACCCAACTTTAGCTTAACAGACTTTTCTCCGTCCTCTCCTCAAAACCTCACTCTACTACATAAATCAAAACAAAAACATCTGAAGCTTTCAACATTTCTCCACTACTATTATCCAAATTCCAAAGCCCCCCTTCAAAATTCCACCTTTTTTTTTTTTCTTTTTTCCACTTTCAACCCTTCTTCTTGCTTCTTGTTTGGGTTGAAAGTAGCTAAATTTGGGGAGAAAAATAGGTGCAAATTGCATAATTTTTTTTTGTGGGTTAGAATCAAAATTCAAAATTTAGAAATGGGTAAAGAGGAGAATTGGGGATGGCAGCCAAGTGGGTCTCCAACAGTAGATGTGGAGAAATCAGATGTGCATTGGAGTCATTTTGACAGTTCTGTAAATGCAGTTTCATTTGGGTTTGTTGCCACTGCTGTTCTTATCTCAATGTTCCTTGTTATGGCCATTTTTGAGAAGTTTCTCCGCCCATCTCCTCCCCAAATTCCGCCTTCTCGCCGCCGTGATATTGAATCCCAACTTGGTTTTTATCCAAAGCTTGGTTACTCTTCTCCCAAGGTCAGTCTTTTCACCTTTTTACTCAATGAACTTAGGTTCTTTGGTGTTAGAGAAGTTTGTTTTCTACTAGACTTTACCAACTATGCTAGATTACTCAATGAACTTAGTTTCTTTGGTGTTAGAGAGCGACTAACCGCACTAATGTAGACGGGGTTTGACACGAGACTTTACCAACTATACTAGATTATTCAATGAACTTAGTGTTGTGCTCAGAACTCAGGAGTATGTTTTACTCAATTGGTGCACCTTTTTTTAAAGAAAAAAAAAAGATTCAATATTGGAAAAAGTAATACTTCTGTTTGTTGTAAAAGTTCTTTTCTTGAATTTGGTAAGTCCCCTTTAATTATGGGAAATGTTTGCATCTGCTTTACCCCCATTCTGCAATTGGTTTTTACTGTTTGAGTAATTCTGTTAACTTTATAGCAGGAAAGCAGCCTTCCTGTATGCGTGTGAAGGTGACTCTTTCATTATAGTATGCTTTCATCTTTTAGCCTTTAGAAAAGCTCGTTCAGTTTGGTTATTAAATGGGAAAACTTTATATACTATATAATATTACATAGATCTGTCACACTTTAGGAAATTACTAAGTTTCTGAAATTTTTACTGTACATATATTTTTCCTTCATTTTGAGTTACTGTATCTCAGATTTTAATAATTTCCTGCATAAAGTTTGTGAGAAAACCTCCTTATATAAAAGTGGAATATAATCTCTAATTATTTGCATAATTAAGTGTTGATAAATTTTAAGTGATTGTATTCTTGGCCTCTTAGATTGATTAGAGCTCATTCATGAAATTTATCTTTTTAATTCCATAATCATGCAGGGGGCTCTTTTCATGTGCACAAAGACACAGAGTCACAAGGATAACGCAGTAGTACAGTAGTAATTTTATGTAGAGTAATGATTGCTTTCTAAAGAGGGGGAAAGAAACAGATGGAAAGGAGAAAGTGATGATTCAATTTCTGTGGACATCATTTTCACTTGGTCCATCACATACTAAAACAGACACTCTCATCCATAAATGTTTTTGGCCAATGTTCTAAAATGAATTCCTAGCTGCATAGCTGAAAGTATTTGAAGCATTTTTCTTTTTCTCGTTTAGGCTTTGAGGGTTGGTGCTAGGCTGCTAGCTGTATGTGTGCAATAATATGATAATAATGCAGCTTATTCTTGATTGGGAGTTTTGGCGCAAGATATGTAGTGTTTTTAGCTCATTCTCGACTCCCTAACTGTTTGCTTCATTTGCTAACTTTTACGATAGTCGAAATACATGTTTGACCATCAATATTTTTAATTACATATTAATTTGAATTTACACGTTAGTACATGAACTTTGAATCAGAGTTGGACCAAACAATAAGTGACAAAGGGATTACATATTACCTAATATTATGTATAATAGATTGAGATATCAATTATATATAAACTTAATCTTGCAAAAAACAACAACTTTATATTCCCGCTAGATGTAAACAATGATACATTTGGACTCTAGATCATCAACATAAACAATTATGTAATGGTATGTCTCTAGTGGGTTTAATACTCACTTTGTAGATGCAACATTGTTTGCTTGCAAAAGAATAGTAGCAGTGTTGCATGGAACCGTGCAATTATGGAACATAGTCTCTTGCAATTTGCAATGCTATTGTCAAATTCCTCACATGTGGTGAATTGAGTTTGTCTTTTGGATTTTGCTGGGTGTTAATAAGATCAATGGCTCAACCAACCTCTTGTCTGGTGGATGTTTAGGTTGCAAGCAGCCCAAGGGCCATGGTATTACTAATGGTCTAATGCTTACAAATTAAGGCGTAAGTCTCCCTATATGGCAGAGTTATGGCCCATGAATAACCTGATGCATATAGTATGATGTCCCACATGACCTTTGTCTTCATAATTTTTGCAATTAATTCCTTTTCTTCATGGACAAGCCTTCTTGTCTTCTTTTGAGTTTTTTTTTTTATTTATTGTTAATGTAAACCCATCTTGAAGAGCAAATCATTGTCTTCATTCTTGTCTGCTATGTCTCACTCACTGTCTTGCTTATAAATTTGACTTCAAGATTCATCTTCATTCTTGATAAGCAAGTTAACAAACACTGCCTTTTAGAGGTATAAAATGTAATTAGTTTGGCATCTTATTGTTGTAAATTACTGCAATTAGCTAGCACAGATTAAGAAATTGTTTGTAGTGCTCCTTTCTCTTTTTACCTTTAATTATTTTCCATTTGAATAGCTTACATTGTTTATTTAAGCTCACTGTGGAACTCATACTTTTGGAGGGAGATGTACTATGTCAAAGCAATGCCCTTGAATCTTAAATTGACTAGTTTATACATTTACTATTTCCCTATTCTGACTCTTTAATTTCCCCTGGCATAATTGCGTCAATGCCACCGTTATTCTTTATAGAAATGTGAATACTTGGGTATATGTCTACCAGATATAATAGAATAGACTGAGAAACACGTTTTTGAAGGTTTCTTTAAGCTATGCGCATTTTGTGTGCCCATTGTTAGCTTACGGGGTTGTGTAATTACCTATCTGGACTCTGCTGTAAGAGTCTTCTGAATCTTCTTGCATTGAAATCATGCAGCATATATGATAATACATCATCGTGTTCAAGTCCTTTATACTCTTGTCTAGGATGTAGGACCAATAGAAGAAGGATAGCTACAAACCTGGTATTATTAAGAAAGAAATCAAATCTTAGATTTATGTGCGAAGATACTACAAACTTCGGGTTTAAGATGTCATTTATTTCTTCTTCCTTGTGGTTTTGCTGCTTCTTTGTTGTCATCAACCCTGCAAAAACTTGTTCTGTGTGTCAGACTGAGGTAGAATAGATAAGTTCAGTATTGCGATGTATCTAAACCATGTCTGTTTGGTTTGTTTTCATCAGATGACAGTATACTCTCACGAGCTTCCGGTGTTGATGCCTGGAGAAGATACTCCAACCTACATTGCTCACCCACTTCCTCTTCCATGCCCACCTGACCGCATCCAGTGGCCTCCCTGTAAGTTCAAATTACCTCCAAATGCCCCTCAAAGTTCCAGCAGAAGTACCCAGCAATCTATTGTAAGAAATTCAAATTTAAGATAGAAAACAAGCTGATGCAATTTTCTTTGTAAAAAGAAAATTTTTTAGCTCAAATGTGGAGCTTGGCTTCTTCATTTGAGTTGTTTACTACTTGTACATAGAACATCTAGCTCCTTTGGGCATACCGCCCTGTCGATTTGAGAGAATGAAGCTAGTACTTTAAGAAAGATTCCTATGGTTAACTGGTACGATATCTAAGTTAGTAGGAATGAATCATGAGGTGGAAATCAGATTGAAATTACCAGTTGTATAAAAATTGGAATATGTAAGTGAACTGATAAGTCGAAAACAGGTTAAACTCTAAGGTTTCGGATATGATTAATATGTTTAACCAATTATTATTGACAGTTTTACGTGCTCCATCTTTCAACGGAAATTTTACTCACCTGGACAGGTATAGCAGAACCACCTAACTTCTAAACAGCTTCAAGCCTTCAAAACTGATATTTACTTTAACCACATTATCTCAAAACACAGATGTGATTTTTACTATATGAATGTACTTTGTTGTATATTTATGGTAAGGCAATCCTATCTCTGAACATATATCTCTTATAAAAATCTATCCATTGGCCCATTTATTACTAATTTACAGGTACATCATCAAAAGGTAATGGAAATTTCTGAAGGAAAAAAAAAATGGGAGCTAGACTAGCTTGTGTACGTTGAAATAAAACTTTCCTTACAAAAATATATATGAGCTTATTATCATTACCGTCATTTATTATTATAATTTACGGTTTTTTCACCATATACCCCCGACAAATTAAAAAATTCACCATATACCCTCAATGTTCCAAAAATTCACCATATACCCTTGAGTTTTTGAAAACGTTCACCAAATACCCTTTTTCTAACTTTCGTTAACTCACCGTTAGCTTTATTTACGATTTTGCCATCATTAAGCCCTAACCCTTACCCTAACCCTAATCTAAACCCTAATCTAACCCGACCCCTCCACCCCTTGCCCCAACCCCCCACCCCCTCCCCCTCCCTCCACCCCGCCCAGCCCCCCCCCCCCCTCCCTCTACTCCACCGGCTGGCCCCCACCCCCCTCCCCCATCCCCGTCGATTCCCTCACTCCTTTCCCCCTCCCCGTCGATTCCCCCACCCCCCCTCTCCGTCGATTACCCCACCCCCCTCCCCCTCCCCGTCGAATTCCCCTAACCCCACCCCTCCCCCTCTCCCCGTCGAATTCCCCTAACCCCACCCCCTCCCCTCTCCCCTCGCCGATTTCCCCACCCCACCCCCTTCCCACTAGAATTTTTGGAACAGGATGAGATGCTCGATGCACCGCTTCCCTCTCTTCCCTTGGCGGTGAAAATTCAACCCAGATCTGAGCAACCCGGATCGAAAGAGCGAAGAGGAAGACGAAATCATTCGAGGGTGAGGGGAGGGCGGGTACGCGCCTGCGAGGGGGCGGGGGACGCTTGGTCGGGCACAAGGCTGCTTATTGGGGGGGAGGGGGGTAAGAATGCGGCGGTGGAGGGGATGAGGGAGGGTGGGGGCTTTCGAATTTCCGGGCTACGCGGGTTGCGGTGGTCGGGGAGAGAGAGTGGGGAGGGGGTCAGCGGGGAGGGGAGAGGGAGGGAGGGGGATGTGGCGGTGGAAGGGAGAGGGATGCGGTGGAGGGAGGGGGAGGGGGTTGGGGGTTGGGGCTGGGGGTGGAGGGGTGGTGGGCTGGGTGGGTTAGGGTTTAGTGTAAGGGTAAGGGTTTAGGTTTAGGATTAGGGTAAGGGTAAGGATTAGATTAGGGTTAGGGTTAGATTAGAATTAGGGTTTAGGGTTAGTAATGGCAAAATCGTAAATAAAGCTAACGGAGAGTTAACGGAAGTTAGAAAAAGGGCATTTCGTGAACGTTTTCGAAAACTCAAGGGTATATGGTGAATTTTTGGAACATTGAGGGTATATGGTGAATTTTTTAATTTGTCGGGGGTATATGGTGAAAAAACCGTATAATTTATTATTATAATTCATTATCAAATGAGTCGTATCTATCAAATAAGTCTTCACTCTACTGGAACAACAAATATGTTGATATTTCATGAAAAAATTAAACAAGTTTATAAGTTTAAAACTTGCTCTTATTAATTTAGGAAAATTTGTTAGAAACAACCTTTTACATACAAGTTTTTGCGAGAAGCAACCTTTTAAAAAAAATATGGCAAAAGAAGACCTCAATTTTTTTTTTTTGCGAGGAACAACCTTGACCAATTTTTCGACATTGACCAAGTATTTTCCGGGCGTTGACTCATTAAAAACAAATATGTGCAGGCGTAGAACCCCCTATTTCTTATGTTTCAATCCCATTTCCATCCATTGACCAAGTATTTTCCGGTGTTGACTCCATCATCATATGTTGGGATAGGAGGGAAATGGGGTTGAAATATAGCAGATGTGGGTCACTTGTCCCGAACATGTTTGGTTTTAGTGAGTCAATACCGGAAAATACTTGGTAATTACCAGTAAATGGGTCAAGGTTGTTCCTCGTAAAAAGAAATCAAGGTCTTCTTTTACCAGATTTTTTAAAAGGTTGTTTCCCGCAAAAAAAATGTATTTAAAATGTTATTTATGACAAATTTTCTATTAATTTATTGAAACCAGCAAAGAAATTTAATGCAATAAATTGTGATTTGAAACTTGGGATGCATCCGACCATCCTATATAAGAAGACTTTAGGTATGACCTTCCTTTATGCAGATATGAAATGTCGGAGTGGCTGTTCATAAACGAGGCATGTTTTGACTATAGTTTGTGCTGCATGTCGACTATGTGACCTAACATAATTTTAATTATATCAGGATGGGGACTGGATTTACAAATGAAAAAGTACATGGACTAGAGTATTCTTCTCAATGGCAATTAATACTCATGTTTGTTTGTCTTACTAGACTACACTTTTCAATTATGTGACCTAACTTCTTGCATCAAGGTGTATCAATTAACTTATCAATTAATTGAAAGTGATCGCAATCCATTACACCATCTTTATCCGTCAAGGCTTATCAATTATGGTTTTTCGTCTTTTTTAAATAATAATAATAATAATAAAACGAGCACTATTTGGTTCACCAACAATTATTTTGGTAAAACACATGTTTGCTTATAGCATGTTGATCAAATTACCCCCATATAAAATGCATCAAATTTTTAGCTTCATTTTATGAAAAGACTACCTTAACTCAATAAGAGTTTTAAATAGATTCCCATGATTAATAGGTGTACCAACTCTCTTTAAAATTGTTGAAGAGCTTTGATTGGATTACATAATTAACTTTTACTTAATACATAGTTAAACTATCTCTCTGGGTGTTTGGTTGGAAGGATAAGAAAATAGAGATAGGGATAAGAGAGGAGGGATAAAGAAACAACAAATCTTCTATGCGACTAGTTGCATAAATCACGATTAAACCTGGTTATTGGACAGGGTAGCCCAATGGTTAGAGGGTTAGGGTCAAATTTATAGGGTTTTTATTGGACAGGGCTTTATTGGACAGGGTCATTATTGGACAGGGCCATTATAGGGCCAACAAAGAAACCCAATAATTTTGAAAAATAAAATAGGTTTTGTAAAAACAATTACATATTCGGATTCGCATTCATTTATACTCACTTTTGGCTCTCTTTGTTCCTTGTTTTTCTTGCTCGTTTGCCGGCCCGCCCATTATCGACCCGCTATCGGCCCACTACCCATTCGGCCCGATCCGCTACCGACCCTTTATGAGGCGACCATCTTAGGACCCGACCCGCTTCCGCACTGACCTTGACCCGTTTCCGACCCGACCCGCTCCGCACCGACCCCGACCCGCTCCGATCCGCACCGACCCCGACCCGCTTCCGATCCTTGACCGACCCCGACCCGCTCCGATCCGCACCGACCCCGACCCGCTTCCGATCCGCACTGACCCTGACCCGCTTCCGATCCGCACTGACCCTGACCCGACCTGCCCAATAACCAGGTCTAATCACGATTAACAACCATGTGTCTGTGCGCGTGAAAGACAAACTAACTATATTAATACATAAATAACTCTTTCAAATACCAAGTAGTACTTGGTCTAGTGGTAAGGTTTGTTGTGGGATCAAAGTATCAAACTCCACTAAAGGCACTTTAGAGGTGGGATTCCCTTACCTTTCCCCCCACTCACAAAGGGCCTTACATGTGTAGTTGGGTCGGATTAACCTGTGCGATGTGTCGCCTAGTAGGGCACTTCTTCTTACCAATCCAAAAAAGTAACTCTTTCAAATTATATAAAAATTCCCTTATAATTGCAAGTATTCCTTATATAAGCCTTAGGGTAGAAGAAATGTAATGATTGTTTTAGGAGATGGGGAAAGAGATGAAAAGAATAGGAATAAAAAACCCCTCTTATACGGGAAAGAGATGAAAAGAATAGGAATAAAAAACCCCTCCTATACGGGAAAGAGATGAAAAGAATAGGAATAAAAAACCCCTCTTATACCTCTTACACCACAAGAGGGAGGGATAAGAATAGTGAGGGAAAATAGGGAAAAAGAAGAAAAGAGAAGTGGGAGTTAGTAAATAGTGAGGTGAAACCAATTTAACCCTTAATGAAAAACTTTCACCCTCTTATTTGGTTTTTTCCGGTTATTTTGAACCGAGATATCAAATAAGGAAAACTTTGTCTCTATCCCAATGGAAATACTTATAATAATGATAGAACACAAATATTACCGTATAAAAATAAGAAAAGAGAAGTGGGAGTTAGTAAATAGTGAGGTGAAACCAATTTAACTCTTAATGAAAAACTTTTTCACCCTCTTATTTGGTTTTTTCCGGTTTTTTTCAACCGAGATATCAAACAAGGACAACTTTGTCTCTATTCCAATGGAAATACTTATAATAATGATAGTATTATCGTATAAAAATAAAAATGGGGTGAGAGAGGCTCGAACTCTCGACCTCAGGATCACTCAACAAGCTATGAGACCTACGCGCTAGCCAACTGCGCCACCACCCCGAAATGTTCTATAATTACATTTACACAATACTTCATGAAATTAACGTAAAAGTGTGACCATTACTCTTTTCCTTCTTCACACTTTTCTCTCGACGCCGATAATTGCAGAGCATAATTCCATTGTTGCCGGCGAGCTTAAGGAAATCAGATTTCGCTTTTTTTAGGTAACTTTTCGAATTTTTTCTCTTCAATTTTTCAAGCATGATTTTCGATTTGCTTATAATTTGCGATTTTGTGTGCAAATTTGTGAGAGTTTTGTGTTTGTGTGTGCAATTTCTAGTTTATAATTGATTATAGTTTTAGGTTTTCAATTCACCAACAACCTATAAATTGCAATTCATTTGTTTAGGGTTTTTTCTTCCTTAATTTTTTATTTAAAATTTATGTGTGTTGATTTTCTTTGATGTTCTGGGTAAATCGAATTATGAGCTATATTGATGTGAATTTTGGGGCTAATTGTGGGGTTGTTCTACTGTTTTTTTTTTATGTCCTAAGTTGTTATTTTGTTGTTGTATTAATGCTGAAATTGATGCTATTATGTTGTTGTCTTGGTTGTTGTTTGAGCTGTAATTTCTGAGTTATACATACCCATGATTATCACTCTAATCCATGGTATACAAATGTCTAAGTTATAGTAACTAGTTTGATTTTTGAATTTGTGATGACTTTTCTTATTAGGTTTTTCAATATGGCTCGTCATGTGCGATCGCCGATCGTTAGGGAGGATAAAAAGTCTAAAACAGCTTCAATTAGTTATTATAATGGTTATGGTAGTTATCATGATGCACTGGGTTCGGCATATGATAACCATCGCTACAGTTAGGGGTATTCAATTAAGGTCAAGGAAAAAGGACAGAAAAAAATTACGCTTAATGGTCTTGAGTGCATTGATAAAAGAGAGTGATGTGAGCTGTAGAAACGAGCTTCGTGTTAATAGACATACATTTAATATCCTTTGTGAGATGCTTAGAGATGTGGGAGGATTGAGTGAACTAGAATACACCCATGTTATCAATGTATAAATTATGTAGAAAGATTAATAACAGCTGTGTTTTCATTGTTTAAGGTGTCAACTGTTTTTGAGTATCAAGCTGGTTGTTTTGGGCACCATTTTGTAGCCTATGCCATCATCGGACTATATTTCCTAAATGGTATTAAGGCTTCTTTAGGTACTTACAATTATCTCATGCTTTTCCCCTGATGCAGCCGAGTGAGACCAATACATATGCAGATATAGAAGCTGTTTATCAGTGTCTTCAGTCGGAATATGGTATCAGTCAAGAAGACTTAATTTTATACGGGCAGTCTGTAGGAAGTGGGCCCACACTGCACCTGGCTTCGAAATTGCCAAGGTTGAGGGGAGTGGCTTTGCTCAGTGCCATCCTCTCTGGACTTCGTGTACTGTGCCATGTGAAGTTCTCATTCTGTTTTGATATTTATAGGGTGAGTGAGCTCTTTCTTCATTCCTTTTTTAAGTTGTTTTGCCCCCTTTTCATCCACAGACTAGTGTGCTTTGAAAGATAATTTTGATTTGATATGTATATATGCATGAGTTGGTGTGATGCACAACTAAGTGATTATCAAGACTAAGGGCAAACACGCTAGGTCCCTTTACGAATTCCGTGTTTATTTTTTATATGCTATGGTTTCTAACTTGTGAATCATGTAGGCTTGTCTCCTATTAACTCAAGTTTGAGTTGTCTTCAAGTTGAAATAATAAGCCATTATGATGATTTTAATGCAGAATATACGAAAAATTCGAAACCTGAAGTGCCCTGTGCTGGTTATACATGTGAGTTATCTTTTAATATATCTGAATCTGTATCTTTGCCTGCTGTGTCTGTGACGTTGTTCAACTTGTAGAGCAAATTTTGTTAGTGCAAAAAGTTCATGAGGCTCTCTAGTCATCCTAGAGTCAATTAAGAGAACTTGTATAGCAGTATTTTGGTTATAATTATTGGAATAAGGCATACTTCATTCCAATAGAATATTCAGTGCATGGAAATTGACAAGATAAAAAAACGCATGAATGACAAAACAGAATATGTAATTACAACAAAGCCCACAAAAATAGTTATCTAGCACTCTAGGGTCATTCAGTAGCAATCTGACCGCTTTACAGAAATCGTCAGAGACATTAATCTTCTTAAATAATCAAAGGCCAACAGATAAGCTTAAGAAGCGATAGTGTGATACAAATACAAGCTCACGAAGGAATATTTATGCCCACATCAGATGGAGTCCGAACTTGATTCAAAAAAACATGTCAAATAGCTATGTTCCTGGTTTATCAACAGGTCCCTAATGAACAACTGGTTGAAAGTGCACTTATACAGACACATTTACGAACACAGCAAAGAGTGAAAGAGCATTCTAATGAACCAACAAGGACGATGCATCCAAACTAGTAGTGATTCCAACATATGTACCACCACCAAAACAAACTCTCTAGTCTGAGACACTCAAACACAAGGACAAGTTTTAGTAATTGAGGGGGCTTCATTGTTTTTCTGCAACTATAGAAAATGATCACCTAATTATATATAGCAATGTATGTATATATCTACAAGTAAGATCATTTTAGTAAGACCATCAAACACAGAGTATCAATACTGCCTAAGCTTTTCATTAAATTTCAGCTATCGGAGCTTCAGTACGCTACCTATGAGCTATGGTATAGCAGTGTTTCAATAGCCAAGGAATACACTATCTATGCCCTAAGGGGGTGGGAGGGGGGATACCAACAACTATCTAGATATCGAAACTCACTAATCAAAATATTCCCTCAGTCCAGCATTTAAGCATTTAGTAAGCTAGTAGCTAGATGAACCTACAACTCCCCGCTCTTGCTTAAACTCAACCGCCGGAACAGAAAAGATCTGTCCCTCTTGAACAGAAAGCAGTTCTTGGTGTGCACTTGTGCACACACCTTCAAGTCACTGTTGAACAGTACTCCATCACAGCATTACATAATACATGATTCCGTTAGCCCATAAATTCCAATAATTCTCTTGGCATTTGTATGTAGGAATATGTACTCCAAACTTGGGTGGTTAGAGAACTACTAATAATAAACTATGAGACAAACCTTATTCCAATTTCATATATCAATGTTTCTGACCTGTAGGTAGATGACATTTGATTAGGTTCATCTTACACGTAGGATAAGAGTTCATGATAAGGATAGTAATTTGATCAGAAGATCTCACTTCTAGACTAGTGAAGAACCAAGCTCAACCCTCTACCATCCCCTTTGATAGTGCTAGGAATTATATGTGAAAGGCAAAACGTTCCAGCTTCATGCCGTCTCCCACTGAAGAATCTCTGGAAACAAAATCTATGCCTTAGGAAACAAAAGTGAAAATAAAAAAGGTTTAGTAGCCCCTAGAATTGGGTCATTCACTTTAATTAAAAGTCAACGATAGAGTTATTGTACGGGATGGGGAAAAAAACACCAAATCCTATTGACACCAAATTTTACAAACCTGGAATCCCTTTTAGTAGATAAAATAATCTTTCAGTGCCCTCAAGAGTATTAGTGGACTAATCTTCAAGCTAAAGCAAGTGAGTTTGTGGTTGTATTAGTCATACACTCATACTATAGCAATTAATCCGAAATCATGATGGACTACCCACTAACAGGAAGCTACAAAAAGAACGTGATAAAAGGTTCTGTCTCAACCTTTTTTACTTCCTCATATGAGCAAGTTTGGAGTACATAAATCTACAAAAAACAGCATGTGAAGCCAATTGGATCCTATACGCCTGACAAACTTGTGTTTATTCATAAAAGATTAGATATATGTATACTAATAGCTACAAGCAAGGCTTCATAAATGGGCTTCAAGGATTTGAGGTGGAAGGCGAAAAAAAAAAAAAACACGCCACCCAAGAAGCCACAGTTGTTCTAGATGGTAAGAGATAGACAAGCAATAGGAGAGACGAAACAAAGATCAATATGTAATTTTACTAATTTCATAATTTTCTGGGTATTTTCACATTCTGTCTTCTTCTTACTCCCTCATTTTGTAAAACCCTAATTCTTCTCTCTTCTTAGTCTGTGTTTGTGTTGTACATAATTCAGGTGACATTTTGCGTTAGTAAGTTTGCAACTTTGATGGTGATTATATGAAATACAAGTTAGTTTGATTGTTTGGAGTTTGGGGCATTCCCAGTGTTTTGGGTTGTTGATGGTTCTGCCTGAATTTGGCATTTGGGTCCCAATTGGATGGATTATTTGAGGAATCATGTTCTTTAATGGGTTTTTTGTGAGTCATTAGATACCGTATGCTTTTTATGTAGTATGTAATTGTCTTTCTCCAACTCCATTTGGGGCAGGTCAGAACAAATTTATCAAAGAAGGTTGAAGTGGAAATGGTTGAGGGAAGATCGATGAATGAGCAGAAGAAGTGGAACCCAGATTCAAAGAGGAGGATGGGTAGCTTGAGTGAGGTTTGGGGAGGGAGAAATCTAGGAAAATAGAGGCGCGGGTGCCAATTGGTGGGGAGTCGAAAAGTGATGATAGGAAGCGGCTAAACAGTGGTGTAGTGGAGGAACTGGAGAGAGAGAAGCTGAAAAATTTATGTAGGAAGCAGAAAAGGAGTGGGGTATTGGAAGAATCAGAAAAGGAACTGACTTTAGCTGAGATGAAAGTGGAGGTATGAGGAAAAAGTTGAAAGGGAAGAAAGAGGAAGGGGAGAAGAAAGTTAAGATTAGAGAGGATAGAGCAATAGTGGAGGATAAGGAGAAGAGGCTGCTAATGTTGGCCAAAAATAGGGATATGGAGGTAATGACTGTGGAGGATTCAGACTTTTATGATTTTGATGAGGATAGAGTTGAGAAGAGCTTCAAGAAGGGCCAAGTTTGGGCAATATATGATGAATTGATGATGATGATGATGGGATGCCTAGGCATTATGGGTTGATAGATGAGGTTGTCTCGTTGAATCCTTTTGAGGTGAGAATGAGCTGGTTGGACCTTCAGAATAATGGGGATGAGAGGCTGGCATGTTGTGAGAAAATGGGGTTCTATATATATGTTGTGGAACATTCATGGTAGGAAGGAAGGATACTACAAATTTATTGAATATCTTCTCACATGTGGTTGAATGTGAAAGAGCAGCAAGAAAGCTGTACAGGATATATCCCACAAAGGGCTCAATTTGGGCTCTTTACAATGAGACGGCATTGGATGGCGAAGGGAGGGATTCTTTGAGTAGCAATAAGCGATGTTATGATGTTGTCGTCTTTTTAACAAGTTATAGTGAAGTGCACGGACTAAGCATGGCATGCCTTGAGAAGGTTGATGGTTATAGGGCAGTGTTTAATAGGCGAGAGATTGGGTTTCATGCTATTAGATTGCTTCACAAGGATGACTTCATCTCACATCAGATTCCTGCTAGAAAGCTTTCTGGGGAGGAGGCTCCTCATCTATCAGGCAACTGTTGGGAGCTTGATCCTGCTTCACTCCCGCCAGATTTGCTTACAAAGGATAAAATGATTTAGTTTGGTGATATAATGCATGATAATATGATGTGAATGTTAGTATTGGGTTGTCTTTGGCAGTTGCAGAACCTTTTCACCTTTCTTATACTCAATTTTTTCAGAAACTCATATTTACTTGAAGACTTATAGTTCTTTGCTCAAAATTGTGAATCGTGTATTATTGCTCTTGTCGGCTTTCTTAGGCTTAGTTGCCTACAACTTATTTGAATGGTGCGCACAATGTGTCATTATGTAAATTACTGACTTTAAAGACATCATACAGTAGCTGCTTCTTGTATTCCACAGAATGAAGAAAGTACTTTTTCATACAGTCTTTTACTACTGGTGGGTTTCTGGAAGAGAATTTGGCTTGTCACATGTGGCATTGCAGACTATGGCCAACTCTTTGATTCATGCTTTCAGCTTGCAATAAGATGACTGAAAGAATAATGTGGAGAATATTCATGATGGAGGATAAGCAATAAATATAATTTATAATTACACTTTAAAACTATGGAATTGAGATTACTAAGTACCAACCATGTATCTTTATGCAACATTTAATTTCTTTTTAGCTGTTTAAATATACAATTATCTTCTATGTTTTGTTTAAAAATAACAAGAATCGTACTTTTTTATCGAACAAAAAAGTACAATGCTACACTATGAAAACAATGGTCATTATGATTATTGTTAACTATTGTCGTTGTTTATTATTACGCGATTTTTATTATTTTTTCTTAGCTGCGGTAGAACCTCAAAACTAGTTAATATAATCCCTTGGCCTCGCAATATCAGCATAATCCTTAAGAAAAAGAGAAAGAAAAACTATTGTGATTCAGTTCCCGACTTCTCGTATCTGAGTCATCTATGTTATAAGCCCTTGAACTGTAACGGCTTCTATTTTTCCTGTTGGCCATTGCTTTTTTAGTCTGATTTATATATGGATCTGATTTGTTTTCAAGTTTTCAGTAGTTCTAGCTTCAAGTCAATGTTTTATTTCCTTAAAATCTAGGGTTAATGGAAGATTTTAAACTGTTCTCTTTTTCAGATACAAACATTGCAGATTTTGGGGGAATTGATTAGTGCAATTACTCTATTGACTTTGAGAGATGCAGAATTTTGGGGATTTCAAGCTCCCAAACTTCTTCAACTACCCACCATACTTCACGTAACATTATCCTCCCAAGTCCCAAATATTTGTTGACTTTCATTTCTGGCTACTCGATGCTGAGTATGATTTTTGCTGATATTATGATTGAGCAGGATGTTTCTTGTTTACCCCCTGAATCATATACCTTGTAACTGAAGGTTTCATGAGCTTTCCAGAGTGTTTTGGACTTATGCCTTTGAAACATAAAAAATGAATTACTGATGGGTTGAATTACTTGGAAACAAGCTACATATAAGGGCACAAAATTTCTAGATATTCTGGTATAGTGTAGGTGTTATTCTTACTTTTTCTGATATAGCTTTTTCTTTCGCCTCAAACGTTGTCATAACACACAATATTTTGCAAAATTTTTATGAAGAAGTTTGTCTACTCGGGGACCTAGCTTGGATCTCTAACAGACTCACCAATTTTGGCTATGCTAAACCTTCCTCTTTTCTTCTTTCCCGCACTCCTCCCCCCATAAAAGTTTTTTGTTTCTCCCAGTATGAGTTCAAGTACAAATATTGGCTTTTGGGTCAGGTTAATGCCTACAAGTGAGAAGTCTTTGATCATATCTATCCTCTATGAGTTTGAAGTTTAAGTTATATGTTACCTGGAAATTTGAATAGGGTATGGTAAGGGATATCTGTATACCACACTTAAGTTGTAGTCCAAAGTGATGTTCATGAATAATGGTCTTTTTCGTTGGGTTTTCTGTGCATTTTGCCTAACTTGGAGTCTCCATGAGTCAGTTAAATCCTTGTATCTGGACATGGCACTCAGGTGTAAAGGAGAGCTCGAGTTACATAGGTGATGTTCATGATCATTGGTAGTTTCTAACACTTGTGTGGATGTGCACCTCTTGATATTAAGACGGAATTTGGGCACCTTAATTCATGGGCATGTCACCAGTACCTTTCACCTGATTGTCATGAGATGGAATGCCTTTTGTAGTTAGGAAAAGCTATGTTCTGTTTTTCTCTTTCTTTGAATATTATTGATTAATATGGAGAGATATGCTTCTTTGCTAAGGTTTTCCTCCTTGAAGTAGTGGTTCTTACTCATAATCCCTTTTCAATTGCTTTCTTACATATGTTATTTTTAATTATGCTAGGTTGCAGCCCGTTAGGGACACCCGAGAAAAGCAGATACAGCTCTGGAAGGAGCTAATACTTGAATTCTGCAGAAGTCAGAAGATATTTATCATTGCTCTTGAAGAAGACTTTCCTTTATTCTCGAATCCAACTATTGAGAGTAAGGTCTTCTGGTCCTCAGTGTTTATTCTCTTCCTTTTTTTGATCAATGTCTATTCTTTAATTTTGTGGCTATCACTGTTTTAGTTCTTCCAGTTCTTTGAGATTTTGGAGTAGACTTCTTGTTACTTTTATTCTTATGCTTTTATGAGATCTCCCAAAGGTCCAATGTTATCTTAATAATTTTGGTTTCATAATTATTACTCTTTTATGTGTTTTTAGTTTATCCTTTACCTGCTTCAATATTTTTTATTTTGCTATATGAAAGATAAGCAAGCTAATTGGAAACAGTTGGTTATATGGCATTGCTACTCCATTTTGATTTTATAATTACCATTTCTTGCTGCTAGATATTGTTGGTCTAGAGATCATAACAAATCGGTGGAATCTTGATAATTCTTGCTCGGTGTAAACCATATGAGTTTACTTCTTAGTTTGATTTAATATGCTGGGCCTACTGATGGGGAATGTTTTGCTTCCTTGAGGGCTCAAGGCATAACAACCACAATTAAATGTGACTCGTTTATCGTTTTTCTCTTTTTGAGAAAGATGTAAAGATTGATTTTGTTGGTGTTCAGAAACAGGAGTTCAAGGAAAAGTTCGTTTTATATCTTTCAAGAGCATCATTACCAAAAATTTGACTGTAGCATTGTACCAGCTTCTCCCTATGACTTATCCTTTTTTTTTATATATGACAAAGAAAACTGATGTCTATTTAATTTGGTTCTTATCCGTGTTTATAATCTTTTTGCTGCAGAGCTTTGAGTAATGTGGCTTGGGGTGGGGCGAAAGGGGGTTTTACTCCGTAATGTGGCTTTCGATTTTGCAACTTATCAAGGAACAATTACCTACTGTCTTTCATTTGTTAGTGCAGGATCTCTCAGCCATGAAGCTAGGGAAGCATTTTTGTCAGCCTCAGTTGCCGAAGGTTTTTGCTATGAAATTTATTCTCTTTGTTAAGTAGAACAAGACTGTTTTTGCAAATGTATATTGAGCTTAAACTCTAATTTCGAACCATTTGACATAGGACGTGCTGAATGGATGGACAAAGGCCATAAGAAATGTCTTGTTCTTTGGCACCGGATTCAAGATTGGGCAGACATTATCGTTGGTTTTGTCAGTGAACATCTTTTACCATATTCTCTTGGTTTAGCTTCTGTTTTCTCTTCAAACGTTTTAGAGGTCTCTGTCATTTTATTTTCCAGGCGAAAGATAATGGGTTAGAAGACAGTGTCATGACAGTTGAAGAGCTACATAGTGGGGTTGAATCCCAGGGAACAGGTAAACAATAATCGCTAGATCTTCTGATTGTGTGCGAGTGTTCTTCAATGAATAAGACCACATTATTGAATTCCTGTGCACTGTAACATGGAGTAGTGACACGTGTTCTTCTGCCTTTTGGGCCTCTTAACACATGTTTCGTTAAGAATTGATCATGGTATTTAGGCTGACAATGCATAGCTTTCTCCGCAGAGCTTGCGTAAAGGAGATCTGTATTGAGTTGTGAACACGTAGCAATTGGCCAAAATTGTTTCATCTTAATATGAAGTAGTTTGTTTGCTCATAATTATACCTGTTTATTTGCTTTTACGATGATATGATTCTGTTCTACCATAAATAAGATAACGTGATTCTAAAGTTCTTTTTTTGATCTATATGTCAGAGCTTCAAGAAATCGATCGCGCTGTTCTGATGCGAGCTCTGAAGGTACTAGAAAACAAGGGAAAGCTTGCAATTTTCAAAGGAACTTCTACTGATGATGATGGTGTGAAATTCTCTGCGTAGCTTTTTGAACAAGGAAGTGGGATTGTGAAATTTATTGGCGTGTGAATCTTTTTTGTCATATGACGCCGTTGTAATGATCAAGGATTTAAGTTTATGGTGAATATTGCAACCTTTCAGGTTATCTAGTCTTGTCTTTGTTGCTTATGTTGTTCCTGTTGTTCTCATATTCTCGTTTTGCTCTTGGAATCAATGTCCGTAATTGAGCTCATCTGGAAAACCTAAAGAATGGGCATTTTGTATCAAGTGTCTTAGAATTAGAATTATTAGCTAGCCTTATATACACACGATGCGTGCGAAAACATGTAGAAAATTAAGTTAATTGCTAATTACATCTAATAAATTAACTATTGCTGATATCTCTTCTTGTTTCGAAGTTTTGTTGCAATTCAAACAACAGTACAAGGATATATTTGCAGATCCTGAGTCACTACCACCTCACAGAGAGGTGTTTGACCACACCATACCTTTAGAGCCTGGTGCTAGGCCAGTCAATATTAGACCCTATAGGTATCCCTTTTAAGCAAAGAGATGTTATTGAGCACCTTGTGCAAGAAATGCTGGAAAGGGGTATAATTCAAAATAGCTCCAGTCCCGTTGCATCTCCAGTAGTGTTGGTGGGCAAAAAAAATGGTACTTGGAGGCTATGTGTGGATTATAGAGAATTAAACCATAGAACAATCAAAAACAAATTTCCAATTCCTATCATAGATGAACTGATTGATGAACTAGCAGGAGCTACTGTGTTTAGCAAGTTGGATATTAGGGCTTGTTATCACCAACTCAGAGTTCATTAACAAGATGTGTATAAAACAGCCTTTAAGACACACTCAGGCCACTTTGAATTTTTAGTCATGCCCTTTGGCTTGACTAATGCCCCAACATCATTTCAAAGTTGGATGTATAATGTCTTTAAATCCCTTTTAAGAAGGTGTGTGTTTGTGTTCTTTGATGATATTTTGGTCTATAGCAAGACCAAGGTTGAGCATTGGGAACATCTAGCTACTGTATTTGAACTCATGAGAAAGAATCGAAGTTTGCTAAGGAAAGCAAATGCGGTTTTGCCTTGGACAAGGTGGAGTATTTGGGTCAATATATTTCATCTAAAGGGGTAGAGAATGATCCTACCAAAGTTGCTGCAGTAGAAAGTTGGCCTATTCCTCACTCGGTCAAGGAACTTAGAAGCTTCCTAAGGCTTGCAGGTTATTATAGAAAGTTTGTCAAAAACTATTCTATTATTAGCAAGCCTTTGACTGATTTGCTCAAAAAAGGTGCTTTTGCTTGGTCTGAACCAATTCAGCAAGCTTTTCTGGCTTTGAAGCAAGCTTTGATCTCGGCCCGGTGTTAGGTTGTTCCCGGACTTTGAGAAGCCATTTATAGTAGAGATTGATGCCTCCAAGAAGGGTATAGGAGTTGTGTTGATGCAGGACAATCATCCACTGGCCTATATTCGCAAAACTCTTCGACCTAGATGGCAAAGGTTGTCTGTCTATGAGAAGGAACTGCTAGCCATTATTTTCGCAGTTCAAAAGTGGGAGCAGTTCTTAATGAGTACTCATTTTATAATTAGAACTGATCAAAAAAGTCTCAAATGGCTTTTGCAGCAAAAATTTTCTACACCATTTCAGCAATTTTGGCTTTCTAAGCTAATGGGTTTTGACTATGAGATTCAATACAAGAGTGGCAAGGAAAGTGTGGCTGCAGATGCCCTCTCTAGGGTGCAAGGAGCAGAAATTTTGTGTTTGGCAATCTCAGTTCTTTCTTCTGATTTAACTGGCTTAATTAAGGCTAATTATGCTTTGGATGACAGCTTAGTTCAGTTGTTGACTCAGCTCCAGCATTCTGCTTCAGTGGGACATTATACATTACATGAAGGCTTACTCCGAAGAAAGGGTAAATTGGTGATTGGCTCAGATATGACTTTGAGAAATAAGGTCATAGCTTGGCTTCATTCAGCTCCTGAAAATGGGCATTCAGGGAGAGACTTGACTATTAAAAGAGTCAAGAGCTTGTTCTATTGGAAGGGGATGACTAAGGATGTTAGGGAGTTTGTAAGGCAGTGTCAGATTTGTCAATCTTCCAAATATGACACAGCTGCTCATCCAGGCCTCCTTCATCCTTTACCACTCTCAAAACCTGTGTGGGTTGATATCTCAATGGATTTCATCACATGACTTCCTAAGTCTACTGGCAAGGATGTTATCTTTGTAGTTGTGGACAAACTCAGCAAATACATTCACTTTATATCACTTTCACATCCTTTTACTGCTATCCAGATTGCTCAGGCTTACCTAGACAATGTTTTTAAATTGCATGGCTGGCCCGGGAGTATTGTGAGTGACAGCGATGCCATCTTCTTGAGTCAATTTTGGAAGGGTTTGTTCAGTCTACATGGCACTGAGTTTCTGCTTTCCTTAGCATATTACACTGAAACTGATGCACAAATTGAAGTCATTAACAGGTGCCTTGAAACTTACCTGAGGTGCATGTGTAGTGATAAACCTAAGGACTGGAATGCTTGGTTACCCTTGGCTGAGTGGTGGTACAACACTCATTTCCATTCAGCTACCTTACTTACAACATATGAAGTGGTGTATGGGCAACCTCCCCCTTTCTTCCTTATCTTCCTGGTGATTCCAATGTGGAAGCTATTGGTAGAAGCCTTCAAAGAAGGGAAGAGATGGTAAACTTGCTGAAGTTCCATCTACTGAGAGCTCAAACTAGAATGAAACAACAAGCCGACAAACATAGGTCGGATAGGTTGTTCTAAGTGGGTGATTGGGTCTGGTTAAAACTCCAACCCTACAGGCAGCATTCAGTTCAAGATAGAAGCAATCATAAGCTATCTCCTAAGTATTAAGGGCCTTTTAAGGTCTTGGCTAAGATTGGAAGGGTTGCTTATAAACTCCAGTCCACCAGAAGCCAAAATACATTATGTTTTCCATGTATCTCAGCTTAAGGCACCCTTCCTTTGGCTACTCATATCCCTTATTGGTTACAAGGGTAGGACTCTACTTTTACTCTTCAGCCAACATCTATTTTGGACAAGAAAGTTGTTAAATTTCAGAATCACGCTCAGGTTAAGTACTTGATTCAGTGGGCCAATTTGCCTGCTCATGATGCTACTTGGGAGGTGGCTGTTGATTTTGAGGCCAAATTTCCTGAGTTTATGTCCAGTTTGAACTTGGGGTCAAGTTCTTCTTAAGGAGGGAGGAATGATACATGACTGGGTTTACATTACACACTTAGTTATTGAGCTTGATTGTTTAGGCGACAAAAGTAGTTTGAACAACAGTTTAGAAATTCTGTTATTTCTGTTATGCTTTGGCATTTCTATTTTTATTTGTCAGCGTGTTTGTTAGCTGAGGGACTTGTATAAATCTAGTTGTAATAAGATTGTATAATCATCCAATCATTAAATAAAATTACAACTTCTCTCTCTACCTAAATTCTCTCTCTCCCTCTCTGAATTTCTATCTCTTCTATTTCTCTTCTCTCTAATCCTTCTAATTATGCCATTTTCATAAGGTGAGCTTCAGCAACCTTAACAGAATGCACTATAATAACAATCTTTGAACTTTTTTTTTCCCGATTTTAAGATCCAGTTTGGCAAGATGATCATCGTATCGGGTTGTATATGAGTCGAGACAACTCACGAGCTACTCAAAAGCGACTCGAGTGAACTCGAGCTCGCCTCAAGATGTTGACGAGTAGATTTGAGCAACTTGAAACTTAATTTTAAACTAATTAACTCGAAAAGAATCTATCTAAGTATTATCAAAAGCAAAATGTGTTTGTATCCAACTATCATCTACCTTAGGGATGTTAATGAGATGAGAAACTTGCAAGGTACTCAAGGTTGACTCAGTCAAAATTGCGACACAGTCAAAGGACTGTCAAAACTCTACCCAAAATATTTAGGAAGTCGAGTTACTCCAAACTCGAACTCCACTCACATCACTTACACCCTTAATCACATCTATGATATATTCATATGATAACTCTTATAATTCTGTTCCTTATGTGATGTATCGTGCACACAAGTGATGGTGTGACTTTTTCACAAAACCCATTTAAACATTATAGAAAATCTTATATAAAACTGTCTTACCATAAATGATGGTAAGACGGGAACTTCTTGTCCGAAAAAGGTCACATATAGTAGAAGTGACCCCTTTTAGGTAATAGGTTACTCTTTGTTTAAAAGTGACCCCTTTAATTTAAAAGGCGACTCCTCAAACTTAAAAAGTGACCCTTTTAGAGCAAAAAGTGAGATGACGGTAATCACCTTTTACAATAAATTCTTTCAAAATACTACCAGATGATGGTCACCATTAAGTTTGAAAAATCCACATCCATATCCTAACTTTAAATTTATTTTAAAGCACGAAAAATATCCACTTCACTTAATATAGTTAGTATCACATCTCATACCAACTTTCTCTTTCTAAATAAGAACAATAATGAGATTGAAGTAATGTATTTTTTTTGGGGGTGAGATTGGAGTATATTTTTCATTAGGAAAGTAGAGGAATACTTAAATTTATGTATTTTTCAATAAAAAGGGTCTATGAGTCGAATTTAAACCAGATTTCTATCTCAATATGATTTAGAGTTTAGAGCAACTTAGATCTCCAAAAAACACACATCTGAATTCGCAAATTTGGGTCGGGTCCAAAAAAACGTTGCCATCTTCAATTAATTGTATGTTTTTTTTATGTATTGGGAGATACTTAATACTTAATAGCATCAACTCAAACTAGAGTATCAAAATTGAACATGCAAAAGTTGATATGACCACAGCATGAGGTTCTAATGGTACCAAAAACTTCACTCAACAAACACCAATATATTTGTATAAATATATTTAGAATTAGATATTACTAAAACAAGATATATATTTTAAAAGGTAGATTAAGACGTTACATTTTTTCTTTTAACTTATAGGATGATATCTATACAAATATATTAAAAGACGTTTCTATGAAAGGAATGGTGCCACGTGACACTCTTCTCAAACTTCTAATGCACGTTTATAATCTCATTTAAAAATATTAACAATATTTAATCCACTACAATTTGAATGCTTAATTTTTCAAAGTAAAACATAATAAAGTCTTATAATTATATGTAATTATAAAGACATAGACAAGCCTTTTGATCTCTAACACTTTTATTAAGTAATAAGTAACATTCTCTATTTCTCTTACTCAAATTCCATTGAAATTGTTATTTTTATCCGCAATTCCTTAGAAGTTTTTTTAAACAACTTATCATGCCATAATGTCCATTTTCCAATTTTGCTTCAGACAAAATTTTACGAAAAGCTAATAAAATCAATTATGAAATTTATGAATAAAAATATACTCCCTCCGTCCCATAATAGTCTAAACACTTTCCTTTTATGTTTGTTCCAAATTAGTTTGAACACTTCTATTTTTGGCATGGTCCCACTATTAATATATTATTTCTGTTATACTCCTTTGGCCCCACACTCTACCTTTTATCAATAAAAAGTTACCCAACTTTCTCTCTCCTCTAATAAAAAATATCCCACCAACTGTCTATCACATCTACTTTTTTACTTCCTCCGTCCCAGAATAGTCTGAACACTTTCCTTTTATGTTTGTCACAAATTAATTTGAACACTTCCATTTTTGGCATGGTCCCACTATTAATATATTATTTCTTTTACACATCTTTGACCCACTCTTCCTTTTATTAATAAAAATTTACCCAATTTCCTCTCTTCTCTAATAAAAAATACCTTACCAACTCCTATCACATCAATTTTTTAAATAAAATAACATTTGATAACCACTGTACAACTTATCACCTTAAACTACGTGTCCCAACAAGTGTTCAGATCTTTCTGGGACGGAGGGAGTAATAAAATAACATCTGATAACTATACTACAACTTATCACCTTAAAATACGTGTCCCAACAAGTGTTCAGATAGTTTTGGGACGGATGGAGTATTTGATCATTGTAACTGACCCGGGGCATTGCTCGGGCCAAAATACTAGTTATTATATTATATCTTGAATTGTAGCTTGAAATTGTATTGGAAAGGAGTTGAGAAGCTATATCCTTGATTTTTCCATTTATGTATTCTCAGACGGAAGATTTAATTTTCTGACGCTACGTCCAATCATTATATATGGGCTTATTGTTAAGGAAGTAGCCCGCATAATTGGGCTTTTCATATATTGAGTTAAAATTGTCATTGGTAGCTTCTTAGCCTTTTTATATAAGAAAATCTAACATAAACAACAAGCTTTAGGATTTAGATGTACTAGATGTTGTGGGTACAAAATTAGATGTCAGCAAACCAGCCGGGGAATCAAGCCTGACACGGCCCAAATTTAAAAAGTGAAGAGTAATGAAACAAAAGAACACGAAAGCTCGCCAGAGGAAATCTTTTTGGTTCATAAATGACAGCAAAGTATGGCAAAATCATATCCTGACATGCTCAGGCTCAGCCAAAACCAAAATGAAAAACAAAAGAAAGAACGTTTATTATATTGAATTCATGCAAACACATGACTACATGAGAACGGATCAGGTAAGGATGACAATTTTTGTCGATGTTGTTCTTCTTCTTTATTGGCTACAAATACAATTGTCAAAACTCTAAATTAAAGACTGTAAATAAGAATGTCTTGCAATTGGGGGTAAATAAATCAAGACATTTCACAAACTACTCGATCTCAACTCAGTCAAAACTTGGTCAAAACTCGACTCGAGATGTGAGTGAGTATCATTGAAAAGCAAAGTGCCTGAATCCAACAAATCATCTACCTTAGTGGTGCTAATGAAACAAGACATTTGCGAGCTACTCAAGATCGACTTAGTCAAAAATCTATTCGGTCAAGACTCAACTCGAGGGAGCTTGACTCCACTTGAATTCGACTTGAGATTGACTCAAAATGCCAGAGTAATGTGAAAATACAACAAAATCGAACTCGACTCACATCCTTTACAACCCTAATTGCAATTAGTATGGAACATATAAAGCATTTTTCACTCACCATAGGCATGTGTAATTGGAAACCTTTAAGTTGAAAAGAGGGGAAGGAAAAATATGTAGTCCCACTTTCAATTTTTGATCTTATCTCAATCGAATGAACGTCCTTCCTTGCTCAATAAATAGTAGAGTCAATCAATTCATGTGAAAATCATTAGCTTGTAATATGCCATTCATAAGACTATAAGAGCCTTGTAATACACAACATCATCGCAATTATTTTCAATGTCTTCACTCTTCATTCTCTCATGAAGCTCATGAAACGTAATAGTTATGCCAACATACATGACCAAGCCACTTCTTTTCACATAATAAGGAAGAACACTTAAATTATTTCAACTCACAAGTAATCACAAACGTAAAATGACATTCAATTTAACCATAAGTCCACAAGTATGTGAAATGAAAGGGTATACAAATCATGATAGACAACATCATATTGTAAAACTGTAATACACTTATAAGTACTATTAAGAATCTATTTGAGATGTTATAAACTTAAAATTCTAGATAGTGGAAATTTCCCATTCTTTTTTTTACTTCCTCCGCTTCCATTAAATTGCAACACTTTCGTTTTTGGCACTATTCACAATTACTCATATAACAATCTTTTGTTTTCATACTTTCATATGTATGGAAAAATATACTCATGTGAAATCTATTGGATTTGTCTCAATATGTACTTTATTAATATCTAATTTTTATAACTTGTACCATAACATAACTAAAGATATTAATAGTGTAAATTGTGCATTGGTAAGCGTGAAACTTGAAGTGTTGCAATTAAATAGGAGCGGAGAAAGTAGTAAATTATGAGGATAGTAACAACAAAATACTCCTTCCGTCCCATAATATAGTGCTCACTTCTCATTTTTCACGAAAATTAAGGAAAATGAAAGGATAGGAATTTCCAAAAAAATATCTATTAGGAAGTGTTTTTTGTTACTTTTGTCTTGCAACTAGTTCTTCATTTTCAAATTCCTTTAACATAAAATCAAAAAATAATAATTGTTCATTGGAATGGTATAAAACAATAAATAAGGGCACATATTTTGTAAGAAATGTAGGGGTATTTTGGAAAGTTTATGTTGAAATGAAGGATAATTTAGTCTAAATAAATTGATAACAAAAGAAAATAAGCACAATATTTTGGAACACCCAAAAAAAATGCGAACACTATATTATGAAGTAGGACGGAGGACTGGAGTGGAGAGTATGAATTTACTTGTATTACAGAATTTACTTGTATTACAGAATTTACTTTTTACCTTTTGACAAGTACCATTATCTTTACCAACTGGCGTATCGAAATATTCAATGTGATATCACAAGAATTGCATATCTGATCTTTTTACTGTACCGTTCTCAATTTAATGGCAAAAATGAATGGAGGAGTACAAAAGCGTACATGCAAAGCAAGTATGCAGTAGAACATGAAAAGGGTCACCCAGATTGGCATAGATTGCGTTCCCATGTAACTAAACTGACATTATAAAATATAATGTGTTCTTTAATTTACAAGGGGCCCTGTCCAAAAATTTCCAAGGATTTCCCTCAGGCTCATACTCACTTGGCTACTTTTGGGTCATGACAAGATGTACTCCTTCCAACTATAACAAACAAAAGCATGTCATAACTCATAAATATGTTATAAAGTGAATAATTATTACTAGTGATCTTCTTACCTTTGACTTGAGAATATTATACAACTTGTTTGTTAATTAATTAACCGACGATTAAGGTGATTGTGATGTGTAACTGTGATGCTTGTTCTTGTGAATTGTGATCTACATATTCTTTATCTAAACTTTAGTGGCATAGCACTTTTATAGCACTTTTGGCTAATAAAGTAGGAGAATTACCTATTGTCTATTTGTCTATTGAGGTGGGAGAACTCACTTCGGCTTTTTTTGAAATTTGGCTTGAGTTGATTGCATTAGCTAATAACTTAAACCTTACTCCCTCCGTCCCATAATATAGTGCTTATTTCTCATTTTTTGCGAGAATTAAGGAAAGTGGAACATGAATGATAAACAATTAATGTTGTGGGAAAAAAAACTGATTTTAGGAGAGAGAATGGTGTATAATGGGTGAAAGAAGTTAAATATATGACTAATTCAACCCTTAGGTTCAATAAACAAAGAAAAACTATTTCCAATGAGCAAATAAATGATGGTTGCATGGTTTTTTAGGCAAATCAAGGGGAATTGTGGAATTAAAAAATAGAAACAAGAACAACATTTTGGAACACCCAAAATAGAATACAAGCACTATATTATGGGACGGAGGGAGTATTATTTAGTTCAATTCAGACAAATTAAATTCAATTCAATTCAGACAAATTAAATTCAGTTCAGTCCAAAAGAACAGAGCCTAACTACTAGTGTTTTCCGGATTTTTCATAGTGCAGAATATCAACTTGCTTTACGCATTCAAGTTGTTAGGTGTGCTCAACTTTTTTTATTGATTTGGGTTTTGGGTACATGAGGTTTTTTTTTTCTTCTCAATTATAACTATCCAAAATTCCAAATGATGGAAGGAGTAAAAATGTTGTGATGGATTCACCTAGCTCACACCGAATAATTTGCATATCACATTAATATACCCATTTCTCCATAATAAGCTTTATATTTACCGTTCACTTTTTTTTTTTGGTTGAAAAGTGAACTTTTTACTTACGCGTTTTCTTTTATTATTCCTATTTAAAATCTTTTCGGGAGAAAAAATTGGTCAAAATAAGAACTTTAAGAACTAGAGGGAGTACTACTTAGTAGTTAAGATATAACTTTAAAGTAAGCATATTATAAAAAAAGTGGGGTTTTTTTTTCTAATAAGAAAAGAAGTGGTTTTTTTGGATACACATTAAGACAAATCAAGGCAAACACATGTTATCATGTTTATTTTAAATCTTATCAAACTAATAGTATATTGTACTACTAGTACACAGCAATGAGTAATTATATCAAAATTAACGAAATTTGGGAAGTTAATTTTGGGAGAGGTAAAATAAGATTCAATATTAAACAGTTAGATAACAAGATCAACCCCCTATCGAGATCACATCCTAACACTAATTACTACTAACATTTACAATTAAAAGTGCAAATAAACATTAGAGAACAACAAGAAAAAACAGAATCAATTAGATGAAGCAACTACCTAAAATTACCATACTATTTGCATTTTGCAATAATCTAGAGAAATATGAAGCACTCCAAAGAAACAAGTGGATTTTCAAGCGACTCCTTTGGACCTTTCCACTCCTCACTCTCTCTCCTGTCCTCCTCATTATCCACCACCTCCTCTTCCTCCATCTTTCTCCCATTGTCGGGCCCATGTACCATCCTGACCCGGCCCGGCGACGGCCCAGTCCTCCTAGCCGACGGGCTCCGGCCCACATTGGCCCGCATTCCTGGGGACTGTGATCTCCGGCCCGAATTATCCCCTACTAACTCCTTCCGGGTCCCACCCGAGCCCGGATACCGCCTTCGTGGCGGGGAGGGCTCGGGCCTTCTTCTTGCTGGCGATTTCCCTTGATTCTTATTATACTGTTGTTGTTGGTGTTGCTGAAAATGATTTAAATGACCATTGTACCCTTGAGATCTATACACCCGTTGACGAATCTCACCACTGCTAGTAGTACTAGCAACGGTCGAATCTTTATTATTATTATCATTATTATTATTATTATTATTATTATTACAATATATCAACTGGTGTTGATACTCCTCTTCTTTGAGGGTATTTGTGGAAATACTCTCGCTGACGCTGCACATTTCCGACACTTCCGAGATCTCCTCTGGAGTACATGGGTCCGGGTACCCGGTTGTGGGTAAACTCTGCTCAAGGAACACCTTTTTAGTAGGGGTAGTGAGAAGGAACAGCTTGGGCTTTGTTGCATCATCCTCTTCAAGACCCACTCGGGCTGGGCTTTCGGGCCTGGACCTGGGCTTCGGCTTCGGCTTGGGCTTGGGCTTTGGGGTTTCCGAGAGGACTTCTTTGACAGCTTCTTCTTCTGCTCTTGGAGGGGATTTGGAAACAGTGGGGTGGTAATGATGTGGGTGGTTCTGATGATGTTTTGGGATGGTTTTGTTTTCATGGGTACTAAGACAACAACCCATTTTTAGTTTAGAAATGAAAAGGGGGAGATTGTTGTAGACGTCGTATGGCGATTTATTAATGATAATTTTCCTGTTTCCTTAAAAAAAAAAAAAGGGGAGATTGTGAGTTTGGTTTAAGGAAATGGTAGGAGAGAGAGGGGAAAGGATTTGTGGGTTTGCATTGTTTGATTTTGAGAGGTAGGATGGGTGAAGATGAGTGAGTGAAGTGAAAGAATGAGGGGGGTTGAGGAAACCTTGAAAGAGGAGAAGGGTCAAAGGTTAAGAAGAGTTTATTTATTGGGAAATCTGTGAAGCAAAAGCTCATCAAAGGGTGTTTTTAGACTTTTAAGAAAGAGAGGAGAGAGAGAGGGGGAGAGGGACCAATTTTTTAAAGTCTGTAGGACCTATACTGCCTTCCCTATGAACCTGTGCCTTTTGCCAAGTTAACCCACAGGTTAAAAGTGGAGCATGGCTAGTTCAATTTTGCTCTAAGATTTTGCCATATGAGTGTAGAATTGTGTTTTCTTTTCAACTTATTTTTTTTTATTTAAATTTATCTTAATTTATTTTAACTTAGAATATGTTCTGTTCAACTTATTTTAACTTATTTCAGAAAAAATAAGATAAGATAATATCAGATAAGATCATATAAGATAAGATAAGATAAGATAAGATCAGATCGATCAGATCAGATCAGATCAGATCAGATAGGATAAGATAAGATAAGATCAGATCAGATCAGATAAGATGTTAGCGACACACAATAAACTATCTTATAAGATAAGATAATATAAGATAAGATCAGATAAGATTTTATAAGATCTTATAAGATAAGATAAGACAAAATAAGTTGAATCAAACGGACCCTTAACAGACACTGTCTAAACTTATTTGAACTATTTAGACATTATCTAAACTTAATTAGACCTTCTTTATGAATGTGTCAAACTTTAGTTTCTCTAAATTGAACTTATCTGAGCTTATTAAACCTTATTTGATCTTATCTAAACTTATTTTTTCTTATTAGGATTGAAATTAAGGTGAAATGAACATACATGTGTCTATAGCTTGAAGGATGAGGAAAAGACATGAGTACTCAGTTTCTGACTCGAAATTGATGATACTTGTTGGGTTTAAATTTGGAATCGGTTTTCTTCGGATCAACATGTTTGAATGGACTCATTTTATAACTAGTTCTGAAATTTAGATTTTTGGGTTCATTACCCATAGCGTACTCGAACTTGTTACCAATTATCCAATAGATTCGATTTCGTAACGGTGTACTTGGTCATGAAATAGTAAATTAATTTTGGAAAAATTGACAGGAATAAGTTAACCTTTAGAAGTCTTCTTAAATTAAGTCATACTTTGGATTAACTAACAATAAGCTAAGGTTGAACCCACTTAAACTTTTGTTAGGTTGGAAATAAATGTCACCTGCAACAATAGGTAGGAGCAGGTAAAACGCTGACATGGCAATTACCATTGGGGTTTATTTTCATTTTCCTTTTTCTTTTGCCTCTGAACCCATTAAAAACACTAAAACCTCCCTTCCCTAACCAGTTGTCTTCTCCATTCTCCCTCCACAACATTTTCGGTTTCCTCTAGTATTATTTTTTCCTTTAATTTTTTTTAAATTAAATTTAGCCCTTGAAGCTCTCTCATCCTCCTTCTCCTCCATATGTATACGGTATACCCCTCCCCTTCCAGTCGGCCCCCCACCCCTTACCCCATAACCACCACACCATACCCGTCACTAGTGAAATTGTTGAGTGTGAACTTTTAGCACCAATGCATTGTGAAGATCGAGGCCCTTGGCAATGGCGAATGGATTGTTGAGTGTGTGGTTGTTGTTGAAGATGAAAAACAAGAAGATGATGAAGAACAAGATGAAGGAGAAATGGAGGAAGTTGCAGATCTTCGGATTTTTCATCATTATCATTATCACCGTTTAATCTCAATTGCTCGAAATTCAACTGTCATTCACACCATTTGTTAGTTAAATTCAATCAAATTCCGATTATAATTTGACTTTTGTTTGTTTTTTGGATGATTGAAGGTTTATTGAGGGTGGTCAAAATTGACGAAAAACAGATTGTGTAATCGGAGAAGAATAAGAAAAAAAGAATGGAGATGGCAGCTCAGTTGAAGGGGGGATATCTCGGCAATTCTCGACAAGATCGTTAAGGAGATCAGGGAGGTTCAGCTTCAAGAGGCAGCCATCGATGGATCCTCAAAGGAACACGATGAGGTTCAGCTTTGGGAGGCAATCATCGCTTGATCCGATACGCCGAAACTCAATTGATCTTGACTTGTAAAGGGGACGTGAAATGAGTTCAGCATTTGTTGGATGAAAAAATCCACCATTTTAGCTAGTGCTTAGGGCCACTTTTGATCTGAAAAAATGGCGTAAATGAAGTTTAGGGAGTAGGCTTCAGAGGAGAAAAGAGAGAAAATGGGTGGACAGTTGAAAAAGGTGGGAAATGAAGTCAAAACGTTAGAGAGAGATGGACTCAACCGGTCATCGGTAAAAAAACTCATTTAAAGTTTAAGTAAGTGTAAAGTTTGCTTACTCTAAGTTAATCCAAAGGTTGCCTTATTTTAAGAAGATGGCGCAAAGGTTAACTTATTCCTGTCAATTTTTCCATTAATTTTTGGAAGTTGTATGGGTAATCCAAAACCGAGATTGGCTCCCACCGAATCTGGATTTGATCCTCCTTCTTCGGTCCTATTATGACCGAAATTAGTTATAAGTCCTTAAAAAATAAGCTTTATAAGTTCCAATAAGTTCTGATATATCTTAATAAGTTTTGATAAGTTAGATAAGTTCAATAAGTTCTAGTAAGTCAAGACTTGATCCATTAAGGCCTGGTTCGACCACTTCAATTGATTTTTGCTGAAATAAACTGATTTTTGCTTAAGTGAACTTATATCTCCTTAATTGTACTTATTTTTATTAAAAAGAACTTATTTTTGCTAAATTAAACTTATTTTTACTGAATTGAACTTATTTAAGCTAAATTAAACTTGGTTTGTAAAAACTTTTGCTGAATTATTATATATACTTATTGAAACTTTTTTTCTAATAGATTTTTTTAAGACACCTTTATAATATTAATGTTAATAATACTGCCTCCGTTTCTGAATACACGCAACATTGTTAATATTTTGCTATTCATATACAATCTTTGACTGTATTTCAATGCTAATATATATATATATATAAATTATTTCAAATGCTATCATGTAATATGTTGTTGGATGAGTCTCAATATGGATTTTCAAAATATCAACTTATTTGAACTTATTTGCAATTATTGAAACTTATTGGAACTCATTTATAGGATGTTAGAACTTATCAAAACTTATTGAAATTTAGTAGAACTTAGCAGAACTGGAATGTATTATTTTAAAGTGAAGAGAACGAACGTACCATTGAAGGTTTTCAATTGATGCATACTACATGCCTTAAACATGACGTTGAATCAAACTTTGTAGCTGTTTGAAGTTGAAATGGCTGCGTTAGACATATCACTTGCCCATGCGTATTTCAAATGTGAGTTCGAGCTGAAGTCTAGGTCTATTTGGCAAAAGTAATGGTAGCTATTAGCTATAGCAATTGTTGTCAGCTATTTCTGTTAGTTGTCATATATTAGTTGGTAGAGTTTGGCGCGAAAATTGCTTTTATGATACTTAATGTTTGATAAAACTAGTTGTTAGTTTAGATTCTACAACAGACGTCATTATTATAAATCAATGCCGTTTTTCATAATAAAAGATGAAACAATATGCAGTTGAAATGATTGAACATCCTGTTTGTAATTTAGAATTCTCCTATTTGATTAAAAAAATTCATAAGTGCATATATATATATATATAAAATATATATATATATATATATATATATATATATATATATATATATATATATATATATATATATATATATATATATATATATATATATATATATATATATATATATATATATATATATATATATATATATATATATATATATATATATATATATATATATATATATATATATATACATTGTAGCCGTTTAATATACAATAGTATATGTTGAATGCAATGATATTTTTGAGGTATGCATGTTTTACTTGGGGGTTGTTTGGTTGACATAAAAATGTAGTATATGGGAAGTAGAATTTCCGAAAAAGTAAAGTAAGGTGAGGTTGTTTGGTTGACAAAAATGTAATAGTTGCACTTCTTAAGAAGTAGATGAGGTTACTTACTTAAGGGGACCTAGATAAGTAGAACTTTTCATGGAAAATTTACTTCCCATGTATGAGCAACCAAACAGCCAAAAACAATTTCCTATAAACTACTACTTTTGACCTTCAACCAAGCAACTGCATATCTAGGGGATTAACTAAGCAACTCTCCTTAGGAGTCCAAAGAAAAGCCAAGACATATAACTTGAGTAGAAAATTCTCACCTTATCTTTCCAAAAAAAAAAATTATAAGGTAATAAGATGAATATCCCTTGCACAAGTGGAGGGGAAATTAGGGATCTCACTTTTCAATGGGCAAGAATCGAACTTTGATTATAAGGGTGGAAGGAGGGCCTCCAGGCTCCAACCAACTAGGTCAACCTGAATTATTCCTTACCTTTCCAATATGTAATAAAGGATCTCATATTCCCATAGATTCACACCTTTAACAGATACGAAAAGTATAAGAAGTTTACTCCCAGTAAAACCTTGCATTAATAACACTATAACCATTCTGATTAACTCAACATTATGGTAGAAATCTCGTCTTTTCCGGACTTCCTATAATGTCATAGAACTATTGATACTCTATATAATGTGCTAACTATACTTGAATTTGATTCCTACCCTAAACAGATATAAAAAATGGATAAATACAGAGAAGCAATAAGTCCATAGTAATGCAAATTTACACTGGGCTTTGGATTCGATATGGTCAAACAATAAATTAAACATAAGACTCAAGTATATGCTGCTGAATTATTGTTTTTACAAGTATTATATTTGTCTGCTAGATCTGCCATTCTGTTCCTTATCATCATTTTTGGGGGTATAATAAGAATTTAACTAACATTAGTGGCCGGTCTCCTCATGCATGTTCTTCCGAATCTATAAACCGACGCATCTGTAATGCAAAATGTTGCATGTGGACATGTGGACCCATGAATAAAGCATGGGCATCAACTAACAATAACAGACAAAATATATGCATATGATGTATTGATGTGTATGTAATCTTGCAAAGGATGATGCATGTTTTGAAGGCAGAAATTGACTCATCTTTTCTTTTGAAGTGAGTAAAATTGATCCATGATTCTTCTTCAGACTGACAAATTTAGATATTTTCTTTTAATTAGTATGTACACTATAATTTTAAATCAAAATATGTCAAATAAAACAGATTAAAGGTGAAAAGTGAAGGAATATGTCCTTAGACATCTCGGCAATTACTAAATATAAAAGGAATTATTATAGAAATAATTAATTACGTTAGTTTAGTAATCACATTTACTTGCTAGAGAATAAATGTTGGTTAGTGGGACAATATTGATTGAACCTACAACTAAGTTAACCTAATCTTTATGGGCACACACATTGTAGTAACTAATTGAAACAAAGAAAACCTACTAATAGGAGAAATTAGGGTTAGGTTAGATCTCTCTCTAAAAACCTATTCTCCTACTATTATAAAAGGTTATAATAAGAGGGTGGAATAGAGCGTTCAATTTGACAGTAACTTTCAAACTGAAAAGAGAGAGAAAAACCCTATTATTTCCCTTTGGAAAATCTGGCCACCCTCCTTAAAAGTAAGAGAGTGAAATCAGTTCATCCTCTTCCTTTCTAGCAAACGTGGGAATTCAATTGGTGCTCGTGGACTAAGTAGAGGGACATCAATTGCTGTTCTTTGATCTCTAGCATTTGCAATCCGGTGGAAAACACGCTACAAAGGTTGTACATTCTTTTCCTTATAATTTGATTCATATTTATGTTATGCATGCGATCTTGTGATAGATGTTAGGAAATTTGTTTCTAGAAATTCCGCTATATGTTCATCTATATTCCTACAGTGGTATCAGTTTTAGCCTCTTGCATAATGTTTATATGATCATGTTCATATGCTATTTTGATTATTTTATTCAATCAAGGAAGGGATTTATTTATGGATTAATTTGCATAATTAATATGGTGATATTAATTGATTGGAAATTGTTAAAAATTTGTTTTAAAGTATAACTATGCTCAATTTTTTCAGCAACTTGCCAACTTGTTTGACTGTTGATCAATTTTATTGTTAGATTTATGGTTAATGGAGATTAAAGCATAAAATCTAAATAACAACATTAAAATTTAGATTTTAATTTGTTAAATAAACCTTGAAGCTTTCTCTCCAAGTTTCTCTCGGTGCATGTTAGCTTAACGTGCACCGTCGCCATGACAAGGAAGGCGGTGAGAAACCTCAAGGTAAATCCGGTAAGCAGAAGGTGAAAGCAACAGAACCTACGTCTGATTATCAGGCATTACGTACTCGATCAATGGATGAAATTCTAGGTGTGGAAGCATTAGATTTTGGGCTTGGAATAGGTGAAGTTCTTACACCAATTTCATCTATTCAGGTTTTGAAGCAGCAATCTGAGGTGCGACACACATTTAATGAATGGTTGCAATCCATTTCAAGGAGTGGAGATTCAAATTCTCATAAATCAGCGAAATCAATGGAAGGTATTCGCCCTATTCCTATCTTATATGAGTTGAATGATGATGTTTCTGTGGAGCAAAATGTCGAACATGTAGCGGATGTAGAAGTTGAGCAGGAGGTTAATGATGATTTGAATGAAATCGTGAAAATAGAACTGGAGGATATAGAAGATGAGATTCAATTTTGGAATTCTTCTGTTGTTTGTTATGTATTAGGAGCTAATCCTCCAATACAAGTGATGGAAGGATATTTTAGGAGAATTTGGAGAAATTATAAGGTTGAAAAGTTGCATTGATTAAGAAAGGTGTTTATCTGGTTAGATTTCCAGCTATGGATTCAAGAGACAAGGTGATCAATGGACATTACTTCTTTGATAAGAAACAATTGATTGTTAAACCTTGGTCTCATGAGACTGATTTCCAAAAAGACGAACTCAAAACCATTCCAGTTTGGGTTCATCTTAAGATAGCATTGAAGTATTGGGGGGAAAAAATCTTTGCATAAGATTTCTGCACAATTAGGGGATCCTATCAAGAGAGATGAAGCCACAAGGAATCGTGATAAGTTGCAATTTGCTCGTATTTCGATTGAGATGAATGTGGAAGGAAAATTTCCTACACAAATTCATTTTCTGGATGAACATGAACAAAGAGTAGCAGTACCAGTGGAATATGAGTGGACTCCTATGAAGTGTAATGTTTGTAATAAGTATGGGCATGAATCAAAAGAATGCAGAACGCAGCAAGTGAAGCTGGTGTGGATGCCTAAGAAAGTTCAACATCATGTTACACCTCTAGTAACTGATGTGAACACTACAACACCTGAGTTAGCTAATGTAGTTAATGTGACTACTGTAGTTGAAATACAATCATCACAGAAGCAGAAGGAGGTGGAGCATGGGAATAAATCACAAGAGATGGATCCTGATTGATTCCAGAAGAATCTGAGGCCTATCAAAGTTAGAGTTACTAATACTAAACCTATTAGTATTGGTAATTCATTTCAGACACTAGAGCAAGCTGGAGCAGCAGATGGTGATGGAAGGGATCAAAGGATTGCAAATGAGGACACAGGAGGTAATGAAGCTATAGGAGAGGGAACTTTCCCAATCCAAAATGGATAGATTGATTTGTTGGAAGGTAAGAGGGATAAATAATGCTAAGAAACAGAGAGATGTGAAAGACTATATTCACAGATTCTCTATTGGCATTGTTTGTCTCTTGGAAACAAAGGTGAAGATTTCTAATCTTGGGAATCTTTATCAAAAACTTTTTATAGGATGGTGTTTTACTTCAAATGCATCTTACAATAATAGTGGAAGAATTATATTAGCTTGGAAGCCTAGTAGCTTTAATGTTAATATAATTAGAGGTAGTAGTCAATTTTTACATTGCTACATTCATCCTACAAGTAGTGTACAAGGCTTTTTTTGTTCATTTGTATATGCTATGAATGAATGAGCTGGCAGAGAGGCATTATGGGAAGATTTGAAGCAAGAAAAAACAGATGAACCATGGTTACTCTGTGGGGATTTTAATTGTGTGATGAATGTGGGTGAAAGGCTAGGATCATTAGTAAGGGAAGCTGAAACTAGAGCTATCAGGGAGTGTATGGAGTATTATGATGTTCATGATATAAAATGTTAAGTTAATTTCTTTACCTGGAACAATAAGCAACTTGGAGCAGATAGAGTGTTCTCCAAATTAGACAGGATGCTGGCAAATCAGGCATAGCAAGATGCTTTCACTTCAGCTGAAGTTAATTTTCAAGCTGAGGGAAAGTTTGATCACTCTCCAGCCTTACTCACTGTATTTCCTATAGATACAGGTGGTAAGAGACCATATAGATACTTTACCATGTGGAGAGGAGCCCCACAATTTGAAGATATTGTGGGACAAGCTTGGAACACCCCTATTCAAGGTTCCAAGATGTTTGTAGTTTTGCAGAAGTTGAAGAAAGTGAAGGTTGGGTTAAAAGAGTTAAACAAGTCTGGGTTTAACCATTTGCAAGCTGATGATACATAGACTTATCAAGCCATGATTGAAGCTCAGAAGAAAATGCATTCATGCCCGAGCAATACTGAATTTGCAGAAGCTGAGTTGGAAGCTATTAAAAATTATAAACTGAAGCATGCTGCATATGTTTTTTTTTTGAGACAGAAAGCTAAGCTTGACTGGATTAGAGATGGTGATGACAACACCAGATTATTCCATCAGAGTATTAAAGAAAGGAGGGTGAAGAATCAAGTCTACAGTATTAATGATGAAAATGGTGTATGGCATGATACATCAAAATCTGTTTCAGAAGCCTTTTTAGCATACTATAAAATGTTATTAGGGACTAATGTCACACAAAGACTTGAAGTTATTCAACAGATCATCCATACTGGACCTGTTGTTACAGAAGAACATAGAAGCATTCTGAATGCTCCTTATACAAGTGAAGAAGTAAAAGCTGCATTATTTTCTATACCAGGGGTCAAAGCCCCTGGACCTGATGGATTTGGGTCTTTCTTTTACAAAGATGCCTGGAATATTATTGGAGAGGACATTGTTGCTGCAGTCTTGGACTCTTTACAGAATGGTGTGATTCTGAAAGAGCTTAACAACACATCTATTACTCTGATACCTAAGACTAGGTGTCCTAGTAATGTTACAGAATACAGGCAGGCCCGGCCCTGAGGGCTGTTTAAAGGGGCGGTTGCCCAGGGCCCAATGAAATGAGGGGCCCCATTTTTGCAAAAAAAAATCCAACGAGTTAGAAGTAGAACCATCAGATAAAGGTTTTGAGATAATACCAGTGAGACCTTGAGTTTCCTTCTTCTCTGGGCCCTCTCAAATCTTAATCACCTCTGAAACTGACACAAACCCTCCACAATTCCTTTCTTTCTTTCTCCATTAACACACGTCTTTCCAGAAAAAAAACAAGAGAGAGAAAGAAAAGTTGCAGAAATGATGATGACCTTAAGAAAATGGGTTCCTTCAATTTCACCACTGAGTGAAGCCGAATTCGAAATCGAAACCCCACAAAAATGAAGAAAGCTGGGTATATTTTCTCTCTCCTCTGGAATTTTCGTTCTGAAAAAATGTTTTTCATGTGTTTTTGGGTTTTTGATGAGTTTTTGTTTGATATTATGAAATTTGAGGTATTTGTTAATTGATTTAAGATGGATTCTTTCTATTTTGTCTTTATGTTTGTGGATTTTGTTTTTACACAAGGTAATTGTTGATTCATTTTTATTTTCCACATATGAATGTTAAGTGTTTTCTTTTTCTTACTTACGAAGTGCTGTTAGACACTAAATATGCTCAGCCATTGTGTGAGGAGTATTATCTTTAGGAATTGAAAATGTGAACTTGCTATGATCAAGGTTGCGATCTGTTATTAATGTAGTGCAAAGGTTAATATGTGTCTGCAGAACTTGCAAAAAAGTCAAAAGGTTTATAATAGGTTTATAATTCTTTTAATGGTTTATGGTGGTGTTTTTCTTTACTTCTTTTGAATATATTTTAAGTTTTGTGTTGTTATTGTCAAGATGATGTTTACAAAGATAGATGATGTCTACAATATATTTGTCTGGAATTGAACAAAGAAAAAAGAGAAAATGTTTAAATGAATTACAAAAATCACAACAATGAGTCATTGATAAATTTGGTTTTTAAAAAATAGATTCTATTGGGAATGATAGTGTAGACTGTAGGGCTGTAGGCAGTAGAGGGTAAAACAAATATAGAATATATATGTATACAAAATTACAAAGGGCCCTCATTTATCATACCGCCCCGGGCCTAAAAATTGTCAGGACCGGGCCTGAATACAGGCCTATAGCTTGCTGTAATACACTATACAAGTGTATAACTAAGGTGATATGTGGTAGGCTAAGGAAAGTGTTGCCTGATTTAATTGTAGAAAATCAAGGGGGCTTTGTGCATGGGAGATACATTGCACACAATATCATGATTATTCAAGACATGGTAAGGCATTATGGCAGAAAGCAAGTGACTTCTAGCTGCTTACTCAAGATAGATCTGCAAAAGGCCTATGATACAGTGAATTGGGCCTTTCAACAAGAAATGCTCACTCATCTTGGATTTCCTGCACATTTTATCACATTGGTTATGACTTGGGTAACTAGTCCTATGTTCTCATTATTGTTGAATGGGAAAATGAAAGACTATTTCAAGTCAGCTAGGGGATTGAGACAAGGAGACCCCATGTCTCCATTACTCTTTGTGGTGTGTATGGAATATCTCTCCAGAATACTGCACAATATGAGTGCTTTGCCTCAATTTCACTTTCATCCTAGATGCAGAGAAGTAAAATTGACACATATGTGCTTTGCACATGATCTCATATTATGCTGCAAAGGTGAGTTTGCATCAACTTATCTCTTATTAAAAGCTTTTAAGCTGTTTTCAGACTCATCAGGCTTGAAGGCGAATGTTAGCAAGTCAGCAATTTATACTTGTGGAGTACAAGAAACAGAAGCTCAGAGGATAGTTGATGTATTTGGATTCATGAGAAGTAGGTTACCATTCAGGTACCTAGGTGTTCCCATCTGCTCTAAGAAAATCACAAAAGCACAGTGTGATGTCATTGTAGAAAAGATGGTAGCAAGAATACGGATATGGAGTAAAAGAAATTTATCCTATGAGGCTAGATCACAACTGATTAATTCAGTATTGTTAAGTCTTCATAGGTATTGGGTTCAGGTATTTATTATACCTAAATTTGTTCTGAATGAAGTGGTGAAAGTATGTAGAGCATTTTTATGGAGTAGTAATGCTTATACTCGAAAAAGCTGAGTCTTTGAGTCGTGTTGCTCGGGATTCATTGTCTTTGGAGCAAGGCATGTGGTGGACTAGGTTTTAGAGAAGTGATTGCTTGGAATAAAGCTTGTCTTGGAAAGTATGCTTGGGCAATTGCTTCCAAGCAGGATAACATGTGGATCAAATGGATTCACTCTGTCTACATCAAGCAAGGCAGTTGGTGGAACTATACTCCCAAGTCTGGAGATAGTTGGTACTGGAAAAGCATCTGCAGAGTCAAAGAGCAAATTAAAGAGCATTTTTTTGAAGCAGAATTTAGTTCTATGCCAACTTATTCTATACAAGCAATATATGAAAAGTTGAGAGGACAAAAGCCAGCCGTTAATTGGGATAAAACTGTTTGGAATAGATTATCTATTCCAAAGCATAGATTTATACTTTGGTTAGCTGTACAAGAGAGACTGCAAACTACAGCAAGGCTTGCTAAATTGGGTATTGCTAACACAGATAAATGTTTGATTTGTGATGACAGAGAAGAATCTCACTCTCATCTCTTCTTTCAATGTCACTTTAGTTCTGTTGTACTTGCAGAGATAAAGAGTTGGCTGGGAATTTTAGCAGCTAGTACTTCACTACTTGGGATTATCAGATGGATAAAGAATTGTCATCAGACGAAATTTAGAAAGCAAGTTATGTCATTGGTATTCTTTGTGAGTAGTATATCGAGTGCCGGCAAGGGAGGAATCGGTGTTGCGGCAACAATGCGATCCCTAGCATTCAAGCGAGTGTGAAACAAACTAGAGCTCAAATTAGAATGAGAATTGGACCTGTTCTTCCAAAGAAAATCGAGTAGGAAAGACTATGCTTGGTTTATAACTCTGTAATGGCTTAGTTGCAAATGTATGATGGATAGATGCTGTTATTTCAAGGGTCCAACCTAGTTGGTTCGTTGAATTTGGCTTGGACTTAGGTGTAATTTTGATGATGATGCAATGAAATTTACTTAATTAGCAAAAAAAAAATAAAAAAAAAATAAAATTAATCTAAATACCTTACATTAACTGAATTTTAGAAGAAACAAATCTGTTGTTTTTCCTTTTAAATTTTCGAATTTTTCATGACAAATTTTGAATTCCTGTCAGATGTGTTGTATAATAGAGATTATTCACGTGAGATCTAAACTCAAAATTCTGATTTTAGTTGTGGAATTCGAAATTATTTGCCCAAATCAAAGAAACCTTAAGTTTGCACATAAAAATTCAGATTGAAATATGTAATTGTTCCATAATTGAGATGAATTTAACCCCAACCATGGCTGGGTGGATACACCAGATTCGGTTTATCCACGGTGGTTGTCGTGGCTAATGTGGGACGAAAGACAACGTGGCTTTTGCAGCGAACGCCGCACGCGGAGGTGGATGCGATGGCTGCGGTGGCAGGGCTTCGGCCTTTCTTTGCTGCGACTTGAGTGTTGTCTTGTGGCTTGATCTCGGGAAGGGCATGCTTCGCGCCGCTGCCGGTTGGCCTCGTCTTTGGCGGTTTCTTTGCGGTGGTGGGATGAATCCCCTTTGTCGTGGCAGATCTTCAAGCAGCTAAAGATCTTATGAAGTTTGTTGGCAGATTCTTCAACAAGGCCGTGAATTTTGGCTTGCTGGTTGCTTGCGTGATTTGTGTTTTTGTTGGAGGATTTTTTGCAGTTTGTTGCTGTAGTTTTTAATTTGTTTTTTTTAAATGGATTTCCTAAAATAAGGGAAGTAGGAGGTTAGCCTGCTTCTTGCTTGGCTAGTTTTAACGTCTTTTTCCTTTTCATTTTACTTTGAGCATTATTATTAACTTCCAATTATGAAAATTAAAGATTAATTTGATTAATTCCATATTTAAGTCCTAATTGAATGAAAATAATAGAAAGTTATTCTTTTAGTTATCTCTTAAGTTTAACTAAATTGACATGTTTACTATTAATTGTTAATTTGTAAATGACATGTTTTATTTGCTTATTAATTGTTAATAAGTGATTTTTAATATTTATTTTATTGTGATATTATAAATGCATGGATGCTTAATATAATATGTTTGATATTATGTTTTGCATGTTGTGACTAGTATGGCCCAAAACTAGGATAGAAAATACGATCTGCGTATCATTTGTATTTTTGTAATTTAAATTTTAGTTATTTAAAATATAAATTATATGTAATCAAGAATGAAGTTCCATGGAGAATCAAGGATGGAGATCCATGAATATTCAAGGAGGAATTCATAAAGAGTAGTTTTCCTAGGTTTAGGGGTCATACTAGGATCACTTTTAATTATGCTTATATTTATTTATGCGTTTAACATGTTTAAATGCTTGCTTAAGTTTATATGTGCTGTTATTTATGTTATGTGTTCATTTTTAATTAACCAACATAGTAAACTTGAGTCCCCAACATGTAATATTGAGTTTAATTGCTTTTCCAAACAACACCTATAACGCCTTAGATAGTGAGTAATAGGTTCTGCTAAAGCAGGGTGTTGCTCATTTTATCCGGGGATAGTAGGGTAGGTTTTTTAAACTTAGGGATAGTAGGGTAGGTTTTTGAAACTTACATGTTAATGTTTGGTTTAACTCAACAAAATCATCAAAAGACAAAGTTTTGGATTTTGAAGCTAAGAGAAAGGAGTAAACAAGGAGTTGTTAACCTGTCTACCAAGAATTATAATTAGTTATAATTAGTAAAGTGTTTACTTACCTCAACTACTATAAATTGAAGGCAGGGCCAAAGTTCGTTTGATTGTAGCAGGAGGGGATCTTGGTTATTTATTTATTCAATGGGGACTTTCATTTTGAATAAAGGGTAGTAGTTAATTAAAATCTGTTTAATTGCTGCTTTCTTGATAAACATTGATTGAATCTTGCTATATTATTATTTTGTTGTAGTTATCATGTCTGGTTCAAACAACAACAACCACCCCGGTTTTAATTTGCGCTATTTACTCGAAAAGGACAAACTAAATGCACATAACTTCCTAGAATGGGAAATGGCTGTGAGAATCGTTCTCAGAGCCGAAGGAAGGGAAAGAGTTCTTGACAATCCTCTCCCTGAACCCCTGCCAGAAAATGCAACTGCAGCTGAACGGAGAACAAGGCAAACCCTTGAGGCTAATTCTGTGCAAGTAACATGTTTGATGCTTGCTTGCATGAAACCAGACTTTCAAAAGCGTTTTAATGGTCTAGATACCTACTTCATCCTCCAACAGCTGAAAACTATGTTTCAGAAGAATGCTAGGTTGGAGAGGTTTGAAGCTCACTGTAAGCTGCTGGAGTGCAAGTTGGGCAAAGGAAAACCCGTTGGTCCGCATGTGTTCAATATGATTGGACATTTTCAGATCATGGAAAAAATGGGCTTCCCTTATCCCCCAGAACTGGCAACTGATATTGTGATCAAATCCTTGCCTGAAAATTTTCAAAACTTTCAGTTGAATTTTTACATGCAAAGAGGGGAGGCTACCTTGCAAGAGCTGCATGCTATGCTTACTCAGGCTGAAAGGAGCTTGCCTGTTGAACCTGAACATAAGGATGTTCTTATGGTTAGGAAAGGCAAACAATTCAAGAAAAAAGGGGCACCAATGAAGAAGAATAAGGGCAAGTTTGTTGCCACTGATGATGCTTCTAAGCCAAAGGCCACTCCTAAGGCAAAAGTGACAGCACTACATGAGTGCTTCCACAGCCATAAGATTGGCCACTGGAAAAGAAAATGTCCCAAGTATTTGGAGGAGAAGAAGAGTGGTGCTTCAACTTCAGGTATTTATGTTATAGATATTAACTTATCTACTTCTACTTCATGGGTATTTGATACTGCGTGTGGATCTCACATTATTTGTAATGTGCAGGCACTAAAAAGAAGTAGAACGTTGAGCAAAGGAGAAGTGGACCTCCGCGTGGGCAATGGAGCATGCGTTGCTGCTTTGGCTGTGGGAGATTGTAGTCTACTTTTACCTTCTGGTTTAGTATTAGAACTTCATACTTGTTATTATGTTCCAACTATTACCAAGAATATTGTTTCGATTCCGATTTTGGATTCGCAAGGTTTTTCATTTCAAATTAAGAATAATTGTTGTTCTGCTTATTTGAATGATTTATTCTATGTCTCAGCTAAGTTATCAAATAGTTTATATGTGCTAGACTTAGAACCTCACATCTATAACATAGACAGCAAGAAACCTAAAATAAATGATTTAAACCCGACATACCTATGGCATTGTCGATTAGGCCACATAAGTTCAAAGCGTATTGAGAAACTTCATAAAGATGGAATTCTCAAATCATTTGATTTCGAATCATTTGGTACTTGTGAGTTTTGCTTAATGGGGAAAATGACAAAGTCTCCTTTCACAGGTTCAAGTGAAAGGGCCAATGACCTTTTAGCCCTCATACATACGGATGTGTGTGGACCCATGAGTACGTTGGCTAGGGGAGGGTACATTTACTTCATTACTTTTACCGATGATGTGAGTAGATTTGGATTTGTTTACCTCATGCGGCATAAGTCGGAATCCTTTGAAAAATTTAAGGAATTCCATAATGAAGTACAAAACCAACGTGGGAAGAAAACTAAGGCATTGCGATCCGATCGTGGTGGTGAATATTTATCTCAAAAATTTGGTGATCATTTGAAGGATTGTGGAATACTTTCACAATGGACTCCACCAGGAACACCACAGTTAAATGGCGTTTCTAAAAGAAGGAATCGAACTCTACTTGATATGGTTCGATCCATGATGAGTCTTACTGATCTTCCTATTTTATTCTGGGGATTTACGCTTGAAACTGCGGCATACACACTTAACAAAGCACCATCCAAAGAAGTGGAAAAGACACCATATGAAATGTGGACTGAAAACGTTCCAAAATTGTCTTTTATAAGGATATGGGGTTGTGAAGCCTATGTAAAACGTTTACTTTCTGATAAGCTTTCACCCAAATCAGATAAATGTCTCTTTGTGGGTTACCCAAAAGAGACTAAGGGATACTACTTCTACAACCAAAGCGAAAACAAGTGTTTGTTGCTTGTAATGGTGTCTTTCTGGAAAAGGAGTTTATTTCCAGAAAAACAAGTGGGAGAAATGTATATCTCGAAGAAATTCGAGATGAGCAACAAATGGATGAGGTTAACACCTCATCAGAGGCGGCCCGACATGAAAATGCTCAGGAGGCGGTGCATTCAATTCACGTACCTCCTACCGTCCCACTTGGAGATACTCCGTGCGAAGTCACTCAACTAGGGGTGAAAGTTATTCGGATAAAATCCAAAATCCAATCCAATCCAAATTAGTAATTCGGATTGAAATTTTTTGGAAAATTGGATTTTCGGATCGGATTGGATTGAGGGTAATTGGATCCAAAAATCCAATATAACCAAATAGTAATATGCCTTGTATTATGTATCTGGATTGGGCTTAAGTGCTTAACTGGATTTTTTTTTTAAAAAAGCCTAGTCCATACCCCGATAGGCGTAGCACTTCAACCCTTCCCCTAAAACCCTAACAACACTTAATTCCTCATTTCCTAAATCTACTAGGCTGCCGTTGTGCTTAATTTATTTCATCGAAAAGCTAAGTTTTAGAAAATCGGATTTTCGGATCGGATCCAATCTAGAGTATGAAAATTCGCATTGGATTGGATCGGATTCAAACTCTAATTGGTTTGGATTCGGATTGGAAAATTAAAATCCAAATTTTGTTCGGATCGGATTGGATTAGGCCCTAATCCAAACCGTACACCGAACTTTCACCCCTACACTCAACCTAATGAGGTAGAAACTTCTTCTGTTGTTCCCCAACGTAGGTCTAGTAGGACCATCATTCCGTCAAAAAGATATATTGATTTCCTTTTGACTGAAAGTTTTGAAATAACGATTTTAGAATCAGAAGAACCTACTAGCTACAAAGATGCTTTGGAGAGTCAAGACTCCGAAAGATGGCTTGAGGCCATGAAATCTGAAATGGATTCCATGTCTGAAAATCAAGTATGGGACTTGGTTGATTTGCTTGATGGGGTAAAACCCATTGGATGCAAATGGATTTTCAAGTTGATAACAGACAAGGATGGAAACATTAGTGTTTTCAAAGCAAGGTTGGTGGCGACAGGTTTCAAGCAAATTCATGGTATTGACTATGATGAAACCTTCTCACCAGTAGCCATGCTGAAGTCCATTAGGATAATCCTTGCGATTGTTGCCTTTCATGACTATGAAATATGGCAGATGGATGTCAAAACCGCTTTCTTGAATGGGTTCTTGAAAGAGGATGTGTATATGACACAACCTCAAGGTTTTGAAGATCCAGAAAATCCAGGGAGGGTATGCAAGCTTAAGAAGTTCATTTATGGACTAAAGCGAGCATCAAGGAGTTGGAACCTCATATTTGATGAGGCAGTCGAGAAATTTGGCTTTCTTAGAAATAAAAAGGAATTTTGTGTATACAAGAAGTTAAGTAGGAGTAGTATTAGTTTTATGGTCTTGTATGTGGATGACATACTTCTCATAGGAAATGATAAAACCATGCTTGAGTCAGTCATGGAATGGCTTAAAAATTATTTCTCTATGAAAGACCTAGGAGAGGCATAGTACATTTTGGGAATAAAGATCTATAGAGATAGATCGAAAAGGCTAATTGGGCTCAGTCAGGAAACTTATATTGATAAGGTTCTTGCAAGGTTCAAGCTGGAAAACTCCAAAAGAGGTTTCATTCCTATGCAACATGGCATTGCACTTGGCAAGACTCAGTGTCCTTCGAGTCCTTATGAGGTCAAACGTATGAGTAATGTTCCTTATGCTTCTGTAGTAGGATCCATTATGTATGCCATGATATGCACTCGACCGGATATTACATATGATTTGAGTATATGCAGCAGATACCAGTCAAATCCAGGAGATGTGCACTGGATTGCGGCGAAAAACATCCTTAAGTACTTGCGAAGGACTAAGGATAATTTTTTGGTTTATGGTGGAGATGATGAGTTGGTTGTTACTGGATACACTGATGCAAGCTTCCAGAGTGACAAAGATGATTTCCGATTTCAATCCGGTTTCATATTTTGTCTCAATGGAGGAGCTGTGAGCTGGAAGAGCTCTAAGCAGAGTACCATCGTGGATTCTACAACAAAGGCTGAGTATATTGCAACAGCAGATGCAGTAAAGGAAGCTGTTTGGATCAAAAAGTTCATAAGTGAGCTTGGTGCAGTTCCCAGCATTGAGAATGGCATTGAGTTGTATTGTGACAATAATGGTGCCATTGCTCAGTCTAAAGAACCTAGATCGCATCAAAGGTCTAAACATGTGCTCAGGAAATTCCATCTCATTCGAGAAATCGTTGGTAGAGAGGATGTGAAAGTAAGCAAGGTTCATACTGAGGATAACGTAGCAGATCCTCTGACTAAACCGCTTGCTAAACCTAAGCATGAGTGTCATACTAGGTCCATGGGGCTTAAGCATATGGGAGAATGGCTTTAGGTTGTTTACTTCATGTTTACAATTGTAAAGACATTTATTATGCTTTGAAATGTTTATCAATAAAAAAACATTCGTTCTTGTTTAATTGTTTGGTTTAGTATTAAATAAAATGTCCAAATAATTTGTGTTTTCAAATAGGATTATCGAAAACGTTTTCATAATGAAACCCTATAAAGTGAACTGAAATCACAATTTATTTAAAGTCCCTTGTCTAAATCGCTAAATTGGACATAAGTGATTTATTTAAAAGACTAGTGTATAATTAATTGATAGCGCTGTTCCATGGGCTATGGAGATATAGAGATGTCTAATTGATTATATGGATGTATATTTGATACATTGAGACTTGACCTAATTAGATTCTAAAAGTAGAATCAAACAACTATATTTAGTGGATTCCTTAGACATGAGTATGTCTTAATAACCACAATATGATTAGTTTAACCTTGACGCTGTTAAACGCCGCACCGTAAAAGGAGGTTATAAAGGCAGTGATCAGGTGGGCTAAGAATTGAGTGGGAGTTATGGTCATACAAGAGTGGATAAGTCCTCCTATTAAATAGGAATGGTGTATGGGCCTCTTGATGAGCGAGATTTGAAAATTGCATGGCCATGCGGAATAGGATTAAAGAGTTAATCCTTATTTGAGCAGTGCGAACTCAGCGATCAAGGAACATAAATTTGAGAATAACATGGTGTTATCAAATTTGGCATTAAGTGACTTAAGGAATTTAACATTGCGCTCTTGTCTTCGGACAAGTGGGAGATTGAAGGAATATGTCCTTAGACATTCCGACAATTACTAAATATAAAAGGAATTATTATAGAGATAATTAATTACGTTAGTTTAGTAATCACATTTACTTGCTAGAGAATACATATTGGTTAGTGGGACAATATTTATTGAGCCTACAACTAAGTTAACCTAATCCTATGAGGTCACACATTGTAGTAACTAATTGAAACAAGAAAACCAGCCAATAGGAGAAATAAGGGTTAGGTTAGGTCTCTCTCTAAAAACTTATTCTCCTACTATTATAAAAGGTTATAATAAGAGGGTGGAATAGAGCGTTCAATTTGACAATAACTTTCAAACTGAAAAGAGAGAGAAAAACCCTATTATTTCCCTTTGGAAAATCCGGCCACCCTCCCTAAAAGTAAGAGAGTGAAATATGTTCATCCTCTTCCGTTCTAGCAAACGTGGGAATTCAATTGGTGCTCGTGGACTAAGTAGAGGGATATCAATTGCTGTTCTTTGATCTCTAGCATTTGTAATCCGGTGGAAAACACGCTACAAAGGTTGTACATTCTTTTCCTTATAATATGATTCATATTTATGTTATGCATGCGATCTTGTGATAGATGTTAGGAAATTTGTTTCCTGAAATTCCGTTATATATTCATCCATATTCCTACAAAAAGAGGATAATTTTATAATTAGATGTGGTAAAAAAAGTATTATTTGAAGTTTAAACTCTACAAGACTTAAACTTGTTACGTTCAAGTTACAATTATATGTACTAAATACTAAGTCACTAGCCACGCACTAAGTCACTAGCCATCAGTGTAATTACTAATTACTGTTATGTATGATAAATTATAGTACTGCATACTTTTATAATCAGTCGAGTAGGGGCACCCATTAAATAAAAGCCATGGCTTAGTTAGCCTAGCAATGGTTGAATGATGCTCTACAATATCACAATATTTCATAGGCATCCACTAGACTTGGCATAATTAGAAGAAAAAAATATAATCTTCTTTTGTTCTAAGCCCTAGTCCTCGTATGCACCAAAGAAGAAAAAAAACACCTAAGTGTTGTTGATGATTGGAGGTGGAAAAAAAAAGAGTGAAGTAGGAGGGAGTTAAGGTGGATTATAGATTGTTACACCATAAGTTATGATCTAATAGTTACACCATAAGTTATGATCTAATAATTACACCAAAGAATTTATGTTTATCATATCAATAATAACTATACAACCATGACTAAATTTCAAATTTTCAACCATAAAAAGTACAAAGGGCTTTGCTTTTTATTGCTTAATACTTATCTTTTAAACACAAGGTGCATTTGTTGATTATAAATGGTCATGTTGAACTACATGTTATTGATTTAATTTTTTATTGATTTTAAATGTAATATTACTTACTAAAACTAATTTAACTGATTGTATTTCATCCTTAATGGTCAAAACTTATTATACTTTCTTTGTACCACATTAGTACGCACCATTTGCATGCTTTCGAGTATACTAAATGAAGCTTGGTAGTTAATTTTAATTTAACCTTATCTTTACTTTGTTTACTGAGACATTCAGGCAAAAGTAAAAAAAAAAACGGTTTTTTCACCATATACCCCCGACAAATTAAAAAATTCACCATATACCCTCAATGTTCCAAAAATTCACCATATACCCTTGAGTTTTTGAAAACGTTCACCAAGTGCCCTTTTTCTAACTTCCGTTAACTCACCGTTAGCTTTATTTACGATTTTGTCATCATTAAGCCCTAACCCTAATTCTAATCTAACCCTAACCCTAATCTAACCCTAACCCTTACCCTAACCCTAATCTAAACCCTAATCTAACCCGACCCCTCCACCACGGCCCAACCCCCACCCCCTCCCCCCTCCCTCCACCCCGGCCACCCCCCCCCCCTCCCCCTCTACTCCACCGTGGCGCGGCCCCCACCCCCTCCCTCCTCCACGTCGATTCCCCCACTCCCTTCCCCCTCCCCGTCGATTCCCCCACCCCCCCTCTCCGTCGATTCCCCCACCCCCTCCCCCCCTCCCCGTCGAATTCCCCCTAACCCCACCCCTTCCCTCTCCCCATCGAATTCCCCTAACCCCACCCTCCCCCTCTCCTCAGTCGATTTCCCCACCACATCCCCCCTTCCCCAGTCGAATTCCCCTAACCTCTTCGACTTGAATTCCCTAACCCACCCTTCCCCTTCGACTTGAATTCCCCTAACCCCACCCCTCCCCTTCGAACACCGGCGGAACACACGCACAAACGCGGAACACCGGCGCGAGTGCGGCCCTCTCCGTGGAGTAGATCGAACGGAGAGAAGAGCGAGGGAGGAAAGAGGGTAGGGGGATGGGTAAGGCCGCGACTGCGAGGGGGTGGGGGACGCCGGTGGCTGCGGGAGAGAGGGGGGAGGGGCTCCCGGCGGAGGGGAGAGGGAGGGAGGGGGGGATGCGGCGGTGGAAGGGAGAGGGGATGCGGCGGTGGAGGGGAGGGGAAGGGTGTGGGGTTTGGGTGGGGGTGGAGGGTGGTGGTGGGCTGGGTGGGTTAGGGTTTAGTGTAAGGGTAAGGGTTTAGGTTTAGGATTAGGGTAAGGGTAAGGGTTAGATTAGGGTTAGGGTTAGATTAGAATTAGGGTTTAGGGTTAGTAATGGCAAAATCGTAAATAAAGCTAACGGAGAGTTAACGGAAGTTAGAAAAAGGGCATTTCGTGAACGTTTTCGAAAACTCAAGGGTATATGGTGAATTTTTGGAACATTGAGGGTATATGGTGAATTTTTTAATTTGTCGGGGGTATATGGTGAAAAAACCGAAAAAAAAAATAGATGTGTAAATATTTCAAAACTTACTTGATACTTCCTTTGTTTTTCTAAGTTTACTAGCGTTATTTTGTTGGATGTTTTTTGTATACCTTTTTTTTTTCCTTTTGAAGACATGAACTCCACCTCTTAAATCTTCTTTTTTATTTTCTCTTATATGGTCTCTCGTCTACTCTTTATATTTGTTGTGGTTCAAGTGAAAGTATCTAGCAAAAATTATTAGAGTCACAAAAATAAACACATTATATTTTCTCACTTTTCACACAGAAAAAGACTTTTCACGTAAATTTTTTATTGAATCTCTTCGTAAAATATTTTCATTTACTTAGTTGGATTTCACTAATTGTCATTGTTTATTTATTTAGTTATTGGTAGAACTAGCTTTGAAGCCCGTGCGTTGCACGGGTTGTTGTTTATTTTATTTTTTTCAAATTTTTATTAACATTGTTGATTTTTTGTTGTTGTGAAATGAGATTTTTCAACACCATTTTATTTTATATATTTCCTACATTATTTTCCTATTGTAATAATTACCACTTTGGGTAGTTTTAGCTATTGGAACCATTTCACTTTTGGTAAAAAAAACAACTATAGTTGACAACATCGTCTTTACTTTATGTTAATAAAACCATCATTAATTACTCAAATTGCCTCATAAAGTTGCGTTTACTCTATTAAGGATTTAGCTATCCCCTACTCTAGTTAACCCTTCTATGCTAAACTACTCATTTTGTTTTATTTTCTTAAAAACCATGCCCAAACCCATTGCTGCAGTAGAAAAAGACAAAAAGTATTTGTCATTATACTTTTATTTCTAGATTTGTTATTGTGATATATAAATTTTATATTTTTAATGTTCAATTGAATATTGTAGCTAAGTCTATTATTAAATAGTATCCCAATAATTGGTATGATTAACAATAGCTAACACGGTTTTAACATGGAAAATACCCGAACGATACTTTAAGAAAGTATAGGGCAATAATTTAATAGATGCAGGACAGAAAGAATAGTGAAAAACTATGAGTGTTAGCCATAACTTCAACTTTTAATATAGCACATAAACACTAACGCATATAGAATAGAAGATGAAAAAGCCAAAAAGAAGATCATAATGATGGTATCATGAATAAAATAAATTAAATATAAAACTAACCTCTATTAATAATCGAAAATATTATTTAAGAGAAAAAAATCTCTTCATCAATCATGACCATATCAAAACTTATCAATCTTACCCCTTTTTTATGATATGTGACCTCAGATAGTCTAGAAACTCGAACCTTGATTTCCCAATTAGTTTTAGTAGAATTAAGTTCATTGAGAAAAGAATAAGACCTGACATATAAATATATGAAAAAGAAAAACATAAATAATTATGTATACAACAAATATTTTAGGAATAAAATATTTAGTCAATTACATAATACCTCTGCAATGTCGTTAACAAACTTTCATTTGATTCTTCCATGTAATGCCATTATGGTATGCTCAAAACTACAAATATGTATTTTTTATCTTTATATAACTCAATTTTTAAAAGTTTGATTTTCAAAGACATAATTGCTATTTTCACATATAATACGCTATTTTTATAGTTTATTTGTATGTATTTAAAATAAAGAATAAATAATATATTATTGTTCATATAAATAAATATATTCTCATAAGTTGTAAAACTATATTGTATATGGAAACATATTTCGAGCACTCTCCGATGGTAAGAAATTTATAATATTGCGAATTATGTAGCGAAAGTTATATTCAATTTACATAGTCGAATAATTTAGGTTGTTTATTTAAAATCAGATTGTAATCTTCACTTATTAAAAACACCTTATATGTATTTATATCTATGTTAAACACTATTTTGAAAAAAAAAATTAATTAAAAAGAATGACATGTCATGTTTAGGTGGAGCTCTCTATAATATTCTAAGGCTGTTTTTTAAAATCATACTCTAATTTTTTCATCCAAAACTCTAATATATATAGATTTTAATTTCTGTTCTAACAACAAAGTTTCCTTAATAAATTTGGTTGCAATACTAAATTGATTTGGTTCAGTTGAGTAATTCTGGTGTTTGGATCCTCTAAAGTTTTAAACGAACTCTACAATGTTGAGTTTGAGCAATATCAACCATTGAATAAAAAACCAATGGCTCATATATTATCTTTCCAAAAACCCCTCTATTTTTCTCATCAAAATCCACTCTTATTTCCCCCTTTCCACCAATATGAGCCTTTGATTTTAAAATGTATGGTTCATATACAACTCTACCTTGTAGAATTTGATTAAAACTCTAGAGGATCTGGAACTCGTAAGGCTGAGGTTTTTAAATATTATATATATGTTTAATCCTGTAAATTGGACCTATGATTAAATGTTATAGTCACATATAGTACACTATAGTTATAGCTATTATTATATTTATCTAAAAGAAAGACTAAATAATGTCTTACCATTCATCTAGTTAAATATATTTTTATGATTTGTAAAACTATATCGTTAATGGATCTTATTTTGAAGCATATTTCAAGCACTCTCAAATGGTAAAAAATTATAATGTTTTGAATTAGGTAGCAAAAGTTATATTCAATTTACATAATACAATAATTTATGTTGTTTATTCAAAACGAAACTCTAATTTCTCGTTATGCAAAACTACTTTTATGTATTTAAATATGTGTAGAACTCTATATTTTAAAATATTTAAAATAAAAATTAATGACATGGCAATCCTACGTGGCGCTCTCTATTTCATAAGTTGTAGAACTATATTGTAAATGGATCTTATATTTCGGAGCATATTTCGAGCACTATCCAATGGAACAAAAATTATAATATTCCGAATTACGTAGCAAAAGTTATACACAATTTACATAATATAATAATTTAGGTTGTTCATTCAAAACCAAACTCTAAATTTAGCTTATCTAAAACCCCTTATGTGTATTTGAATCTATGTAGAACTCTATTTTTTTAAAAGATAAAAATAAAATTTTGTTAATATTATTGTTGATTTTGTGTTGTTGTAAAATGAGATTTTTCAAGATCATTGTATTTACATACTTCCTCCGTTCTTTTTCTATTACAACAATTACCACTTTAGATAGTTTCATCTTTTGAGTCCATTCCACTTTTGGTATAAAAAAAACTACAGTTGACAATATTACCTTTACTTTATGTTAATAAAACCATCATTAATTACCCGAATTGTCTTATAAAGTTGCGTTTACTTTAATAAGGATTTATTTGTCCCATATTCTAGTTAACTAAAGAGGTACCTCTATGCTAAACTACCCATTTTTTATATCCTTAAAAATCATGTCCAAACCAATTGTTGAAGTAGAAAAAAACGGAGAAAGTATTTGTCATTATACTATAATTTCTAGATTTGTTATTTTAATATATAAATTTTACAATTTTTAATATTCAATTGAATATTGTAGCTAAGTCAATTATTAAATGGTATCCCAATAACAGGTATGACTAACAATAGCTAATACAGTTTTAACATGAATAATACGCGAATGATACTTTAAGAAAGTAGAGGGTAATAATTTAATAGATGCAGGACAGAAAGAATACTTTCTTAAAAATTGATAAGAATGACATGACATGCTTAGGTGAAGCTCTTTATAATATTCTAAGGCTGTTTTATTTAAATCAAACTCTAATTTTTACATAATCCAAAACTCTAATTATATATATGTAACTTCATCGCTATAGATTTTAGTCAATAAATTTTGTTGCAATACTATATTGTTTTAGTTTGGTTGAGTAAGTTTGAGGTTTTGAAAGATAATATGTTTAATTCTGTAAATTGGACCTATAATCAAATGTTATGATCACATAAAATACACTATACTTAATACTTATAGCCATTATTATATTTTTTCTAACAAAAAAGACTAAATAATGTCCTACAATGCATCTAATTTAATATATTTTCATGAGTTGTAAAGCTATATTGTAAATAGATCATAATTTGAAGCATATTTCAAGCACTCTCCAATGGTAAAAAAATTATAATGTTTTAAATTAGGTAGCAAAAGTTAAATTCAATTTACATAATATAATAATTTAGGTTGTTTATTCAAAATGCAACTCTAATTTCCCCCTATCCAAAACTCTTTTATGTATTTAAATATATGTAGAATTCTATTTTTTTTCAAATATTAAAAAAAAAACTAAATGACATGACAATCTTAAGTGGTGCTCTCTATTTCATAAATTGTATAACTATATTGTAAATGGATCTTATTTCAAAGCATATTTCGAGCACTATTTAATGGTACAAAAATTATAATATTCTGAATTAGGCAGCAAAAGTTATACACAATTTACATAATATAATAATTTAGGTTGTTCATTCAAAACGAAACTCTAATTTCTGCTTATCCAAGACTTCTTATATGTATTTAAATCTATGTAGAACTCTATTTTTAGAAAAAAATAGAAATAAAAATTGATGACATGACAATCCTTCATGGCGCTCTATATTTCATAAGTTGTACAACTATATTGTAAATGGATCTTATTTCGAAGCATATTTCGAAGGCTCTCCAATGGTACAAAAATTATAATATTCCGAATTATGTAGCAAAAGTTATACACAATTTTCATAATATAATAATTTAGGTGGTTGATTCAAAATCCAAACCCTAATTTTCGCTTATCCAAATCTCTTTATATGTATTTAAATCATCTAGAACTCTATTTTTGTAAAAAATATAAATATAAATTGATGACGTGGCAATCCTACGTGGCGCGCTCTATGAGCTCGAAATATATTTTAAAAAAACTAATGACATGGCAATCTTAAGTGGCGCTCTCTATTTCATAAATTGTATAACTATATTGTTAATGGATCTTATTTCAAAGCATATTTCGAGCACTATTTAATGGTACAAAAATTATAATATTCTGAATTAGGTAGCAAAAGTTATACACAATTTACATAATATAATAATTTAGGTTGTTCATTCAAAGCAAAACTCTAATTTTTGCTTATCCAAGACTCCTTATATGTATTTAAATCTATGTAGAACTCTATTTTTAGAAAAAAAAATAAAAAGAAAAATTGATGACATGACAATCCTACATGGCGCTCTATATTTCAGTAGTTGTACAACTATATTGTAAATGGATCTTATTTCAAAGCATATTTCGAATGCTCTCCAATGATATAAAAATTATAACTATTTTTAGAAAAAAATAGAAATAAAAATTAATGACTTGACAATCCTACATGGCGCTCTATATTTCATAAGTTGTACAACTATATTGTAAAGGGAAATTCTCAATGGTAGCCACAAGGTTTGGTTTTTTATCAATGGTAGCTAAAAAAAAAATTATTATCTGAAATAGCACTCAACTTTTGCAACACTTGACAACATAACCTTAATGATGATTAAATGTTAACTTTACTTATTTTTCTGTTAAGTTTAGGATTTGTGGGTGCAATTACTAACCTACCCTAAGTTAAGCTTTTCCCTCCATGTAGCTTAATTAATCAAAACACATAAAACTTTAACATCTATTTTTTTTTTCTTCGGCTTTATCCCAATACTCAATGATTAAGTCAGTTAGCATGACTTTATCAATGTCATCGACTATAATATCAACATCTTGACCCATATATTGAAATTTCAGAACAATTATATCACCCATAACTGCATTTTTAACACAAGCAACAAATCACAACTTCACACACCAACATAATAAAATCACTTCTGTAAAACACATATCCTATTAAACATGCAATTCAAATTTTGCCAACAAAAATTAACATTAAAAATATAAGAATAAATTAAAAACCAGAAAAGAAGGATAAAAAACCCTTACAACAGAACACATAACGATCAACATGAATCAACCTTTGTTGTCCCAAAAATAATAAAAAAATATGTCAAAGTAAATGGTGATACCTAGGGCTGGCAAAAGATGGCCCAACCCGATAACCCGATCCGAACCTGACCTGAAATAAGCGGGTTCGGGTTGAGATTTTTGACCTATTTAAGTAAATGGGTCAACCTGAACCCGAAACAAACTTTTAAAATTAGTCGTGTTAAATGGGTCGGGTTCGGGTCAACCCGTTTACGAACAGGTCAGGTTGAGGTTTGAAATTCTGACCCGTTTATGTAAACAGGTCGTGTTTAGGTTTGGTGCTTTTGACCCATTTATGTAAACGGGTCAACCCGAAAATGACCCGACCCGACCTGATTGCCAGCCCTACACACTAATACCTGTCTCCAGAAGTAAGAGGAAGCAAGCACATCAATTTGTGAGCCAAAATTTTAAAATTCGTGCGCAAAAAATAAAAAATAAAAACAGTCCAAATTAAGCAACAGTTGCTCTACCAAAAATTCAAAAGCAATTTCAACCCAGATTGATGCGAAATTCTTAAACTACACTACTAGTACTTCCATTTAGAATTAAAAAGCATGAATTTTTATGTTTGAAGTGTGATGATGTAGTGGAGAAGCCATCGAGAAGGAAAGGATCGACAAAAGAGTAATGAAATATGAGGGGTTAGTGTTTTCTTTTTCTTTTCTTTTTTTTTTGACGGGTAGTGTGTATTTCTTACGGTTAGTTAGTAATTTAGGTTTAAATAACTCAAGTTAGCTATAACCCTAAACTTAACAGAAAAATAAGTAAAGTTAACATTTAATCATCATTAAGGTTATGTTGTTAAGTGTTGCAAAAGTTGAGTGCTATTTCTGATAATAAATTTTCTTTTGGCTACCATTGATAAAAAGCCAAACCTTGTGGCTACCACTGAGAATTTCCCTATTGTAAATGGATCTTATTTCGAATCATATTTCGAATGCTCTCCAATGGTACAAAAATTATAATATTCCGAATTATGTAGCAAAAGTTATACACAATTTTCATAATATAATAATTTAGGTCGTTGATTCAAATCCAAACTCTAATTTTCGCTTATCCAAATCTCTTTATATGTATTTAAATCATCTAGAACTCTATTTTTGTAAACAATATAAATATAAATTGATGACGTGGCAATCCTACGTGGCGCGCTCTATGAGCTCGAAATATATTTTAAAAAAACTAATGACATAGCAATCTTAAGTGGCGCTCTCTATTTCATAAATTGTAGAACTATATTGTTAATGGATCTTATTTCAAAGCATATTTCGAGCACTATTTAATGGTACAAAAATTATAATATTCCGAATTAGGTAGCAAAAGTTATACACAATTTACATAATATAATAATTTAAGTTATTCATTCAAAACAAAACTCTAATTTTTGCTTATCCAAGACTCCTTATATGTATTTAAATCTATGTAGAACTCTATTTTTAGAAAAAAAAAAAAAAAAATTGATGGCATGACAATCCTACATGGCGCTCTATATTTCATAAGTTGTACAACTATATTGTAAATGGATCTTATTTCGAAGCATATTTCGAATGCTTTCCAATGATACAAAAATTATAATATTCCGAATTATGTAGCAAAAGTTATACACAATTTTCATGATATAATAATTTAGGTCAGCCCAGCCCAGCCCCCCCCTCTACTCCACCGCCGCTGCCTCCCACCCCCACCCCATCCCCCTTTCCCCGTCGCTGCTTCCCCCCCCTCCCCCTCCCCCTCCCCTCCGCCGCACTCTCCCGACACCTCTCCTCTATCACACCTTTGGCGTTTCCCTCGGAAAAGGCACAAAAATGGTTCGAAAATTTCAAGCCTCCAAACCTCACAAAACCGCACAAAAGTGTGCAAAAACCACACAAAATTTGCAACCAAGTGTAAATAAAGACTCCCCTAGCTCAAATGCGAAAGAATTTTCAAGTTTCAAGCCAAAATCGGAGCTCAAAATATTCAAAAATGGAGGTTTGAGGTTCGAGAAAGAATTCGAGTCGGGGAGAGAGAAATCGCGGGGAGGGGGTGGGGAGAGAGAGAAATCGCGGGGAGGGGGGTGGGGGGAGAGAGAAATCGCGAGGAAGGGGTGGGGGAGAGAGAGAAATCGCGAGGAAGGGGTGGGGGATGAGAAAATCGCGGGGGGGGGTCAAATTGGGGAAATCGCGGGGCGGGGGTGGGGAAATCGCAGGGGAGGGGGTGCGGGGTGGGGCGGCGGGGGGGGGTGAGGAAATCGCGGCTGTCGAGGGAGGGGGTGGGAGTGGGGTGGGGGCGCGGGGTGGGCTGGGTGCGGCGGTGGAGGGGGGTGGAGGGGGAGTGGAGGGTGGTGGGGGGAGGGGGAGGGGGTGGGGGTGGGTTAGGGTTTAGATTTTAGGGTTAGGGTTTAGATTAGATGTTAGGGTTTAGATTAAGGTTTACATTTTAGGGTTAGGGCTTAATGATGGCAAAATCGTAAATAAAGCTAACGGTGAGTTAACGGCAGTTAGAAAAAGGGCATATGGTGAACGTTTTCGAAAACTTAGGGGTATATGGTGCATATCTGAAACATTGAGGGTATATGGTGAATTTTCCAATTTATCGGGGGTATATGGTGAAAAAACCGTTTATTTATTTATTGGTAGAATTGTCATATTTATTTGACGTAGGTAGATGACTCTCATTAGAAACTGCCAACAGGTGGATAAAGATTTTTCCAAAAACTGAAACTCTTACTTTATGCAATTATGCGGTCCCTTCGTCCCTGTATAAAGTATATATCCTCATCAAAGGTAAGTCTCGTGTTAGATGAGTTTCTTAAATTGGTTGCATAAAGGAGAGCTTCATTTTGTGCGTGGGTGCGCGTCGAAGAGAAATGGAGCGCTACTACACCGTTCATCTCCGTCTTGCTTCATTTCATTTTCGCCATCCCTAACCCAATGGTTGAGGTGAAAAGGACAAACGTAAATAAAAGAGAAAAGTCTTCTTGCTACTTATAGTAAATTAATTAGGCATTTTTCGGAATGCGAAAATTGAGTTTGTCACATTTTCTAATACGCAAACAACATGCAATGACAGAGGTCCTCGTGGGAGCCCAATGGTTGGTGCTCCCACCTCCCAACTGCGAGGTCGGGTGTTCGACTCTCATCACTCCCCAATTTGGGGAGTTTGTTTAAAAATGTTTGCTTGTGGGTATAAATCCCCACTACCCAGCCTAACGAGTAATTTGGTGTGCGCTAAGGCTAGTAGCAGCTGGGGTTGGCCTTCGGACCAATTATCTTTCCCGAACAAAAAAAAAAAAAAAAAAAAAAAAAAAAAAAACAACATGCAATGACATATAACTGTTAGAATACTAGAATATTATATAAATGTTCTTGTACTTGTTAATTAGTAATCTGATAATAACTAATTGTATGTCGGACGGTCTAGTATTTTTGATCAAATTAGACTAATATAATTTGCTTAATTTTCATTTTTCTCAGTTGTATTTTAACGGTTAGAGTCTTTTGTAGAATATTCATAGGCTAACTTGTTTTTAAGTATATTTAATGTTATAACTTTCTTCAATTCCTCTGTTTCACAATAAGTGAAACATAGAGAAAGTACACACATACCAAGGAGGGTAGAAAGAGAAAGTTGGGATCACATTTTAATAGAGCAATTAGGATTTTTAAGCAACAGCACGTGGGTCACTAATAAGGAAAGTACCCCGTTTTTTTTGCTCCAAAAAAGGAGGGAACTTTTACTTTTGCACCAAAATTTGAATTTTGGCCAACTTTTTCAAAATTTTCACTTTATCATTTAAAGGAGACTTTTGGGGCATTTCCCACCAGAATTGTTGTACAGCCTTATTTAAACAACTGTTGAGGGAAAATTATTCCTCATTTCCACTTCTGTTGACACACCAACACACACTTACACTAGAAATTTTAAAAATTCACAATTGAACACACTCACTTGCACACACAAGCACAAAGGTCTTTTTTCAATAATTCTAACACAAGCACACACAGCACTGTAATTATTTTGGTGCCATGGAATATGGGGGCTTAGAGCAGTTCATTTTATCAAGTGGAGTAGGGGACTTTTTTGAGATTTGTGAAGGCGAGCTGTTGTAGCTTCAAGAACAACCGAAAGAATATCAGGAAGGCCATATTGATGTTGATGAGCTACTGTTTTTGGAGTCATACATGAATGAAGATGATGATGCTGAGGCCTGAGGATGATGCTGAGGATGATGCTGAGGTATGATATTTTTCTGACTCTGATGATATAGACACTGAAATGGAAGATGGAAACAATGTTAATGACACAAATTGCAACTTAGGCAAAAAACCTAATTTACCAAACCACATGAGAAGAGAAGTCACAATTGATTTATTCTCACAAGCATCACATGACTTGTCCTTACCAAGAGTTTGTGTCAAGAGTGTAGCCTTAAAGTATGCAATTAGTAGAACAACACCATTCAGATTATGGAGAGTAGCTAAGCAGCAGAAATTAAGTGGGGCTGAGGTCAATGTTGCAAGCAAGAAGGCTGGCAACTGTGGGAGGAAGTTTGTTATCAGGGGGGAGGAAAAGCTGAGAGGGGTCCCACTGAAGCAAAGGACCACAATCAGGTCCTTTGCTACAACTTTGGAAGTTAGTCCATCAACAGTGTATAGGCTAATCAAGAGAGGTATACTTAGATGCCATACAAACTCCATCAAACCAGAACTCACAGATAAACACAAAATCACAAGACTGCAGTTTGTTCTGTCACACATAATGCCAAGAGCAGTAAAAGAGAAACTATGGGTTGACATGCTTTACAATATGATACACATAGATGAAAAATGTTTTTTCATGAGCAAGATAACACAGAGGTTCTATCTGTTATCAGAAGAGAAAGATCCATACGGAACATGTCAGTTAAAACACTTCACAACTGAGGTCATGTTTATGGGGGGTATTTCAAGACCATTTTTTGATGATAATGGGGTGTGTATTATGATGGTAAAATAGGCATATACCCATTTATTGATGAAGTGACAACCCAAAGAAGAAGCAACAACAGAGAAAGGGGCACTTTAGAATTGAAAGCAAAACAGAGTATCACCAAGGAAACCATCAGGGACATGCTCATAAACACATTGTTGCCATCAATCAGGGCTAAGTGGCCAGCTTTTGGATGCAAAACAATTTGGATACAACATGACAATGCTAGACCATACATAGCACCAAGCCACCAAATGATCCACTGTGGTTAGAAGCAGTAAAACGGGATGGGTTTGACATCAACCTAGTCCAACACCCGGCTCGGTCCCGGATCTCAACATACTTGACTTAGGTTTTTTTGCAAAGAATACGGTCTATACAACACCAAGCATTCCCGCATTACGGATGCTAAGTTGGTTCAAAGTGTGGTGGATGCATATAACATCTATGATCCCAAGTTAATCAACTACACTTGGTTGCACCTAATGTATGTCATGGCTGAAATATTAAAGGTAAATGGTGGGAACAATTATAAAAACCCCCACAAAGGCAAGAGAAAAATGGATAGACTTGGTTATTTACCAACTTATGTAGATGTATTTGATGAGTTGTTAAATGACACAATTAGTTTCCTCAATCAAGAAATAGTCAATGGTACAGACCCTATGTGGGATGGAATGGTCCTTGGACCAAAGGAGGAGTAGAAGCAAGGCAGATCACAGAATACTCATCACATAACCAACTCAGTAACAACATGTGATTAGGATAGTTAGGGTTTGGTGTATCAACTTTTTGTAAATGATAAACATTTTGTAAAAGGAAATATTTTGTAAAAGTGAATATGAATGGAATTTTTTGTGAAAAAAAAATCATCATTTGGTTTCCATTTGGTGATACATGTAAAGGGAACCATTCAAAAATAAAATCAGGAATAGGGTTGTCCTCTCAGGAAGTCCCCAATCACCCATACAAACAACATAAATGACCATACATTGCATGTAGCCTCCTAAACAGAACAACAAAGTCATACCTGAGTGGCAGTAGAGGGTATTGGTTAACTAGTAAGGTCTTGTACAAAATCTACATCATAAATGACCTCATTCATCATTGAGGATATTAAACCTCTCAGATCAGTGCTATCAATCATAAAACAAGACATCTCACAAGGTTAATAACCTCCTAATGTTGCCTCTTCAAATGTAAACAAGTGCTACTCTAGGTGGCATACAATCTAGGCCAACTATATGCAATTTGTGTAAAGAATGTAATAATTTTTACATCATTAAGGACCAACCCTTACAAAAACAAATACAATCTATACTCACAAGCCCAATATTTCCACCCTTTTTTCAAGCGTCATCTTCCCGACTGAATTGATTTAATTGTGCAATACAATTACTTCGGCCTTGAAAGCGTAAGAGGTTGAAAACATGATAAATAACCCCACCCACACTTGCACACACAAGAGAAACATGCTAGGATACACTTTAATAAGGTAACATAGCAATATAAACAGAAAAGCAGCAAGGTATAAACACCATAAACAACCCACACACACTTGCACACACAAGAGAAACATGCTAGGATACACTATAATAAGGTAACATAGCAATATAAACAGAGAAGCTAGAAGGTATAAACAACATAAACATGCCACACACAACTGCACACACAAAAGAAACATGCTAGGATACACTCTAATAAGGTAACATAGCAATATAAACAGAGAAGCGACAAGGTATAAACACCATAAACAACCCACACACACTTGCACACACAAGAGAAACATGCTAGGATACACTCTAATAAGGTAACATCGCAATATAAACAGAGAAGCAGCAAGGTATAAACACCATAAAGAACCCACACACACTTGCACACACAAGATAAACATGCTAGGATACACTATAATAAGGTAACATAGCAATATATATAAACAGAGAAGCAGCAAGGTATAAACAACATAAACATGCCACACACAACTGCACACACAAGAGAAACATGCTAGGATACACTCTAATAAGGTAACATAACAATATAAATAGAGAAGCAGCAAGGTATAAACAACATAAACATGCCACACACAACTGCACACACAAGAGAAACATGCTAGGATACACTATAATAAGGTAACATAGCAATATAAACAGAGAAGCATCAAGGTATAAACACCATAAACATGTCACACACACTGTCACACACAAGAGAAACATGCTGGGATACACTCTAATAAGGTAAAATAGCAACTCATTCCATCTACCAAACCATTGACATATACTTCACCCAAATGGGGTGGAATAACACATAGCAAACCATTGTCATGTGAGTATCTCACCCCATCTGGGAACATACTTTTCTTATATTGGGAGATGGACATAAACATCATAAACAGCCCATACACACATGTTTCAAATAACAACAATTCACAGCTTAATCAACTATCAACAATTAAGTCCCTAATAAACTAACAACAATCCTAACCCCTAATCAAGTAACAACAATTCCAACCCTTATCAACTAACACCAATCCAACCACATGCAAATTTCATCAACAACCAACAACAATGATCCATAAAAACTGCAATAAGCCTAATTTTTTGAAACCCTAATCAAGTAACCAAAAATTCACTCTAATAAACTAACAGAACAACTAATCCACATGCAAAGTTCATCAACAACCAGCAACAATACTCCATAAATATCACAATGAAAGCCAAATTTTTTGAACCCTAATCAACTAAAAAAATTCAAACCCTAATAAACTGATTAACAATCCTAACCCACATGCAAAGTTCATCTACAACCAGCAATATAACTCCATAAATATCACAATTACAACCAATTTTTTGAACCCTAATACCCTAAAAACAATTCAAACCCTAATAAACTGATCAACAATCCTAACCCACAGGCAAAGTTCATCAACAACCACAATAAATACTCCATAAATATCACAATTAAAGCCAACATTTTTGAAACCCTAATCAACTAACAACAAGTGAAACCCTTTAAACTACCAGCAATCCTAACCCACAGGCAAAGTTCATCAACAACCACCATAAATACCAACAATTCAAAGCCACACACAGGAATTCACAAAGATTAAACAAAAAAAAAAACTGAAATTAGACATGAGTTTAGGAACATTTCACCATTGGGGACAATCATTTTTTCGGAGAACCCTTTTTTTAGGGTTTTCGGATGAAGAACTAGGCACATCAGCTTCTATGGAAGACTAATCTACAGCAGCAACATCACCAGATTTACCAAAATTAGCAGCTACATCATCACTATCTCCAGCATCAACAAATTTAAGGGGACTTGAATCATCACGGATGATTTTCTTCCGCATAGAAAACCCAGATCCAAAGGCTTTATCTTCGGAACTGAAGTGAAGCTCTGGCGTCCTCAACTTCGAAGTCGGTGTCTCAGACTTCCGGCGAACATAAGTCAACTTCAAAGAAGAGTTATATGAAGAGTTGTTGTTGTAGCGATCCAACTTACGCAACGACCAAGACTCTTCTTCGGATCCCATCTCAGATTCTCCAAAAAGCAACTCGCATATATCATTAGAGGCCATCTCAGATCTACAACCAAATCAGAAAAAAAAACTCCGAAACGTTACCAAAAAACAGAGGCCCAGGAATTTAGGGTTCTTGAGAGAATGATTCAGAGATAGAGGAAAAAACAGAAATTTAGGGTTCTTATGAAGAAGAGAGAGAATCGCGGAGTCAGATTGTGGTGAAGAGAGAGGAAGGAACCCTAGGGTTCTTCAGAGGAATTGAGGCTGAGAGAGAAGTAGAAATTAGGGTTCTTCAAAGAATTCTCAATAATTGAGGAGAGAGAGAGAAGGGGGGATAAGAACAGTTGAGAAGGATCGAGAATGTGAGAGAGAGGGTTTAAAATTCTGATGTTTGGTGGGGGGGGATAAAAAGGGAGGGAAAGGTTAGGGAATTAATTGTTGTTAGGTGGGAGTGATGATACATTAATGTGTGTTAGGTGAGTGGTATGGTAATTAAATAATGGCAATATTGTAATAAGTAGGAATTTTTTTTGCCATTTACAACTTGGTTTCACTTATTATGAATATGTCAAATAAAGAAAGTGTTTCACTTATTGTGAAACGGAGGAAGTATATAGTAGTATTTACTTGGTGTCACTATTAGACACTATGATACAAGAATCTTCCACACTGATAGGTGCGAAACGACAAGAGTTCTTAATTTGCATCTCATGCATATGACCATATGATATGACTATATGAGATGGTTGAGATCTCTCATTTTCTCTAGATCAAATGATCAATGTAGTGGTGTAAAAGAGTTGAAACTCTCGACAAATAGCTCGGCTAAAACTAGTGCTCATTTATTTAACAAAGAGTTGAGTTTGAAAATTCTTAAACCTTATTCTCTAAGGTAATTTAGGCCAGAATACAGGTTTACACGTTCATATATGAATTCATGAAAAACACATTTATTAGCGTTCTTGAATAGCACATGTTCATAGATATATGAACACCTAACTCATCTAATATCATATCACTCACATAAAGCATTATGTTTTTTTAAATCCATGTTATTGTTTTTCCATAAAAAAAACTTATTCATGAATAATGCTAACTTGTTTATATAAGAACTTGTCTTGATCAATAAACGAGTAAAACACGAGTTGAATGTGAAGGCACCAAGTTTTAAATGAAATTAATCGATATATTTCTTTGTTTTCTCGAAACAAATGAAATATAAACGATGGATTAACTAAGACCTCTTGAGTTGTAACTTAAGAATAAGAACGAAAAATCTCATATGAATACCAAACTATTTATTGTAATTTCGTAAAATTCAATTGCAAGCACTGATCAAGTTTGAACAGACTTTTTAGCCGAATTAATAGCTCGACTTCAACTACATTAAAAGAGTTAGAATATATAAATAAAAGTAAATTACTCTAGCTACTCAGTTCCACTATATTATATCCCTGCGGCCCATGCATGAAATGACTGGCATAGTTAGGAGTTGTAAATTTGTCAGTTTGTTTAATCAGAGTCAAAGTCTATAAAAAAATATATATTTTGAAAAATATACATGTTAATTTTGACTTTCAAAGTTCAGATTTATCAACTCATCCTATTACGTGATGGTAGATGTTCTCGTTCTTTCCCTGACTTGATGAACCAAGGTCATCTTTTAAAACATGCAAGCGCTACTAATTTGTAGGGAAAATATTACAAAATATAAATAATTATTTCCCTTCAATTTTATTAGTTAAAGTTTAATTAATTACACTTCTAATTTATAAACATTTGCACTAGAATTAAGTAATAGGATGAGTGATGATGTACATATTTCTTTCCGCAACCAACAGGGCAACATGTATGTATGTCAATTATCACACACCCAAATTGGCATGATCTGGTGAGATTTATGACAAAGATAACTTGTGTATAAAGACCAGTCAAACAATAATAACACTGTCTGAAAGGGAACCTGAACCTCCTCAGCTACCAACCACTATAATGGCTTCTGCTGTGCTAATATCATTCTTCATTTCGTTTTCATCATGCCTTCATGGTCCTGCAATCGTGCATTCTATATCCTTTTCTGTACAGCTTCGCAATAAAACTTGTCAGCCAACATATTAGTATATCCTTGCATGCTCACACAATTAGCGTAATGAAAATTAAATAGCGAATTGCGGTAGATGTATAATACTCCCTTCGACCACTATAAGGCTTTCTATATGCTTTTTGCATGCATAGTTTTTTTTGGATACAAGCTAGAAACATAATACATGTATAGTTTTCAAGACACATCTTTGATTGTTCATATCTTGAACCCTGTATTAATAAAAAAGTTGATATCATTTAAGTTGATGTATACTTGTGAGTGTCCCACATTGATAAAATAAGAGAGATGGGTTCGACTTTATAATCAATTTCATTCTTTATTGCAGTATGGTTTTAAGGTGGAGCGCTAACCATTTGTCTTCATGTTGCTAACGTGGTTTAGGCCAAAAGATGGGTCGTTAATTTACTCCGGGCCAATTGAAAAAGATGAGTATAATGTGCTTGTGCGTGAGTGTCACATCGATAAAAATAAGAGAGATGGGTTCATCTCTATGTCTAAGAGCGACTCCTCCCCTTATCATACCGTTTAGGGTGGATTCACTCTCTCATGGGGTTGTGATACTGCGCCCATATTTAACAATATCTTATGACTATGAGATACAAATTATTACATTAGACCAAGAACCAAAAAAGATATATAATTTGCTTTTTTGGTATATATACAAAGAGTCATAAGGACAATAATGTAGTGGAAAGTCAATCGCATTTTTAGCTATATACTATCCCAAATCTTGCCTTTCTTACATTAATTTATATCCATGGATAGTGGCGGATTCAGGAATATATCGACCACTTTGTAACCAATCCATGAATTTTGAAAAAAAAAATCATTTCTTATATCAAATAATATACTAATTATTGTCAATTGATACTAACAAACAAACGAGGCATAATTAAAACATCAATTCTCGATTGGCAAATGAAGTAGTTTGAATTCAAAACCTTAATATGTACAACTAACTATCAATTCTCAATTTAATCAAGTACAACTAGCTATCATATCAAAATAAGATAAAATTAACAACCAACTAATACAAACAGCAATTAACTTAGCAACAAGCAATTAAGATTAGGATTAGTTAAAATTAAATTACTTAAATTCAAATTCTTGGAGTTGGCTATGAAGAGAGGTGGTTGGTGGGCTCCAGCCTCCAGCAGTTGGTGGACATAGGTGAAACGACATGGTCAGTGCGGCAATGGTAGCTTTGACATGACGACGAGTCGGCGACGTTTGGTCCTTCATCCCTTCACTTGTTTAGTGGCTGATGGGGTGGCCCACTCGTACAACGGATTATACATACCCAAGTCTTCGGCGTTGATGGGCCGCTAGGAAGTACAAACAGTGGGGAAACTTGAGAGAGAGTGGTTGTGCGAGAAGAGAGATAATTGGTTTTACTATTTGCTAACCCTTTGGTATACGTGTAACGCGTGCAATGTTTTGATTAGTTTTTTTGTTTTTTTAAAAGAGCTTCATTTTCTTGGAAGAATGTGGTCACGTGACCCACCATGACACACTGTAATCCTGTGACTGTTCATGGGTATTTCAGTAATTTTGATGCGCATATATGTCATATCTGTATAATTATAAGAATGCAAACATCCTAAATAATTGTATGCTGAGAAACGTTCCAACATGTGACATACTACTCATACGTCAAGGAGTATAATTGAGGATTATGAAAAGAAATGTTGGAAGATCATGACCCACTTCATGTGTTTTAACATAGAGATGCTGCATTTGGTCCAATCAAATAACCCTACCATCATAGGATTTCATGGCAAAACTAATAGCAATTATAACCAAAATCTGCTTCCTATTCTCTATTCTGGTATCAAGCTTACTTCTAACAAAGTAGTATCAGATTCAGAGTCATAATATAATTTGAACATGCTACTTTCTCAATATCCTTGTGTCCGCGGCTTATCCCAAAATATGATGGGAAATACTAATACAGATTTGTGGTTATACAAGTCAGAATTTTATCACAAGTTTGTATATTATCCACAAAAAGTTTATTAATTGTCATGATTGAATTTTGAGTTACCCCCATCTAACCACAAACTGACATACTAATACAACCCTTCTTGTGCACCACATTTACCACAAAAACTTCATTTCCAACCATCATTTTAGCAACTACTCTACCAACACCATCCATCCCAAAAGGGAAGATTTATGCAAACCTACCCTGCATATTCAACATTTATTTGGAACATGCAATAGATTCGACTCTTATTGCGAATACTCATCCCATATAAACTTTTGGAGGTCAAATCGACCAACATAACCTCAATTTACATGGCTGTCAAATTAGACCACCAAAAGGTCAGAAGAAAGTCTTAATTCTTTGTACTCCTACCTCTTGACAAAATTTTCCTAGCGGGGGGGAGGAAGAGAAAGCTCTAACCAACATTCTTGTAATACAATTCCAGTCTTAGTCCTAGAAAATCGTCCATTAAGAGCTACCCACAACCATCACCAATTCAATGACATTGATACAACATTGCAGTAGTTGTTTCAGGTGAGAAAATAAGTCCACACCCTCTCTGTTCTTGAGTAGAAGGATTACCTTCTGCTTGCAAACTGTTTCTCGAGAAACATACTTTGGGCACTAAAAAGTAAAAATTGAGTAAAAACTTGGAAATCAATCACCAAGGCAAGGGACCCAAGTCACCGAACTAGGACTATTATATGGAACATTTTGCACTTCAGAGGAGATAAATAGCTTCAAGTCCTCCACTTCATCAAACACTCAGCAGTATGATACAGCAGATATTGGTAAAATGGTAATAGGAGCCATGTTTGTATCATTCCTGCGTTGTTCCATTCGGAGGATGAAGAAGAAGACCAAGCCTGCCTTTGTATCTTTCAATTCGTTGCAATCTTTCTTCCCTCAATCTGCAAAAAGACTCGTGTCATTTCCAAATAAAACTTAAAGATGTTCCTCCCTACTGCACATGCATGTCTCCGAACATATTTGTAAGCATTGGACAGCTGAAAACTCTAACCAGATAGTCGTGATACGCTCGAAGTACAAATGCTTATAAACACAGTTTAAAACAGAGCAAAGCGACGTCTTTACAATAGGGAGAAGACTAGTCATTACTACTTATTGAGAGTTGGGCCTTGTGTGCCTATATGTGTGCTGTAATATGTTGTTAGCAAGTCCAGTCCAGAGCAAACCATATTGCTCAGTCCTTTTTCTAGTTTTCCTAAATGTACTAGGTTGTTACTTGTTACCTAGGGATTAGTGAGCTGTCACTATTTTGTCCTTTGTAGGAATGTTGGTGGAAATTTCCTAGGATCTAGGTTTGGCTGCTGTCACCCTATCAAAGGGAAGCTTTGTTTATTGCAAATCAGAATGACAATGAATGAATGAAACGGCTACAAAAGTTGAGAGAAATATGTGCAAACTAAAAACCACACATTGTTACAGACTTGCATATTTACAGTATAATTAAGTAGCTCTCAGCTGTGTGCTTAGTAAAACCAAAGTCTTGATTTTTCAGTAAAGATTTAATCTTTACAAATTCTGTAGTCTCTTGTTTGGTGATAAAGCTAGAGATTAAAATGACAACAATAGAAGTGACAAGTCCTCTCTACTTACATCCATCTGATGGGAGTAAATCTATCAGTGTAGAGAAGCTCCAAGGACCAGGAAATTATAGGTCTTAGAAAAGATCTCTTGAAATCAGCTTAGCTTCCAAGAGAAAGCTAGGGTTTGTGACAGATGCTGTTAAAGGAGATACATCAGATAAAGTAAAACATGAAGTATGGGATACATGTAACAACATGGTTATCTCATGGATACTTGGAAGTGTAAGTGAACCTATAAAAAAATCTGTGATGTTTGTTGAAAACTCTGCTGAAATTTGGAAATTGTTGAGCAAACGATACTTACTAATGGGTCGAGAAAGATAAACAAGGAGATATATGAAACTAAACAGGGAGGCAGGAGTAGAAGTGATTATTATACTGAGTTAAGAGGACTATGGGAAGAACTTGAGTCCCTTAATCAGCTACTACCAATCACCACTGTTACTGTTGAAGTAACTGCATTCATAGATGCTTTGAACCTTCAAAAGGAGGAACTGAAACTCTTTCAATCCCTTAATGGGTTGGATGAAAACTACAACTCTCAGAGTAACCGTTAATGATGAGAAGATAAACTACTGTTGAAGAGGCATGTTCAATCCTTCAGCAAGCAGAATCTCAGATAGAAGTGCTCAAACCTGTAAAAGAGGAGGTTGAATCTCTTGTGATGTTCAATAAAGGGAATGAGGCAAGCTGCACAGTGTGTGGGAAAGTAGGACATACAAAAGAGAAGTGTTGGTTTGTTGTAGGATTCCCACCTAAGGGTCAAAAGGACCAAAGAGGAAAAGGGAAAGATTACAGCAATGCCAAGTCTCAGAAGTGGCATAGAGGAAAATCTAGTAGAGGAGGAAGAATGGTTGCAAATGCTCACACTGTGAGTGAAGTTGGGAGCTCTGCTATCACAGCTGGTGGTGCAACAATCACACCTCAACAATTGGAACAGCTAATGAAGCTGTTGCCAACACCATCCATATGCAGGAATGGTGAGTTGCTGCTATGCAGACACTTTGAACACAGCATGGATTATTGACTCTGGTGCCTCCAACCACATGACAGGGAGTGAAAATGTGCTGATTGATGCTGTAAAGAGCAAAGATAACCCCACAATCAACCTACCTACAGCCTACAGGTGATACATCTGTAATCTCACATTATGAGAATGTAGGTGATACAACTGTCATCTCACATTATGGGAATGTGAATCTGAAGAATAACCTGCTACTGAAGAATGTGTTGTGTGTGCCTACCTTCAAACACAACTTGCTTTCTGTGCGCTGAAGACATTAAATGCAAGGTGAACTTTCAAGCTCAATTTTGTCTCATACAAGACATTGAAACCTCAAAGATTAGAGCTATTGGAAAGGCATCAAATGGGTTGTACTATCTTGTGAATGAAGAGATAGGGAAGCTCATTGATAGGCTTCACAAAAAAGAAGGTGAAGGGAGCTGACAGAGATAAAGCAAGTGCAAATGCTGACACAAGAGTGAATCTACCAGATATCATAACTGATGTTCCTCAAGTAAAGATCACAACATTCTGGCATCAAAGGCTTGGTCATGCACCCCTGACCAAGCTTAGCAAAATTGAGAAACTCAATGGGTTCAACAAGGAGTTACTGATGTTTGCCTAACTTGCCCAATGGCAAAGTTTACAAAGCTACCATATGAAACAAGCGATGTGTTTGAATTGATTCACATAAACATTTGGGGCCCATATAAGGCTACAACAAGAAAGAACCACAGATACTTCTTGACAATAGTGGATGATCACTCAAGAGTGACATGGGTGCACCTGTTGAAACACAAGTCTGATGCATTTGATGCTATTGGAAATTTTGTAAACTTGGGAAAGAATCAGTTTGAGAAGAGAGTGAAAGTGATTAGATATGACAATGCATTAGAGTTTGATGACAAAAAAATACATGCCTTGAGAATTGTGCATCAAACTACTTGTGTAGAAAGGCCACAAGATAATGGCAATTGGCAGGGTTGAGAGGAAGCATAGAAACATCATTGAAATGGGGAAAGCATTAAGGTTTCAATCAGGCTTGCCAGTGCATCATTGGGGAGATTGCATTTTCACTGCAGTTCACATCATCAACAGGCTTCGTGTGCCTCTACTTGGAAACAAAAGCCCCTATGAGGTACTATTTCATACTGAACCTAAATATTCTCACTCAAGAACATTTGGATGTCTTGCCATGGCAAGCAATCCAAGTAGAGTCAATGACAAGTTCAATGCTAGAAGGATACCATGTGTGCTTCTAGGCTATCCTCATAATCAAAAAGGCTATAAACTCCTAAATGTTACCAATAACATTGTGTTTGTAAGCAGAGATGTGAGATTTTATGAAAACATTTATCCCTACAAAATATTCCAAACTCCTCCTAGCACCCATGAACCACAATACTCCACTATAACCATTTCACCTAGCCATGACATTGATGAGGAGCCCAACACCATTAATCATACAGAAGAACATAACCAAGAAAATAACCTCCCTAGACCTGAACACACTGCTTCACCTCCTAGACCTACAAAACCAGAACCCAGAAAGTCCACTAGACTTCACAGAGCACCTCAGTGGCAAAATGACTATTATACTAGTAATCATACCACTCCTACCACTATTGATTCCCTAGCCAACACTCCTGCAACTCCTGAATTCACCTGCTTCCTATCTCACATCACTAAAGAAAGTGAACCTAAACACTTCAAAGATGTTGTAAAAAACAAAGAGTGGGTTAGTGCTACGAATGAAGAAGTTAACGCTTTGGAAAGCAATAAAACATGGCAAATCACCACCTTACCCCCTGGAAAGCATGCTATAGGGTGTAAATAGTTGTATAAAATTAAATACAACCCTGTGGAAGCATACAAAGGTATAAGTCTAGACGAGTTGTGATGGGAAACAGACAAAAACAAGGAGTGGACTATGAGGAGACATTTGCTCCTGTGGCTAAAATGGCCACTATTAGGCACTACTTGTTGCTTCAATATAACAATAGATAGTGCACCAAATGGATGTTAAAAATGCCTATATGCATGGTGATTTGCAGGAAACTGTGTACATGACTCTCCCACCTAGGTTCACTGGTGAAGGAAGTAGAATTGAAGTCCAAGGGAAATGTGGGTCAAACCATTGATACAAGGAACGCAGGACGCTTGCCAGATCTGCGATTTGAATCGCTCGTCCCCAATCGCGTAACAAACGCGACTCAGGTCGCCTCTGTTCGCGAATCAAATCGCCTAAGGCGACGTCCCTTATTTCATCGCAAAAAACCCAACCAATTGAGCCCAATTGCAAAACTAGGGTTTTGTTCGACAATTTGAGTTGAATAATTGAGGCAATGTTCGCCAGTAATAAATCATAAAACCTTAGGGCTTTTATTTTTCGGAATATATAGAATATTAATCTGTGTTTAATTTTAATTTTTGTTTTGTTTTTTCGCAATTTCTGGCTTTGAAAGTTGAAGGTTTGATAATGGAGGTTATGTTGATGAAGGGGGAGAGGAAGAAGTTCTGAAGAACCTGGTGAAAAAAGTGGGCGGTGGACCCCTTGCTCCCTTTTTTAAAAATTATTTTCTAGAAGCCTCTTAGTCAAACACAGTAGTACTATGGTAGTATGGTGAACCTTTTTAATAAATATTTATATTATCATTTTTTAATTATATTTTGATAGGATTACTAAGAGTTTTAATATTTTATAAATAAATGTTCAACTGTATATTTAGCCTTTGAGAAAAAGTAGTGACATAGGTAACCAACAAATGTTTGTTGTCTACGAGATACTTCCTCCGTTTTTTTATACATGCTACATAGAGAAAGTGGGGGGTTTTTAAGAAAGGTAGATAGAGAAAGTAGGGGACCACCACTTTTTGAATAAAGAAACATTTGTTAAGGAAAAAGTATGGGTATTTTAAAGGAAAAGGTGGGGGACCACCAACTTTTTAATAGTATTTTAAGATTTTTATGGTAAAAAGTGATCCATTTATGGTCTGTAGCATCTATTACGACATTTCCATTTAAGGGAAATGTAGCATCTATAAAAAAAACAGAGGAAGTATGTAATTATGAGATTTTTTTTTGGTGGACCCCTCAATAATATACAGTGGATGTTAGCCCCTTTTTTTTTTAATGCCACCTTGTCCAACTCTCCATTTAGGGATGGCAACGGGTCGGACTTGGACCGGATTATGCATAATCCGACTCCGACCCTACAAGAAGTCGGATTTTAAATCCGAGTCCGACTCCGACTCCGACATCCGACTCCGAAAATCCGACTCCGATCCGATTTAAAATCCGAACATCCGACTCCGACTCCGACCCGACTTAAAATCCGCACATCCGACTTAAAATCCGAACATCCGACTTCGAATCCGATCTGACTTATTTTTCCACCCATTTTTTATAATAGAAAAGTCTTCTATAATACAATAATCTAATCATTACAATTTTTTCTAATAATTATATGGAAATCTTATATAGTACAAATAATCTAAATATTACTATTATTTTTAACAATCATTTCTTCAATGGGAAAATCTTATATAATACAATTGGCTGAAAGTTGAAGTTAGGTTATACATAAATAATACATTTAACATAAATCAGAAAAAAGGATTAATTCACTTAAAGTCGGAGTGGGATTCGGATGTCGGATTATTTTATGAGATCCGACTCCTACCCTCCTCCGACTCGGAGTCGGACTTTTTAAACGGAGTCGGATTCGGATTATTTTTTTGTCGGAGTCGACTCGGATTTTTTCCTTCGGATCGGAGCGGAGTAGGGTCGGATTCGGACTGGATTGCCATCCCTATCTCCATTGAATTGCAGCCAAGGAAAGATTTTAGTTTCTAAATTTATTGAAAAAAAACCAGTAAAAAATTGACCCAACGTTCCCGATTCACCCAATGTAGTGTTTCCCGTACCCGTTTTCGTACCACGCTTCGCATCGACTCTCGTTCCTTGTATCATTGGGTCAAACACCATTGTCTGCAAGCTTGTCAAGTCACTCTATGGACTTAAGCAAGCTCCCAGACAATGGTTTGCAAAACTCAACACAGCTTTAAAAGAGTTTGACTTAGTTCAATCAAAATCAAACTACTCTTTGTTTACCAAAGAGGAAGGAAAATGTTTCACTACCATCCTTGTATATGTGGATGATTTGGTGTCACTAGGAATGACATGGCAAAGATTGCTTAAACCAACGCTTTCCTTTCTGGTCACTTTCACATGAAGGATATGGGAGAGCTCAGACTTCCTTGGGATTGAGGTGGAGACTGGATAGGCAAGCAAACGGGAAATTCTTATCTGAAAAGAAATATGTGCTTAACCTAATTGAAGACTTCGGAATGAAACATTGCAGAACACTCATAAGTTGGCACTCCTATTCCTAATCCTGATATTGCTTACGATGTGCATGTTCTTAGCAAATTCATGCAAAATCCTAGTTCCATCCACCTGCAAGCTGCAAAGAGGGTGATTAGATACCTTGCAGGACAAGGTATAAGGTATACTTCTTGCAAACAAGTCACAAGCTCAGCTAACAGCCTTATGTGACTCAGATTGGGTTGGCTGCCCCTCTACAGGAGATCTCATGATTTGTATCCTTCTTGGTCACTCTCCTATATCATGGAAATCTAAGAGACAAACTATTGTTGCAAGGAGCTCTGCTGAAGCTAAATACAAATCAATGGCCTTGACCATTTGAAAAATCATGTGGCTTAAACAACTCCTCAAAGATTCGGGAGTCAACTCAGTCAAGCACCTAGGGTCTACATCTGTGTACTATGACAACCAAGTTTCCTTGGACATAGCTGCCAATCCAGTTCACCATGAAAAAGCTAAGCATGTGGATATAGACTGCCATTTTATCAGAGACAGCCAAGATGATGTGATCTCACCTGAATATGTTCCATCAACACAACAACTTGTTAATATCTTCACCAAACAACTTCCTACACAACAACACACTACCTATTGTCCAAGCTTGGAGTTCAGTCTCCAACTTCACTCACAACCTGTGTGCCTATGTGTCTGACTGGTGTAATATGTTGTTAGCAAGTCCAGTCCAGAGCAATTTATTGCTCAGTCCTTTTTCTAGTTTTTCTTAATGTACTAGGTTGTTACCTAGGGATTAGTGAGCTGTCATTATTTTGTCCTTTGTAGGAATATTGGTGGAAATTTCCTATGATCTAGGTTTGGCTGCTGTCACCCTATCAAAGGGAAGCTTTGTTTTATTGCAAATCAGAATGACAATGAATGAATGAAACGGCTACAAAAGTTGAGAGAAATATGTGCAAAACTAAAAACCAGACATTGTTACAAATGTCTTTACTACTAATTTTTCAAGTATTGTAAGCATTGGAAAGCTGGAAGCTCTAACCAGATTAGCTGTGGTACACTCATAGTACATATGCTCATAAACACAATTTGAAACAGAGGGAAGATGTCTCTATATGATCAATGAGAAGACTAACATCTACTACCATTTCTTCACATTCCACTGAAATGTAATCTTCCTTGCAAATTACATTTTTCAGGAAAAAGGATCGCCATGTAATCTTTTAATAGAGGATTACATTTCACTCAAATATGGATCACTATTTCATTATCCTCACGTTCTAAAGGTATTCTCACCTGAACTTTTAACATATATATACATAAAGGCGGTTTATGTATATAAGTCGATATGTGTGCGTATATATGTGTGTGTGCGTGCGTGCGCGCGCGTGTGTGTGTGTGTGCGGCGTGGGTGCTGGGCGTGCGTGCGTGTGTGCGTGCACAGTACACAGATGTAGACCCTATTATAATTATTAACCCCATGGCAAATGACTTAAGCCCGTAGATGTTACCCCTTAGAATTTATCTGGCCCTTTACACTCAATTCAGGCAGGGCCTAAGAAAAAATGCTGATGAACATCTCTATGAGATGCAAATTTCACGGTGGATATTAGATAAGGTAGAAGAAAGAAATGGGGCAGCACAACTTAGGCCCTGTTCACTTAACCTGAATTTTACTGATGAAAACATACTTTTGCTGATCTATACTCACTATTTTTGCTGATTCTCTAGTACTCCCTCCGTCCCAGAAAGATCTAAACACTTGGTGTGACACGTAGTTTAAGGTGATAAGTTGTAGTGTGGTTATCAAATGTTATTTTATTTAAAAAGTAGATGTGATAGGAGTTGGTGGGGTATTTTTTATTAGAGGAGAGAGAAAGTTGGGCAACTTTTTATTGATAAAAGGTAGCGTGTGGGCCAAAGATGTGTAAAAGAAATAATATATTAATGGTGGGACCATGCCAAAAAAAGAATGTTCAAACTAATTTGGGACAAACATAAAAGGAAAGTGTTCAGACTATTCTGGGACGGAGGTAGTATTTTTTAATTCTACTTTTGTCCATTTAGCTCGCTGGTCTTTCCAGCGTCTAATATGCCGTGAATACTAGATTGAATATTAACCGTCGGATAGAAGATCTAAGGGCTTGTAACTGTAAGTCATAATCCTTCTCACCATTCTCGCCTTACCCCTATATATCTACATATATATTCTTCGATCCAAATTTGTTGCAACTAGGGGGAAGGCACAAGTTTTAAGGAGCGCATGTGAAGAGAAGGGAGATTGAGAGAAATAAATAGTGGGCCCGTGTGATGAGGAGAGAGATAGAGCGAAGTCATTACCAAATAAAGTAACGTCGCAACTAATTTGCAATGGAGGAAGTATATATCAAGTACAAAATGTGTATGAAATCCCAGGATGGCATCCAACATATTTTAGGCTCTGTTTCGTACCTTAGTACGCACCTTCCATAGAGATCTACAGAGAAACTAGCAGACTAAATAATAATATAAAATGCAGCCTTTTTCTCTCTTTCCCAGCTCTCTTTGTCAAAAGCTCTCACCAGAGCTTATCACTAATAAAATCTCCAGTTTGCCATTGATTGCAAACTCAAGAGTTATCTCTAGTGGCACTCTCTATAGTCTCCTCCTATCCTCAAGCCATGAGTCTAGAATGTCTTCTACGATAGAGAAGTCAAAAGGGGGGGGGGGGTAAAACCTAGAGCTGTCAAAAGTTGACACGACAAGACAACACAACACGAACCGGATACGAGAAAAATGACTTACTATCAAGCTTTTTCGAGATGTTTATATAAATGGGTCAACACATACTTTACCGTTTAATAAATGGGTTGGGTTAGTGTTGAGATTTTCAACCCAAAACTGACACAACTTTCCATGTTTAACTTAAACATATGGGAAAATTTTACATTTTAGCATCATTTAGGGTGTAAGTTGGCAAAACATTAAGCAAGTTATTACCTAAATAAACATGGATAGTAAATTGGACATAAAAAATCAATTTATTGTTATAGGTTCTTTAGGGATTTTGAATAGATAGGTTAAATGGGTCGACACGAATAAACGCTTAATTAAACGGGTCGGGCTAGTGTCAAGGGGTTTCGAAGATTAGTTAAAATAGGTGATCAAATGCGGGCCGGGTTCGGACCAGGCCCCCACTAAGGCCCAGCAAAATTTCGGGCCAGGCCGCCCAAAGCCCGTTAATCCAAAAATAGCGGGCTTTTCAAGCCAAAATTAGACTAAAAAGTGCCCAAAGCCCTTCCCAAACCAAAAAACAAGTCGGGCCCAAAAAATCTGCCCAAGTCCGAAAATATTTCGGGCCGGGCTACCTTTGATCAACTCACAGTTAAACAGGACGGGTTAGTGTCGAGGCTTTTTAAGACGCTTAGTAAATGACACGAAATAGACACGACATGGCTTAAACAGTTAAACACGCTTTAGATAAACTTGATTCGACCTTAAAGAAAAAGGTAGGATCATTTAAATGTGACAATAGGATTGCTTAAAAATATATGTACTTGTACTGTATGTATGTATGCAAATATTTCATTTATGTTTGCACAGTTTCCTACTTTTACAACATAATTGTTTTTCTCTTCCCATGCTACATAGCCATCAACATTGGGCCCATACAGGTGATCTAGAGACAGCAGTTGATGTAAGAAGTCCATCTAAGAAATCAAGCATGCAAATCAACCATTTCAGCGGGGATGAAAATCACGAGAAACATTGACATACCTTGTTCGAACTCTCTTAGCTCGCCTAACATGCATTGACAACGGCTCTTCAAAGATTACCTAATTTCTCGGCTGCTAAAGCGAAAAAAGGAGGTGAATGAACACTTCTTTTGGATGGGAATTATAAGAGTAATTTATGAGCCTCCTTTCTGTGGAGTCCTATTAATGCCCCCACATTTGGTGTCAGAAGACGAAGTCCCGAGTTCTCATATTGTACCATGTTAATTTCTCTCTAAGGGTGCGTTCTCTTCAACTTATTGGACCTGAACTGAACTGAACTTATCTGAACTGAACTTATTGGACCTGAACTGAACTGATTGGAACTTATTAAACCTGATTGGACCTGATTCAACTTATTGGACCTGATTGAACCTGATTGGAACTGATTGAAACTTATTGACCTGATTGGAACTTATTAGACTTTATTGGCCCTGATTGAAACTTATTAGACCTGATTGAAACTTATTAGACCTTATTGGACCTAATTGGAACTTATTTGACCTTATTAGACAAAAAAATTAATGAGTAATAACATAAATATTACCCCTAACGTAAATACTACCCCTCAAAATTTATTATGAAGTAATAATTATTAAAATTCGCCCTTTAAAAAAATAATTATTATTAATTATCTCTTATGATAAACAATTTAACAAAAAAAAATATACTATTTATATACTTGCCTATACATAACTTTCACCACTAATATATCTAATAGTCTTGTTTTGATTTCATAAAGCACTAGTAGAAAATCAAAAGTTGATTAACATTTATTGCTAACAAGTGAGAAATTGCCACATATGGAAAAATTTATCTCTCACTCCACTTAGTTTTATGACTAAAGTAGTAGAACTCATTGTTATTAGTAACGAAAACATGTTATTATCTCTAGTTATTTAAAGACGAATTGCAAAATATTGTAATTATGATATTATTATTGTTAACCTTATTTAACCATGATTATAATATTTTTTAATAATAATATAATCGCCTAATAGTAATATGAATAATAAAATAATAGACAATAATACAAGTATAATACGATATAATCATTGTAGTACTTTAATTAAAATTCTAATAATAACATAATCATCTAATAGTGATATGAATAATAAAATAATGGACAATAATACAAATATTTATTGATCATTGATTATTTGGACCTTATTGAAACTTATTGGACCTTATTGGACCTGATTGAAACTTATTGCACCTGATTAGAACTTATTGGACCTAATTAGACCTGATTGGAACTTATTGCACCTGATTGGAACTTATTGGACCTTATTAGACCTGATTGGAACTTATTGCCCTGATTGGACCTGATTGAAACTTATCTGAACTGAACTGAACTTATCTGAACTGAACTTATTGGACCTGAAACTTAATTTTTTAAGGTGGAGAGCACGCACCCTAAATTTACTCTCTTTCTATGAACTCATACTCCCACCTCCATACTTAAGCATAGAGAGGATCAGCCAACAATCCCAAGGGTTGTATCCCCTACTAGGTGCACATGGTACTAAGTTCTCCTCAAGTTCTTTTCGAGTTGAGAATTACAATAAAAAAGATGTTATAAATATAGAGGCACCTCATTGCCATTTTATTAAAACTCATGGTATCTCACTAGAAATTTTCACTTCCTAATTCCTAAACTTCTTATACGCCCTCCATTTTGCCATTTAGGGGTTTTTTAAGGGACATTTGACCATTTTTCCTTATATGGTAGGTTGATTCACCTAATCAATGCATCTATCACTTAATTTTACTCTCCTCTCTACCTTTTTCACTTTTTCATTACTTTACTCTCCATTTCTCTACCTTTTCACTTTTTCCTTTGTCCATGTAAAATATCAAATGCAGGGCCGGATTTTAGCCTGTGCAAAAAGACCTCCAACACAGGGCCACATTTTTTAAGGGGCCCAAATTTAAGGTTAAGCCCAATTGTAAAAAAAATCTGATATTTTGTCAAACAATAAATGTTGCCTTCTCACTCCTCTATTTACTGATATCCCTTTCCCAAAAAAAAAACCCCGAATAACGTTTCAATTCCATCCCCAAATCACGCTTTAAATCCTTCAAGTTTCCATTGATATCTCTCTCTTAATTCGTGAAGCTGATTATGGCAAAGACATAGTCCTTCAAAATCTTTGAATTGATTTCAGTTCAACAATTGATTCAATTTTTTTCCTCAACTAAATCTCCATTGTGTATGTGTCAAACGGCTAAAATTTCCCCAATTACAAAACACAATCAAAATTCGCCCTTTCTTCATCATCCTTCCCCAATTTCTTTTTTCTGTTTCTCAAGAGAAAGAAAAATCTCGAATTCTCAATTGTGGGTATATTTATCAATTATCATCAAGCTTTCATTTAGATACTCGACTCGATAAAACCAGGTAATTTTTTACTTTCTTGTTTTTTTAGTTTTATCTGATTATTATAATTTATAATTATAATTCCATTTTCTAACTTTTTATTGTCTAATCAGATAAATATTTCAATTTTTTGTGGGTCTATTTCAATATTTTGAAATAGAATTCTATCTTCAATATTTTGAATTCCCTATAATATGGTCGACGAATCACTTGAAGGATAATTTATGGCGTGGATTACATTAGATTTTCTATAATATAATTTTGTTTTTCAATATTGAATTCGAAATGTTGAAGATTTTTTTTTTTCGAAATATTCAGTCTATAGGAATTATTGATTTCTCCAGGATTGAAATCAATGTTGTCGAAATCAAAATCCTAGGTTTAACAGTTGAATTAATAGCTGCAACAACTGCATGGGGAAAAATAGAATTCAAGTTTAATTGCTTTTTTTATATTTGTTGTTTTGACTTTGGGTTGCACGTTGTTAGCTGGTCATGATATAATTCTTGATGTTGATTGTTTTGATTCAGTGTTTTTTTTATTTTATTTAATAATTAAAAGAATGATGAGGCGTGTAGTATATTAACCTCCGTAGTTAGTGATGATGTTGTGTGGGGGTTCAGAGTGCGCAGAAGCGATAGATTCAACCAAAGATTGAGAGAAATTAATAAAGACGATAAAATTATACTGGCGAAAGATGCAATAGTAATTCCACAATGATAAAATGGAATGTTAATAAATATATGGAGAATATACAATGTAAATGTTGTTGTGATTTTAATTTTAAACAAACACTAAGCTATTTATAATAGCATGACAATGATAAAAATAGCATAGCTAATTATAGGAATGGTTGAGCACACATTCCTCACACAAAAGCAGATAATTCACATAATGTGAATTGTGATAAATAGTAAACTATTTTACTATGTTTAGTAAATGGTGAGACATTATTTTCCCACAAATCTCCACCTTGGCTCGCCATTTCACCGGGTGATTCCAGCTAAGTTAAGGCAATGTTCGAACTTAGCTACTGGGAGTGGTTTTGTTAACATATCACCAGGATTATCGGATGTATGAATCTTTTCGACAACGAGATCCCATGTTGCAACAACATCTTTTATAAAGTGGTGACTGATATCAATGTGCTTCGTTCTAGAATGATGTTTACTAGTCTCGGTCAAGTGGACAAACACTTTGACTATCGCAAAATACGACAAGAATATCTTGTTGTAAACCAAGCTCATACACCCAAACCTCGGAGCCATATAGCCTCTTTCATACCTTCGAGAATATATTCTACTTCGGTTGTAGACAAAGCCGCAATAGCTTGAAGTGAAGAATACCAACTAATAGCAGAGCCACAAAGTGTAAAAATATAAGATGAAAGTGATCTTCTCCGATCTAAATCACCACCATAGTCGGCATCCACATAACCAACTACACCACGGGATCGGCTCTTTCTTTATCAAATATCAAACCAATATCACAAGAACCCTTAAGGTATCGAAGTATCCATTTCTACAGACTTCCCAATGTTGTTTGCCTGGATTGTGCATGAATCGACTAACAACACTTCATCGCGTAAGCCAAATGCGGTCGAGTACACACCATGGCGTACATTAAACTTCCAATCGCATTAGAATAAGGAACATGAATCATGCGCCTTTTGTCTTCGTCTGTTTGTGGACATTGTTCGGAGGACAATTTGAAATGAGCAAAGAATAGGAGTATTAACGAGGTTTACTCTCTTTTAAGTTGAACTTGTCAAGCATCTTCACGATATAATTTTTTCGTGATAAAAAGAGTTTTCCAGCTTGACGATTCCTGCTTATCTCCATTCCAAGAATTTTCTTGGCAGAACCTAAGTCCTTCATATCAGATTCACTACTAAACTGAGTCTTTAACTCGCTGACTAGAGATTTATCTTGGGCAGCAATCAATATATCATCAACATAGAGTAATAAATATATAAAAGACCCATTTGACGTCTTCTGAAAATAAATACAGTTATCATAACTACTTCTTGAGTAGCCTTGTCCCATCATAAAGGAATCAAACCTTTTGTACCATTGTCGCGGAGACTGTTTCAAACCATAAAGAGATTTTTTCAAACGACATACATAATTCTCTTTGTCAGGAACTATGAATCCCTCAGGCTAATGGATATAAATTTCTTCTTCAAGGTTACCATGAAGAAAAGAAGTTTTGACATCTAACTGTTCCAACTCCAAATCATGCAAAGCAACTAGAGCAAGTAATACACGAATTGAGGTATGACGAACGACAGGAGAAAATACTTCATTGAAATCAATACCTTCTTCTTGATCAAAACCTCTAACAACATATCGTGCTTTATACCTTGCATTCTCAAAGCCAGGGATGCCTTCTTTTCTCTTAAACAGCCACTTGCAACTAATAGCTCGTTTACCTTCGGGTAACTTCACCAGATCCCAAGTTTCATTTTTAGGGACTTTCAACTTCTTCTTGCATTGCTGCAATCCATTTTGCTGAATCTGCACGAGATATAGCCTCATCGTAATTTTTAGGCTCATTGGAATCATCAATTTCTTGTGTAGCAACCAAAGCATATGCGATATTAGCACTTTGGCCAATGTATCTTTGAGATTGTCTTCTTGGTCTTTGATCCGGAAGATTGTGAGCCTTTGACCACGGTTCTGGTAAACCCCGTCTTTGTGGTAGACGTTGCGGACTCGTATTTTCAATTATAACAGTATTATCGTCAGATGCAGGTTGAGCTGAGGAAGTAGGGACACCTTCCTTTGATTTTGAGGATGAGACCTCAAACTCCACCTTCTCTCTAATATTCTCATGATCTGTAATGGTATGAGAAACACAATTCTCTTCTCCAGAAGATATAATTTCATTTTCGTTGAAGGTTATATTCCTACTATAAAAGGTTTTACGAGACTCAGGGTCATATAAACGATAACCTTTAACCCCTGAACCATAACCTAAGAATATGCACTTTTTAGCACGAGGTTCCAATTTCCCATCGCTAACGTGCGAATAAGCAGGACAACCAAATATTCTAAGATTAGAATAATCAACAGGATTACCTGACCAAACTTCTTCCGGAATATTAGCATCAAGTGATCTATTTGGGGAGCTGTTTATCAAATAGCTTGCAGTGTTTGCCGCCCAAAATCCCTTTTTCAAGCCAGAATGAGAGAGCATACAACGAACTCTCTCCAAAATAGTTCTGTTCATTCGTTCTGCAACTCCATTTTGTTGTGGAGTACCTGGAATGGTATGATGTCTTGCAATACCTTCTTTCTTGCAGAACCTATTAAACTCATTTAAACAGAATTCAATACCATTGTCAGTTCTCAGCCTTTTAATTTTCTTACCAGTTTGATTTTCAATTAAGGTTTTCCAATCCTTGAAAGTTGAAAATACATCACTTTTATACTTAAGAAAATAGACCCAAAGTTTTCTTGAGAAATCATCAATAATGGTCAACATATAATGACGTCCTCCTGTGGAAGGAACTTATGAAGGACCCCAAAGGTCCGAATGAATATAATCTAATGTACCTTTGGTTCGGTGAACGCCTTTTGAAAAGCTAACTCTTTTCTGCTTGCCAAAAATACAATGCTCGCAGAAACCAACCTTACCGGTACAATGATTGCCAAGGAAACCTCTTTTATTAAGGACATGCATTCCTTTCTCACTCATGTGGCCCAATCTCAAATGCCACAACTTCGTATCGTCATTGTTGGATGAGGCAGGAGCTGCAGATCCTGTAATAGTAAATTCCTGCAGCACATATAAACTACCAGATCGATTTGCCTTTAATAAAACAAGAGCACCTTTGGACACTTTTAAAACTCCACCTTCAGCTGAATATTTACACCCAAGTGATTCAAGGGTGCCTAAGGAAATGAGATTACGTTTCAAATCGGGAACGTGTCTAACACCGGTCAAAGTCCTAGTAACGCCATCATTTGTCTTAACTTTGATCATACCTTTACCAACAACCTTGCATTGAGCATCATTGCCCATCAAAACAAGACCACCATCAACTGGTTCATAGGTGGTAAACCGAGTCTTTATTCGGTGACATGTGAAATGTACAACCAGAATCAAGAATCCATTCATTTCTAGATCTTTGTTCGGAGTCAGCTGCTAATAATAAATCCCCATCTGACCCGGACTCAGCAACACCAGCTTCGGCGTGAGTTTCAGGTTGTTTACCCTTTTGTTCTTTTTCTTGCTTATTTTTCAACTTATAGCAATCAGATATTTCGTGTCCTTTTTTCTTGCAATAACGGCAAAATTTAGATTTGATAACCAAGCCTTCACCCGAATGTTCCGAATTTATATCGGTATTAAATTTTTCTTTTGATAATAGGTGAGACTTAACATCTTTAAAGAATAATGTAACATAATTTCCATATAACATTATTTCCTTAAAGTGTCGATATGAGAGTGGTAGTGAAATAATAAGTAAAACGGCTTTATCCTCATCATCAATTTTGACATCCAAGTTCTCCAAATCAACAATAATAGAATTAAACTCATCAAGGTGAGTTTGAATAGGAGTACCTTCTGCCATTTTGAGTGTAAAAAGTCTTTCCTTGAGGCGAAGTTTGTTTGCAAGGCTTTTGGTCATGTAAAGAGATTCTAATTTAGCCCAAATATCTGCAGCGGACTTTTCACTCATGACCTCACGTAACACCTCACGAGATAAACATAACTGAATTACGGACAACGCTTTCTCATCCATATCATCCCATTGTTCATTTGTCGAAGTGGATGACTTTTTGGACTTTCCATCCAAAGCCTTCTTTAAACCATTCTGGGTAAGAATGGCTTGCATTTGAATTCGCCATATGGCAAAACTAATTTTACCATCAAACTTCTCAATATCAAATTTTGTAGACATGATAAAAAATCCCAGTTGAATATATAAAGCTCTGATACCAATTTGTAGGGGTTAAGAGTGCGCGGAAGCGATAGATTCAACCAAAGATTGAGAGAAATTAATAAAGACGATAAAATTATACTGGCGAAAGATGCAATAGTAATTCCACAATGATAAAATGGAATGTTAATAAATATATATAGAATATACAATGTAAATGTTGTTGTGATTTTAATTCTAAACAAAAACTAAGCTATTTATAATAGCATGACAATGATAAAAATAGCATAGCTAATTATAGGAATGGTTGAGCACACATTCCTCACACAAAAGCAGATAATTCACATAATGTGAATTGTGATAAATAGTAAACTATTTTACTATGTTTAGTAAATGGTGAGACATTATTTTCCCACATGTTGGTAAAATATAGATGCGGTGTTTGATTAGGCAGAAGCATTCTCCAGGAAAATAAATTTTAGTATTGATCTTTGGAAATTGCTTGTAGTGTGCTTAATTTCGAAGTCATTATTGATGAAAATGTTGAAGAATTTTTTTTCGAAATATTCGAAATAGAATTCTGATTTTCAATATTGTGGGTCTGTTTTGAGATGTTCTAATAAATGATGTTTTTTGAAGGTTGATACTTGAGATTGCAAATTGTAGTACTGGATTAACAGATTTAGTGATGCTATCACTATGAAGTGCTAAATTTTACATGTTTTGCTCCATGTTTGATGAAAATTCAAATGCATCATCAGAGGTTTCACTATCTTCAGAAGAATTATTTAGAGTTAAGTATTTTCTTTGCATTCTTGATCAAGCCATTGTTTCTCTTAAGAGAAGGTTTGAGCAATATCAAGAATATGAAAAAAGTCTTTGGTTTCTTGTTTAATTCTGATATGTTATAATCTTTAGATGATATGAGCTTGAAGTCTTGTTGTAGTCGTCTTGAAAATGCTCTTAAACATAATGGACATTCAGATATTGATGGAAATGAGTTATATGTGGAGTTAAAACTAAGAAGAGAACTACCACCACTGGAAAAAAACAGAACCTATTGAAATTTTGAAAGATTTGAAAATGTTTGATTGTTTTCCTAATACGGTTATTGCATATAGAATTTTATTGACCATTCTTATTCTTGTTGCATGAGCACGTAGAAGTTTTTCCAAGTGAAGTTGTTCAAGGCCTACTTGCGCTCTACAATGTCACAAGAACGACTTAATGGATTAGCGATGATATCTATCGAAAATGATCTTTTGGAGAAAGTAGGATATGAAGAGTTGATTGATGAGTTTGCATCAAAAAATGCTAGACGAACATCTCTTTTTAAATAAAATATCTCTAGTTGGTAATTTTTCACATATCCTTGTCTTAAAATATCTCTAGTTTGTTGGAGCAGCTCTCCTCCCATATGGAGCGTCTTCATGATACTAGGATCATATTTATAATAAAAGTGAAGTTGTTTGAATTGTCTTTGCTTCTTATTGTAAAAACAATCAAATATTTTATAGTATATATTATGTGTTTAAAGGTTATGCTTATACTTAGAATAGGGGCCTCATTTTGTTATAAGAACGGGGCCACAATAATCTAAAAAACGTCCCTGATCAAATGTCCTTATTAAAGGACTATAAGAAGAAATTCTTACAATTGGAAAAAAAAAAATCAGAAAAGAAGTTCAGGATAACAGAATTCTAAGAATTAAAAGCTACCCACCAATCCCCAATTTTCATGAATACTCAAAAGCCATCCTCATTTGGCTAAGGATTAGCTAACGTAACCGAACCAACATAAATTAATTATCAAGGGCTTGTTCATTATCGTTTTTCATTTCAAGTTTTCAATTTTTTTTAAAGCCAGAATTAGAAACAAAATACGGAAACCAAAAAAAGTAGTTTTCAGTTTTTTGTCATATGTTAAGTATAAGTATGACTAATTTTAAGTTTATTATACCCCTAATTGGCCTAATATCATATAAGGTTTACATTCATATAAACAAAAACTGGAAACAGACATTGACAGTGATGCCGAAAGGTAAGTTACTATTTTGCAGAGAAAAACTATAGAAAAAACTCAAATGACAAGTAACAGAGATAGAATGCAAAACCAACCTCGTCAACTTCGGTTTCATCATCACACTCCTTTCTCTTAGGTGAAAAAGATTCAGGCAGAGGCAAGGGTTTTGGAAGAGATCTACTAAAAATATCACCATACTGTGGCTGCAAATTTCAAAACAATTAAGGAAACAGGAGATGAAAAGGTAGAAACGAACTGTGAACAAGAAAGCGTACAGTAAAGTTCCAATACTTAAATATCCAACAAAATAATTGCTCTATAGCCAAGGATTGTGTAAAAATTATAACTATTAGCTAGTTGACAGATAGGGAATCAGATGCTTTGCCTATGATGATCTTCAGACAGCAAAGAATCTACAAAAGGGCAAGTTATCTGAATTCTTATTTTCAAAGTTCATTTTGTTCTTCTCACTTAATCTTGAAAAAAAAGATCAAAATAAGTAATAATTCTTCAGATTTCAGAATGAAATCATCCAATTTCTGACAATTAGAAAGTCAACAAACTATGCATGTGTGTGTGTGTGCGTGCATGTAGCAACTGAACTGCTACAATCACCACATAGCCTGATAATTATAGAACCAGCCTCCCTCATATTATATCCTGGACTGGATAGTCAAGGTTTTGATCAAACAAAGAGCACCTTTAAGATACATAAATCTTTACAAATCACCTGCATATTCTTGTACATGTTTAGAAAGGTCCATAAATGAACTGTGTTTTACACTTAGAAAAAAAAAAAAAAGCAGATATACCAAGTGCTACATACTTGATTTTCTTCTACATAACCATTCCTCAGCCACGACCGACAGAGAGCATAGAAAGAAGCCCCATCTGTTATCCTGACCTACATAAAGTAATCAAAGACAGACAACTAACACTTAGACTAATAAAATATGCTGAAAGACCAAAAACATGATATTGTTACAAACTATAGTCACAGCACAAGACAAAGAACCAAAATATTATTCGAAAAACAAGAAGTGGAGTCTGCAGCAGTTAACAAAGACATTCAGACAACATGTCAAAAAGATTTCTAGCTCCACGTGACGAAAATTAAGCCCATAGATTACTAAATTTATGCTGGAAGAGGCACTCTTACAGTGACAGGAAAACACAGATTCCATAATAACTCGAGTCCTATGATTCTTCCTGATTGAGCAAGGCTTAAAGCCCAGAAGGCAGCAGTCTTAGCTCACAAAGATGCTAAATAAGTAATAATATCTCACAGAATATCACTTGATAAAGATGCTCCCGAATAAATTGGGTGCAGCACTTCCTCAAAAGCCTCCTGCTAAAGCAAGTTGTCTTTTGCCCCTCCAAAGCAAACAACACAAACCTGCAGCAGCTCCAACATAGGGAAAGTAAATGGGAAGACCTGACATTTACCATGCACAACAAATAGACTCCTCCAAAGATAACGGGCCACCACACAGTGAAGGATGACGTTTGAGCACGACTCATTATTGGCTCGCCACAGAATTTACATATCCGGTGAAATGGCCATCCCTGGTCTTCGCTTTCCAGCAGATCATTAGTTTAATCTTGACCTAACACCAAAGCCCAAACGCAAGCTCTCACCTATGGAGTTGTACGGCCATTTTATTCAAAAAATACATATGCTTATGTGTGCGTGTCTGTGTGTATGCGGGGATATAATACGGCTTCTTAAATCAATCTTTAAGATGGACCAACCTCCCTCCTAATCTCCTATAATCATCGCCTAACTCACTTACTCCGCAAAAGCTAACGGATAACAGAAATAAGTATCATGCCTAACCTATGAAACGAATTAACGAATTCCAACAACTCATAAGAAGACAATATTTTGATGAGAGTAAACACAAACATTAAACAATGCATCATGAAGAGTTACATAAGAAGAAAACCATACGGCCCATACCCTGTGGTATTATGGTTTAAACACCACTCAGCTCATAAATGGGGCATCTAATAGCAAAAAAGAACATACTATAAGCTTATCTTTAGAAGGCAAAATGAGGAAAAATGAAAACATATCTTACAAAAGTGACCAGAACTTGGTCCCTTTTTCAATAACTGATAAAGAATTGTATCAAAAAGACACCAAAGAGAGAATTTACAAAAGGAGAGCTACATAGTATATACTATATCTTACAAATCTTAGGCCATGATTGAGGCCACACATCTTGACAAAAATTTACCTTAAACAAGACATTTGTGGTTATAATGGGACAAATAGTCAAAAGGCTCAAAGTTCTACATAAGAAATTCTTCAGGGCATTTTTATGATTTATGAATGACCTGGCTATATAACGATGTGGAAGTACCTAAACCTCATTTGATTAGATGACATGGTTTATATGACAATTGGAAACTAGAAACTTCTATTTTCAGTGAGCTCTTTAATGGTAGTCTAACATTTATAGGAGCAAAACTAGTCAAAAAAGGAACAAACCCTCAACTCAAAGAGGCACTAAGCACGAGAGGGCATCATGAGATAGGAAAGCCTTGAAGAAAAAGAATCATCTATAATCTTATCTGAAAAGTCAAAGAAAAACAAGCAGTGCACTGCTGGAGTACTTGGCTCCAAATATACAACCGTGTCAAAGTTGATCAACCCTTCTATCATCAAATTGATGTACAGGGGTACATTAGCTTTATTTTCAATAAGCTCTTTGTCAATAATTCTCTAATGCAATTGTGAGTGACTAAAGAGCGATAAAACATTTATAAGTCGCATCTATCTGTGAGAGGCTGAGAGCATAACAGCTACATTTAGTTGATTAAGGATTTCAAAAGAATCAACCACGCCTTAGGCACATGGATTATTCACCGCAAATGACAAGGTAAAATAAGGTTAATTAGCAGAGCAAAGTACAATATATCAGAAATTACAAGCATGATATAATTCATATGCATCCGAACTAACAGTTAGTGCAAATTAAGTCATGCAAAAAGGTATGTGCAGCACAAGCTGAAAAACTGCACATAATGTTCTGTGCACAAATACTCAATGACACGTGTGCACCTTCATCAACACATTTCATGCATGGACTCAAAAGTATATATAAGCCAAGTCTCTCAAGGTTTTATGAACCTTGCCTCAGTTGGTGTAATGAGTTTCAGTTCTATCGAAACAATGGATTTTCAGTTCAGCAAATTATTATTTCTTTCATCAACAAACGATGGCAACATTTAGGTTTGAAAATCCAAAAAAATTGTCAAAATTCCCATTATTTGTTGAATTTGCATTGGAAATATGTATAACGAAGATAGCATCTTTCTGGGGTTGGATGAGTACCCTTACACGTGGCTTATAAGAGAACAGTCTACCTTACCCTTCGATCTCTGAGAGTGACCAACATATCATCTGTACCTTTGTCCCTGCACAAGTGAAAACATAAATCATAACTATAACCAGACAGCTAAAGTTCACACACAAGAAAATAGGTCAGAGACAGAGAAGGATTCCTCACAAGGGATCTTTAGAATCATTACTATCAGCGATAAAGTAGGGAGATGGACCAGCCTGCATAAAAGAAGTTTTTGATAAGAGATCCAAAAGTCAAGCATGGAACATTCACATGCATAACACACAACATTTATCATAAAAGGCCAGGTAACCACCTTGCGGTTGGCAAGTTCTAAAGAGGCCGTAAGTATGCAGTGTACCCACAACACTCTGAAGCAGTAGACAGATTGTTTTAGAACGTGAACAAGTAAGATCGAAAGATAAAAGTATATCAGCATCTACACATGATAATAAAGAGTAAAGATTAGGCTGTTGTTTGAAAACTATAGGACTAGTATGCTTGAGTAATGCTCCTCCAACAATAACAACAAAACGCAGAAATGTGAAGGTCAAAATGTTGCAATAATTAAAGATAATCATAATAGATTATTAAAGATATTAATGGTCAAAATTGTACAATCGATTACCCACTTCTGCATCTTCAATCAAACTAAGCCTGACAGAACAATAGCATTATGCTCTCAATAGAGCACATGACAATACAATACCACTCTGTTACTCTGACACCTTCACTTACCTCGAAAACCGAGTGTCGTGTCGTGTCCTATCTGACACGATACTTTATTTTAAACTAAAAACTGGACTTTTTTCTACAAAATAACCGAGTCAGACGCTTAGATACTCATATCCGAGTTGACACTTAATCCATGTCTGAATAACATAGCAATACCACACCCACAAATCTTAGCCAGGTATAACACACATTCCACCCACATAAAGGTGCAGACTTCAAAAAAAAACAGAAGGGTGTTGTTCAAAAGATCGAGAACCAAACAGTTCCAAAAGTCGCTCTACAAAAAAAACTAAAAAACCCTTAAACATAAGGAAAGATTACAAAAAAAAAGGAAGAAAATAAACCTTAGACTGAGGAGGATTATTCAAGGGAATGGGTCTAGCAGCAGCAGGAGCAGGTGATATATGAGCATTAGAAGGATGCACAAGAGGTCGAAGTAAAAGATGAGCAGACTGTTGATGCTGATACTGCTGTTGCTGATGCTGAGTGGAATTTGGACGAGTGCATCTAAGTGTAGGAAGAATTCCACGCCCTGAGGAAGCTAATGGGTACCGAATAGGCTGAGTTTGGGTTTGAATTGAAGTTGGTGCTGAAAATGGCACAGGTTGATGCTGAGGCTGATGCTGATGATGTTGGAAAGAGTGGTAAATTTGTGGATGATGTTGGAGAAATTGTGGGGTTCTAGGTTGAGATATTGGTTGTAATTTTTGAACACTTGGGATGGACGACCGAGTAGAAGAGGTAAGTGTAGCAGTTGTTGTGACAGGATTCTTTGTTGGGTCGGTTGTTGGTGTTGGTGTTGGCATTGGTGTGGTGCTTGGATCTTCGTGACTAGAGTTGGTAGCCATCACTGCCAAAAGATGAGTGATTTTGATAACTTGAATTGGAGGTTCAAACTTCAATTGAATGAAATTAGAGAAGATCAAGTCCAGGGTTTTGTTTACCTCCAAAAAAACTAAAACAAAAAAAAAAAGTTGAGGGTTTTTGCGACTTCCCTCCACCTTCTTTCTAAAAGATTTCTCTTTCTAGCATCTCTAGTATTGTTACGCTTAAATTATCAAGTTCAAAGGTTTTTTTAAAAAATTATCGGTTTTTTCACCATATACCCCGACAAATTGAAAAATTCACCATATACCCTCAATGTTTCAGATATTCACCATATACCCCTGACTTTTCAAAACTGTTCACCAAACGCCCTTTTTCTAGCGTCGTTAACTCACCGTTGGAGTTATTTACAATTTTGCCACAATTAACCCTAACCCTAACCGTACCCCCTAAATCTAATCCTAAACAATAACCCTAACCCCAACCCTAACCCACCCATAACCCTAACCCCCTAACCCACCCCTACCCCCACCCCTCCCCTCCCCCCACCCCCACCCATTGACCCCCCACCTCCTCCCCCTCCCTCTCTACTCCCCCGCGCTAGCCCCCCCTCCCCCTCCCCCTACCCGTCGATTTTCCCACCCCCCCCCACTCCTCCCCTTCGACTTCGAATTCCCCCTAACCCACCCCTCCCCTTTGAACACCGGCGGGACACCACCCCTCCCCTTCGAACACCGGATGACTCACATTTTCCGCGAACACCACCGGGAGGACCCTCGTAAAATTCCGTGAACTTCACATGATCCAACTCGAATTCTAATTCGAACGGTTTTGCGAAAATCGAAGGGGTGGGGGAATTCGAAGGGGACTGCAGTAATCGCGGGGGGCGGGGGCCGCAGAAATCGTTGGGCGGGGGGGAGGGGTTGGGAGGGGGCTGCAGAAATCGCAGGGGGGGGGAGGGGGAGAGGGCGGGGGTGGGGCGCTGGGTGGAGGGGAGGGGAGGGGGGGGGTGGGGGTGGGGTAGAGGGCTGGGTTGGGGTGGGGTGGAGGGGGAGGGTGGGTGGGTTAGGCTTAGGGTTTAGATTAGGGTAAGGGATTAGGATTTAGATTAGGGTTTAGATTTTAGGGTTATGGGTTAATGGTGGCAAAATGGTAAATAAAGCTAACGGTGACTTAACTTCCGTTAGAAAAAGGGTATATGGTGCACAGTTTGAAAAAGTCAGGGGTATATGGTGAATATCTGAAACATTAAGGGTATATGGTGAATTTTTCAATTTATCGGGGGTATATGGTGAAAAAACCGAAAAATTATTGTATGTTGAGAAACAGTGGAATGTTAGATTCCATTGTTCACATGTGAATGTCACTTTGCCTGCATGGCTGCATGCATTTAATGCATGTCAGGTAAGTTTCCTTCCTGCCGTAAACTTTTTCCGCCAATGTTGAAATATGTAATTGTAAACAGTAGAGTTTTTGCTTATAAATACCGGTGTAAGAAATCAGTTTTACATCAATTGAATTACAATACGAATTCAATACACTCTCTGATATATTTCTATAGCTTCTCTCTCTCCATATTTCTCACAACACGTTATCAGCACCAGTTTGCTACCGAGAAAAATAAAGGTATACATCCATTCTGTTTCAAGTTCTAATTTTTTTTTCTCCAAACCCAAACCTTTACTATCCAAACATGGATCAACAAAGTAACGGGATTAACATTGTTTTACACAATGTCTCTGTCTCGGGTATTTACTTTTGGATAGAGCGAAACAATGTACCATTCACTACCAACCCAGCGAGGGGAACTGTGAGACAGCCCCGACCCAGTAACATTAACAACGGTACAAATACCTATACCAGAGAAAATCCACAAACACCTGTTCCCAACACCAATAATAACCCTCCTATACAACCAACTGAAAATCAACTTCCACCAAGTAATAAAAAGAGATAGGGATGAACAGGAAGGAACTAGTAGTAAACGTCACCATGCCACTAACCCAGAAAATAAATAATTTAATAATAAAGCCACCTTCATGGAGGGCAAGGACATTTATTTTATGTTATTTCTTTTTTTTTGCTTTTGAACTGCCTATATGGACGGGTTAATTTTTTTTTTGAACTTGCCGCCTATATGGACGGCCTAGTAAAGCAATAAAATTATTATCTCTTATATGTGCAATAATGTTATATGTATGCAGGGAACAAGCATTCAGAACACTATTATATATTATTGTCTCTAATCTTATATCTTTTTTTTGCATTTGTAGTTACATATATTATATCATCATTTTACCAACATGCATATTAGTAGACCAATTTAGTACATATAATTTTATTACATTGTATATTTTTAACTGTTGATGAACTGCACAGTTAGGGATAACCCTCTATAAAAGCGGATTACCCGCCCCATTTTCACCACACATCTCTTATCTTCTTCCAATTTTTTTTCCTCTAAACTCACAAATTTTATTCTTCTTCCTCAACCTTCCGACCACCATGTTCCATGCCGACGACAACCGTCCTCCACCTTCCTCTTCTTCTTTTGAGGAGGATTTTAGGATGATACGGCTATACTTATTCCTTATAGCCGGTTTCTTTTTCCTTCTTATGGCATTCATGATCTATCTCCTCATACACAAATAGGAGACAAATTTTTTTTTCATCTCCCTCGTTGTATTTTTTTTTCATTTTTGGCATCTTTTTTTGTGTCTTTTAAGTGCATTTTTAGGAAGTTTTTTTTTGTTTCTCTCACTCATTGTATTTTTTCCATTTTTGGTATTTTTTTTTGCTTCGTTATATTGTACGCTATTTTCGTATTTTTTTTCCTTTTGTTTGTACTGTTTATGTATCATTATAATGATATAAATCAGGGGGAGATAATATATGTGATTTATTATCATTTACTAATTTTAAATATTTACATGTTTGTAGTTAAAATGGGAGATCTAGTTAAAAGATAATTTAACATACTAGATCTATCTGGGCAAAAGTTTTTAGAATGGACAGTGGACGCCCAAATGAATTTAAAGGCCCAAGGACTGAAACATATAATTAAGGGTGTGACAACCCAACAAGGTGATGCAACTACATCAGTTAAAAAGGCGACTGAGCAAGAAAAGGCAAAAGCCTTAGTCCTTCTCAGGCATCATTTACATGAAAGTTTAAAAACTGAATATCTCCTTGTGGAGGATCCCAAAGAACTATGGGATAGCCTGAGTGAAAGATATGGGCATCACAAAAATGTGCTCCTCCCAAAGGCATAATTTGACTGGCTCAATTTGAGATTCCAGGATTTTAAAGCAGTCAGTGATTACAATTCAACGTTGTTTAGAATTGTATCATTGTTGAAATATTGTGATCATCCCATCACAGAAGAGCAGATGATAGAAAAAACGCTCTCCACTTTCCACGCCTCTAATATAATATTGGCAGAACAATACAAGTTCAGAGCTTTCAAAAAATACTCTGAACTAATATCAGTACTACTTGTGGCTGAACAAAATAATGATCTTCTGCTGAAGAATCATAATCTTAGACCTACGGGGTCTTCAGCCACACATGAAATAAATGCAATAGAAAGCTCTGATCCACCTGAAGCAAATGCTATACATAGAGGTGGACGCGGTAATTACAACAGTCGTGGGAGAGGACGTGGTAATTACCGTGGCAGAGGGCGTGGACGTGGCAGAGGTCGATTTTCCACAAGAAATAACAATTTTAAAAATTCTGATAAAAATTGGGGACAATCATCTGGAAATCAGAGGCAGTCGTCCTATAAAGGAAATAACACTTGCCACAGATGTGGCATGACTGGGCATTGGGGCCGCACATGTCGTACTGCCAAACATTTGGTAGGCCTATATCAGGCTTTGGCTTTAATAAAGAAGAAAGGGGAAAATGTTGAAGCAAATTTTGTTAATGAAGCTAATACATCCATGCCCAGCCTTGATGTTTCAGATTTTTTTATGGAGAATGCTGAAGCCGAAAACAACTTTGCAATGCATTAATATGCTTAGTTTATTTTAATTACTTCGATAATCATTTTCATGTATTCCCTCTTTTGATTATTAATAAAATATGCATTTTCTTATACTGATCTTCATATTTATTATTTATGAAGATATGGATTTGCCAGAAGTTGGATCCAGAGAACAATGTCTCCTCGACAGTGGGACAACACACACCATATTGAAAAATAAAGAGTATTTTTCAAAACTTACAATATTCCAGGCAAATATTAGCACAATATCTGGGACAGCCATGTTAATTGAAGGCTCTGGGAAAGCCTGTATTATATTTCCAAATGGGACAAAATTGATCATCAATGACGCATTATATTCGAGTAAATCTCGAAGAAACCTTATAAGTTTCAAAGATGTACGTTAGAATGGTTACCATTTGGAAACCATGACAGTGAATCAAGAGGAATTTATATGTCTCACGACAGAAAAATGCGGCAAGAAATACATCTATGAAAAGCTGCCAGCAATTTCCTCGGGACTATATTGCATAGATATACGTCCAATTGAAATTAATATGATATCTAACCAGAAGTTAGATAATAGAGAATTATTTACTCTATGGCATGACCGATTTGGCCATCCTGGCACAGGAATGATGCATAGAATCATTGACAATTCGATTGGACACTCTATAAAGAATGTCAAAATTCCTCGGTCAAATGAATTATCATGCTCTGCATGCTCACTTGGCAAATTGATAATTAGACCATCTGTAAATAAGATTGCCACTAAATCTCCAATGTTTTTAGAAAGAATACAGGGAGATATTTGTGGGCCTATTCACCCCGCATGCGGACCATTCCGCTATTTCATGGTATTAATTGATGCATCTACTCGATGGTCACATGTGAGCCTTTGTCAAGTAGAAATGTTGCATTTGCAAAACTTCTGGCTCAAATAATTCGATTGAGAACTCAATTCCCATATCATACAATAAAGAGAATAAGATTAGACAATGCTGGGGAATTTACATCCCAAATTTTTAATGACTATTACATGTCTATTGGGATTGTTGTTGAGCACCCTGTGCCTCATGTACATACACAAAATGGTCTTGCTGAATCATTAATCAAGAGACTGCAATTAATTGCAAGACCATTAATAATGAGATCAAATAAGATTAAGGCCGACAGCCTATCATAAATTCTCACCGTTACAATTAGTATCAGGTCGAGAACCGAATGTCTCACATTTGAAATTTTTTGGGTGCGTTGTACATGTACCTATTGCTCCTCCCCAACGTACTAAAATGGGTCCACAAAGAAGGATGGGAATATATGATGGATTTGAAACCCCATCAATTATCAAATATTTAGAGCCAACAACTGGTGATTTATTTACGGCTCGATTTGCTGACTGTCATTTCAATGAGTCAGTATTCCCATCCTTAGGGGGAGAGAAAGTGGACCCACAAAATATAAAAACATAAATTACATGGAATGCATCGCAAATGTCGTTTCTGGACCCAAGAACAAATTCATGTGAGCAAGAAGTCAAGAAAATTGTTCATTTGCAAAGTATTGCAAACCAATTACCTGATGCATTCACAGATACTAAGAAAGTGACAAAGTCACATGTGCATGCTGAGAATGCCCCTGCACGTTGAAATTCCTAGTGACAATAAGGCGATTGAAGATGAGTCAATAGCACGTCGAAAACGTGGTAGACCGCCCGGTTCTAAAGACTCAAAACCGAGAAAAATGAAAAAGCAAGGAGAAACAACGAGCGAAATTAATATAAATCCTCCAAAGGAGCATGATGAAATTCATGAGGAAAACAAAAATGAAGATAAGCATGTTCCAGAAGAACATGAACATGAAAGCATAGACAACAATGAAACTTCAATTAATTATGTTTCTACAAAGAAACAATGGAATCGAAAAGATGTTGTCTTGAATGAAATCTTTGCTTACTCCATAGCGGTTGAAATGACATAGATGAAAATGATATAGAACCAAATACAGTAGATGAATGTCGCCGCAGAAAAGATTGGCCAAAATGGAAAGAAGCAATTCAAGCAGAATTGAAATCACTTGAAAAACGTGAGGTATTCGGACAAATAACCCAAATACCAAAAGGTGTAAAACCAGTTGGGTACAAATGGGTATTCGTGAGAAAACGAAATGAGAAAAATGAAATTACTAGATATAAGGCAAGGCAAGTAGCCCAAGGCTTCTCGCAGATGCCAGGGATTGATTATGATGTTACATATTCTCCAGTAGTTGATGCAACTACACTAAGATTTCTGGTAAGCTTATCAGTCTCAAAAGGATTGCAAATGAGGTTAATGGATGTAGTGACTGCATACTTATATGGGTCGCTTGACACAGATATTGATATGAAAGTCCCTGATGGACTAAAACTACCAGAAAATCACATGCCCAAAGAGATGTTTTCAATAAAATTGAAAAAGTCACTCTATGGGTTAAAACAATCTGGAAGAATGTGGTATAATCGTCTTAGTGAATACCTATTGAAAGAAGGATTCAAAAATAATCAAATCAGTCCTTGTGTTTTCATGAAGCGATCCAAATCAGGATTCGCCATCATTGCTGTGTATGTCGATGATTTGAATATTATTGGAACTCCCAGAGAACTCGAAGTAACTGCAAAGTACTTGATGAAAGAATTTGAGATGAAAGATCTAGGGAGGACAAAATTTTGCCTTGACTTGCAAATAGAGCATTTGAGAAATGGAATTTTTGTCCATCAATCAAACTATACAGAAAAAATTCTGAGACGTTTTTTCATGGACAAAGCCCACCCAATAAGTTCTCCAATGATAGTGCGTTCTCTGAATGTGAAAGATGATCCATTCAGACCACGAGAAGAAAATGAAGAAATTCTTGGTCCTGAAGTACCATATTTAAGTGCGATTGGTGCCTTAATGTACTTGGCTAACAATACTCGACCTGACATAGCTTTTTCAGTAAAATTGTTAGCTAGATACAGCAATGCACCAACGAAGAGACATTGGAATGGAATCAGACACTTGTTACGCTATCTTCGAGGAACACAAGATCTTGGATTATTCTACCAGTTGAAACCAAATGCTCACTCATTGGATATGCAGATGCTGGGTACCTATCAGATCCACAAAAGGCTAAGTCTTAATCCGGGTATCTATTCACTTATGGAGGTACTGCAATATCTTAGAAATCCACGAAGCAGACTTTGTCAGCCACATCATCAAATCATGCAGAATTAATTGCTCTTTATGAAGCTGGAAGGGAATGTGTATGGCTAAGATCAATGATCAAGAATATCCAAGAAGAATGTGGGATGGAAACAATAACAACAAACCCAACTATCATCTACGAAGACAATACTGCATGCATCACCCAAGTAAGCGAAGGGTACATCAAAGGAGAAAGAACTAAACATTTATCACCAAAGCTCTTCTTCACTCATGACCTCCAAAAGGAAGGGACGATAAACATCCAACAAATCCAATCATGTGAGAATCTTGCAGATTTATTCACCAAATCCCTTCCGGCGAAAAAATTTGAAGAATTAGTCCGAAAAATTGAAATGCGGCATCTTCGTGATGTATGCTAAATTCAGGGGGAGTATTATATGCACTGCACTCTTTTTCCCTTCGATCAGGTTTTTATCCCACTGGGTTTTTCCTGACAAGGTTTTTAATGAGGCAGTTAATTTTAGGCATATAAGGATATATAATAGTTGTAATCTTTTCCCTAGTTATGGATTTTTCCCACAGGGTTTTTCCTAACAAGGTTCTTAATGAGACAACGTCTATTATGAGTTATCAGTGGACATTCAAGGGGGAGTGTTGAGAAACAGTGGAATGTTAGATTCCACTGTTCACATGTGAATGTCACTTTGCCTGCATGCATTTAATGCATGTCAGGTAAGTTTCCTTCCTGCCGTAAACTTCTTCCGCCAATGTTGAAATATGTAATTGTAAACAGTAGAGTTTTTGCTTATAAATACCGGTGTAAGAAATCAGTTTTACATCAATTGAATTACAATACGAATTCAATACACTCTCTGATATATTTCTATAGCTTCTCTCTCTCTCTCCATATTTCTCACAACATTATGCACTTTTTTTTATTTTACCGTTTTTATTTAATTGTTACACCTTTATTTTTTTTTCTTATATGATAACCTATTATAACAACTTTTTACACTATTTTTACCTCATATAGCCGATCATCCATTTTTTAGTACAGCTAAAATCTTCCCACCTACCCATTCTTCTCTCTCCTACATTATTTTAAAATTTTAATGCAAAATCACGATCCTAATAGGAAAAACGCTAACAGAATTAAATCAATATTTATACAGATTAAAAAAATACTAATATATGCTTTACAATATCAACCAAAACATAGTAAATTGAGTATGAACTCAATTAAATGTGTCATTAAAGAAAAAATTACCCAAAATTTCCATTTAATTATCATATTTTGTTGAATAAAAGAGTTCTATCTATTTCCTAAAATAAAAAGAGTTTTATTTATTCGATAACTTTCTAGTAACTAAACCCTAAAACTCGACAACATTGAAGAGAAGAGAAGATGTATTGAAGCAAAATCAAAAATTATCGAGTGACAAAAATTTGAACTTGCAAAGCCTACAAATTTGATTTTTCTAAAGTAGAATTATAAAAACCTGGAGACGGAAAATCCGGCACTACTGTTGTTAGGAGACATATGGAGGCAACAAAAGGAAGATATATAGAGAACAATGAGAGAAGACCAAGAGAGAGAGTTGTGAGAGTCTCAAAGATGATTTTTTTTATTTATTTGTAAGGTCTATATACTAAGTAAATAACATACTTCACATATATAATACTAGATTTTTATGCACGCGGTGCATGCGACGACATTTTTGAGCATAACTGTTACTCAGTAGTAAAACAAACCAAAAACAAAAGTGCGTATCTAAGTTCACCTCAATTTTGTGAATAAGATTTTTTGAAATACTTCCAAATAGTATTTTAAAACACTTTAATAAATAAGTGTAAGTAATGAAATTGCATGTAACACCCCCGCCAAGCCGAACCCTTTTTCATTTAATAAAACTCGAGATGGGGGAAAATCCACGAAGGTTCGACTCAACGGGCATGTTACCGCCGCACTTATCTCCTTGGAAATAAATGCAAGGCTACATTATTCACTAACTTACATGGACAATACTTTGATTTGACACTTTTAAAAGAAACACTTTAATAATAAATTAATATTTTCTAGAAATTTCGGCAGAGTTTCCTTTGTAAATTGGACAACCCAAAATGGGAAAAAATGTTTGAAAACCTGTTACAAATAAAATATACCAAATCCCAAAACTCAACGCTTTCGCGGAGTACCAGCTAAAAAGAATCAGGAGCACTATTGCTCAACTAGAACTAGAAATGAAACTAAATCAATTAATTATCTAACTATTACAAAATGGAACATCTTCGCCTCAAAGAAAACATAAAACATTCATAGCTGAGATCGTAGTACTTAACCGCTTCTATCTTGGAAGAGATGCTCCAGAACTTCAACCTGAAACTATTGTAACACTGCCACCCACCAAGTGACAGGCCACAGTAGTGACAAAACAAAACATTGACATACACATCAGCACAACGCTGAGTACTAACCCATAAAACATTCTTAAAACATGCTTTGGTGTCTACGATTCTCACGTAATCAATACATGTTCACATCATTCATAACCATATCACAACAAAGATAGCAATATTCACATAATCCATACGTTCACATGTAGATATATATACAATGATTAATTACATAATTAATCTTAATTAATCCCGATTATTTAAGGAGAGGAAATAGAACGCCGCAAGCAGGGTCAATCCCCTGTAACCACTTACTTCAACATTGTAGGCCGGGGTCAATCCCCTGTAACCACCTACGGATAACATAATGGCCATAATAACAGAGTCCCTAGTGTGCACACCCCTTCTACTTGGATCACAACAAGATAGAAGGAAGACAAGTAACAGAAAATCAGCATAGTAACCAGAGAACCTGTAGGGGCCGCTGAACCACTCATACAGGGCAACCTGTTCATCATTTCCCTCCGATATTTCACTTTACGTGATTAACATCTTTTAATTCACGTCATCACATAAATCACGTATACAATTACGTTATCATTGTTCAATCCAGTGTGAACATATTTCATCCATCATAATCTCAATCCATTCATAGTGGTTTCAATAACTCATTTCATAAATACAACGTCACTTAAGTTCATTTATCACTGCAGATTCATAATCATTTCATAGCATCGTATCATCATAACCATCATAAAACATTTCATTTCACGCAATCCATATGCGAAACATATCATTAATCATGGAAAGTTCTCATAAGCATGTCTCATAACTTAATATACTTTTAAGAATAACAACAGAAACATATCAGAAGCATAGCAGAAACATAGCAGTATTTTCGTATCTCAAATCGTTTAATAGTCATTCATACTTTGATACTGTTTCAGAATTAAAAGGAATACTTTGGCATATTCGAGAATTTATAAGCATAACTCATCAAATCACTCTTATACTCATCCATAGATATCATAATTCTTAACAACAAATCAATCAGAAGACTTCTCCTCAGAGAACTAGAATCGTTTGACAAAGTATTATTATGAGTGAATATTTCATATCAATACACATATACTTTTATATGCAATCCAATTCCACACATCACATACTTTTGTGTATAGATAGTTCATATTCTTTTCCACTTCACAAATATCGATGTAGGCACATCTTAATAACAATAGTAATAATTATCAAACGCCAACAATATTCGCAATGTGGTCTCTCACTTAGAATTAACTAAGGAGGGTTAACTTAAACCACACAACTCAAGCTTCAACAATCAAAGGTTGATTATAAGTAATTAAATATGATCCAAGTTATACCATTAGTTGAATTCTAATTAGCATAATCAACACTGAACCCATCTAGGAACCATACTCGCACTTACATTGACGAGTCCACCCCTTTCCTAATTACAGAATAACCGAATCGAATAACCGAAGCTCCTTTGAAGTAATTATTAACCTTGTATTAAGTTATTTACAAAAACTCATATACTAACTCATTTTAGCGAATTCAACTCGGATAAACCAATTTTATTATATTACTCCATTCGCAATTATTAGACCAAATCCTTTTCTAGAAACATCACCTCGTTTAGTCTAGTCCACAATTAGTTAAACTATCTCCAATATCTTCATTATTAGCGATAATTAGTCCATCCATTTTATAACTCTTTGTGAGAGAACTAATTAAATAATTAGTTTTCCAAAGTCTAGTTAAGTGGTTCTTCTTCATGACACCATTAAACATCTAAAATCATATTATACTCTTTTATCCCTTTAGAATTAACCTTCGAATTATCTTAACAACAATGATAAGAGCTAATAGTTATTCCTGTTAAGTTTCAAATAAATAAACTAATCGTATAAGTCTTCTTAATATATTCACTTTTACCAACTCATAGCATTCCAATTCCTTTAAAAGAGATGAGCTTCCTTAACCAAACTAATTAACTTTATTAATAGAATTCCAATTACAAACTGACTTACAAAATTAAGAACTCCAAGTATTCTTATTTTAAGACGCTCATTTAGCTAACGTCATACTTCATAAACATTAAGGTTATGTAAACTAACTTAATTATCGAACGATATTCTTATAACTTGTCTCATCAATATCCTTAACATTAAGTAGTTATAACTAGCATATTCAACTCAACTAGCATAAAACATTAACTAATTTACAATTATAATTCATCAGCAACTACATTTTCAATTTCTTTATCATGTATTATGAAAATCGATTGCTTTACCAACATAACAGTAAATTATAGTTCCTTAAATTACCAAACAAATCTAAATGAAAAACTTAAGGCTTCGATACCCAAACAAATCTTCAAGCTGATTTTGTTTTGTAATTAATCAAATTAGTACTTGGGTGTTTTTTAGAATAGGAAGCAACAACAATAACAACACAACACCAATACATAACCACGCATCAACACAACACCACCAACAACAACAACAACAACATCTCATAACACAAGAAAAGGGGAAAAGTACCCAAATTTCAGAATTTTAGAGCTTCAATTATAACTCTAATATGAGGAAAGTAAAAGAGAGGAAGAAGGGGGTGTAGTACCTCTGCTCTACTGAGCAGGGACGAACACAGGGGAGGGGACGGAGCTCCGGCAGCGGCGGAGGAACACCGGCAGCAACAGTAGCGCAGCAACGACGACAACAACAAACAACAACAACAATGGCAGCAGCAACACAACCCAACAACAACGAGCAAAGAAAGAACCAACAACAACGTAACAACAACTACTACAACACCACCACGAAGAGGAGAGAGAAGATGCGAACGAGAGAAGCAAAGCGTAGCAAGCAGCAACGCACGGGGAGCAAGGAAGCTCCGACGAGCTCGAGGAACGCCGGCGAGGCGACGACGCAGTGAGCGAGAGGCGAGACGGGGGGGGTTGAGAGAGGAATCGGGGAGAGAGAAAGCTTGGGTTTGGGGTTTCTTTCAAGAGAGAGAAATGGGGTCTTTGGGTTTTGGGGCTTTTTTCACGGGAGAGAGAAAGGAATGGGTTGGGGTATTTGGGATTTCCCACGAGGGTCACGAGGGTGAGTGAGAAAAATGGGGGGTTTTGTTTCCCAACTTAAACCGCAAACATAAATAGACGGACCGACTTTAGTTATTTAAAAATCCAAATATATAATTAATAATAATTTCATAAAACAAAATATATTACAAATACTATAAATATTCCAAACTCAAATAAAATAAGAATTTTCAAAACATAATTAACTTTATAAGTATAATTAGCGCTAATTAAAACGCTCTTAAAAATCGGGGTATTACATTGCATCTCTAACTACTTTTTTTTTTACTTTAACTAATTTCCCTGAAAATCCACGCACACTCATTAGCCCAGTCAGCTTCAAATATGTAATCAACATTGTGGAACTGAAATTGCAACCTTTTTTCCTTGATAATTTGTGCATTTGCAAAAATGCTATCAAGTTCTTAAAAATTATTTAGATAGAATAATCATTCATTCAAAAAAAAATCTCTATTATAAAGGTTGGTACAGTTGCTTTTAGATACTTTACACTTATAAATAATTTTATAAGCGTGCATAAAGAGAGATATATAAAACAATAAAAGATTATAGAACCAACTTAGAGTAATAAGATAAATCTAAGTCAACCAACTATCATGTAGCATAACAATTTTAAGTCAATTAGCATTACAATTTTAAGTGAATAAGCATGATTCATGAAGTAGCAATAATTTTAAGTCAAAGCTCTAAACATCCCATGTGTCCCATGACAAAAAGAGACAAATATATTGCACTCATCTTTCTCCCTCTTCATCTTTCTCCCTCTTCAATTCTTAGCTACTTGAGAACAGAGTGATTTGTAAGTGAATTTTTGTGAATGTTTTGTGAGTATGTATTGACTTTGTAATGTACTGGTTGTAGTTTGGAAGTGAATTTTTTAGTTTTTGTAAAGTTTCATCATTTGAGTGATTTGTATAACGTGAATTATGCAATTCTATGATTTTAGTTGACTTGTGAGTGATTACGAATATAAGCAATAAGGCTTCAAAGCATAGTTTTCCTCTAGGTGGTCTCGATCAATACTTTCATTAGTAGAGTAAAATTCATTAGTAGTTCTATTCAATTTTTTTGTTAGATCATAAAAAAAAGGCGTATGTGAGTCCAATATTGCAAAATTTTGAAATATAAGAAAGGCATATGTCAGTTCAATATTGCAAAAATTTGGAATTTTAAAGCATTTCAACTTTTAATTCTAGTTTGCAGACACAGAAGTCCCACCTTTCATTTGAAGAGAAAGAGTAGCCATTTTTTTTGTCATAGTATCATAGACTCATCTGATAGGAATAATAAAAGTGTATTAAAAAATAACCTGTAAAAACAAACAATAAACAAAAGAAAATTATGTAAAGAGTAACAATAAAAAAAATTATAAAACTTTTTTCTAATATGTCATAAACTCATAATCTATCATTTGCCACGTGACAACTTGATGACTTAGGCTCTTAAGCTCTTTAAAAATGGCCACTCTACATTTCTACTCTATATGAAAGCATAATTTATCTCTTAATTTCTACTTCTCTGTTACTCCTTTAGACCTTTACATCTCCTACATGCATATATGCAAACTGCAAAGTTTCAAGGAGTGGAGTCCGACATTATATAGTGTTGATTTGCTATCTCAAGAAGGACAATCCCTTGAAAATGCTTGGAAATCCTAAGAACCCCATTCCATTTTCTCTCTCCTCTGTTTGCGTTGATGTCGTGCTGCAGTCACGACGCGCCGTCACTGTTGCAGCATCTTTTCCTGGTGTTGTCGCCGACGCTAGAAGCCGCTCTCTAGGTGTTGTTTCAGCCTCTTCAGTTGTTTTTGATGTTTCTTGAATTCTTGTTAGTTATGCTATGCTTCCTCTTTCTCACTCCTCTGTTGGATCTTGTTGCTGTTAGGAAACTAAAAAAACTGCCTGACCAAATGTTTTGTTTTTGTTTGTTTGAGAAGACAACATAGGTCTTCAATTTATATTCACCGCTTAGCTGAATTAAATAGGTGTGTTTATCTAACCACAACGTGATTTTAGGCGTTAATTACGAAGTGATTATAGGTGTGTTTATCTAACCACAGCGTGATTTTAGGCATTAATTTAGGATTTTGTTTAGTAGAATTTGCCGGAAAAAATGACGTACTCCCTCCGTCCTTTATTAGTTTACCCGTTTTGACTTTTCACATTTATCGATGTAAAACTTTGAGTAATAATATCTCTAATTATGTATTTGTAAAAATTATAAAAATTTGATATTCCGAAACTACATACTGAGACGAATCAAACGATATCCCAATGATTATATTTTTCATTACATATAAAACACAAAAGATGGTCAAAGTAATAAAGATGAATAGTGTTATAAGTCAAAGTGGGTAAACTAATAAATGACGGAGGGAGTATTTTGTTATAATTTTATTTCCGTTATTTTTTTGAACCCCTGCTTTGTTTTGAAATTTAGAAAGGGAAGGGGGTAAAATAGTCTCTTCCTTTGGGGACACCATAGCTCTCCCCTTCCCTTATATAATAGAGATAAGAACAATTTCTTGTGATTATTTGTGTGGCATTATCTTAACATATTCATCGACGGGTGGTGTAATATCCCGAAGACCTAAACATGCTTAGTTAACTAATTTATTATAATAAGAGACTAAAATTTATTTTAATGTTTACTAATTAAGCCATGAATTGAATAAACTATTTATAAGTCACAAGTATAAACTATTAAGGTATTTTTCTTTTTAAAGGGGAAGAATATAACTTTAATTAGGTGGTTATGAATTATGATTAGCTTAACAAGTGAATAATTAAAAATCACAATGAAAAGCATTTACAAACTTCTCTTTTAATACAAAGTATGAATTAAGAGTAGTTATTTTTGGGTTTAATAATAATAAAAGAAAATAGAAGGAAAAAAAACAAAAAGAAGAAAAGGAAAAGAAGGAAAGTAGTAGCAAAGTTGAACATAAATTTGACTTTTTCCCTCCATTCTCCTTCCTTCTCCTTCCACCTTCTTCTATCTTCTTCCTCCTCATACATGGCAACTCCAAGTGAAATTTTCTTCTCTCCAACCCACTAGGATGTTGCCACAATCATAATCAAGAGAACAATTCTCCCACAACGTCTCTTAAACCATTGTTATCCTCAAATTTATTAAAGTAAGACAATGACTTCCAAGTTTCTAGAAGTTCATCAATGGCTATAAATAGCCATGTTCATCACCTCAAATACCACTCACTCACTTCCAAGCCTCCTCCCTCGCCACACCAAAACTCCCCTTGTTCCACGCTCTCTTCTTCTCTATCCTATGTTTTCGGGCTGCTGCCCCGCCACCAATGCACAACTGCCGCCCAACAGAACCACCGCATAAACACAAGTACACCACCCTTCTCGACCACCAACCACCAGCACGCACCCCTGCGCCACCGTCTCTTATTCTCTCTCGCTGTGCATCGTGACGCGGTGCCGCTGCACCACAGCGTAGCAACCACGGCACCGCCGCCCTCCCCGTCGCCCCTATCGCGCCGCCACGTCCCCGCGGCCGCCGTTTCGTTGGTCTTGCTTCACGCACGTCCACCACCCTCCTGCTTCCTCTATTCTACTCTCAAGTCAGGTGTGAGTACCATTTCTAATTCTTTTCCTTTGGGCTTAAATGTTAAAGGAACAATGTAAAGTGTTTGGGCTTAATTAAAAGTTTAGTCATGGTCTTATTATGGTTGTTGACTTATTGTTATGTTGGGCTAATAAATTTTAGCTATACTTATTGTTATTGTTAGATTAATGGTTCTAATTTGGCAATGGACTTATATAACATACCTATCTAATAATAAATGACTAATGGATTATAGCTTTGGATTCACATGGTAATTACTTTAATATAATCAAGTTACTTATAACTAAATAAAGTAGTTATAGTATCAAGTTAGTAATATAAGTTGTATTTATAAAATGGTTAATCAATTCTAGAATAAAAATGGGTAGAAGATATATTTAATCACTCCACTTAATAGTTAATTAAGGAATCACTTAATAAGTTGAGGATAACTTAAATAATAATGACTATTAACAATGGGTCTTCCTATAAGTACATGACCAAGTAGACATGATTCTCCAGACCAAGGTTATGCTGATGGAATTTTGGACTTAAATAACTATAAGTTACTTTTATATCAACACTAAGCCCTAATTGTTACTATGTTAGGCATATGGGTTATTAATATCACTATTCTTGATTAGATTAAAAAGGATAAAGGATATTACAAGCCTCCCCCCGGCTATCAAAGTTGGTAAGCAGGATTTCAGGTAACGTCTACTATTAGCACCCGCACTCCCTTTCCAAACTATGTTTTATGATGCTTTATACGATGTTTATGCTATGTTATTTATGGTGTGCGGGATATGAAATGTTTGCTATGTAAATGATGTTTATTAAATGATTTAATGCTATGAAGTATGACAATTTTAATGTTATGAAAATATGTTATGATTAAGTTTAATGATTATGATTACGATGAGGTAATGTAATTATGGTTACGTTACGATTAAGATTACGTTTTATGATTACGATTACGATGATGTAATGTAATTATGATACGTAAAAGAAACGAAACATGATAAAGTTAAATGAAAGATGGTTCTTGGCAGTATCCCGTGGGCACCGCAAGTGTCACCTTTGTTGTGACCGCCTTTCTGTGGGCACCGCAAGTGTCACCTATGTAGTGCGCCCTTCTGTTAAAAATGTGGGCACCGAAAGTGTCACCTATGTTGTGGCCGCCTTTCTGTATGTTTTTGGGGAGACGTCCCTTCTGTTGTACTAGCCAAGTTACCAAAGTAAAAGATATATGATGATGAACATGACAAAGAGTGATGATAATGTTTTATGATTATGATTTAATGGCTATGTTTACGAAATGGTTTTACTATTTCTCTTCTCCCTGTTTGCAACTAAAATAAGTTGAAATGCTTTTACGATGTTAGGGTAGTATGTTACTGAGCCTCGGCTCATGACGTTTTGTTTTATGTTTTAGGTATTGAAGAACAGTTACAGTATGGCTATTATAAAGAGATGTGTTGAGGAGACTATGTATGATTCTATGAGGTTTAGAATTTATTGTATGATAGATGAACAAGTATTGTGTTATGATGAGCAAATGTATAGATGAATTATCATTTTAGACTATTATATTATAAGTGGGCCCTAACCCATAGGCTTAAGCTATGATTCCACTGACGATTAAGGTTATGTATTTTCGGGGCGTTACAGGTGGGGATTGGAATGATATATCTACGTCCTTTGTATATATATTCTTATTTTAAACTTGTATGCGTTTATCATAAAAAAACATAGTACGTATTAGGAGCAAACATATTTTTCCCTTTAGGATAATATTTGGAACCTCGATATTCAAATTAATGATACAGTCCTTATGACATGTGTGGTTAATATTATTAGTATGCAATTGAAAAGATAATGAATCAAAGATTTATATGTGCTGTGGAAGTGCAATAATAACGTAGATTCATATATTGAAGTTAGAATTACAATGTCTTTCAAAAAAAAAGTTAGAGTTACATGACTTTTTATTTATGTTTTTTTGGTAATGTTGAACTTTCCTTAGTACCCATATATTCCCTCCGGTCTTTATAGTTTACCCGTTTCTTTTGCACAGAGTTTTAGGAGAAACAATGTTGTGGGACATAGAAAGAAAGAGAAACTATTATTTTATATTAAAGTTGAATGTATGTGTGATGGAAAGTTAGTGGTCCCATTCCAAAAATAGAAACAAAAGAAATGGGTAAACTAATAAGAGACATCCTAAAAAGGAATACGGGTAAACTAATAAAGATCGGAGGGAGTATGTAATGAGGAAAGAATTAAGAAATTTTTTTCTTTATTATTTTTTGTGAAATTAAGGGTATTTAAGTCTTTTCAAGAGGGGACACCATAACTCCCCCTCTTGGCTTATATAATAGAGATCTACAACTTTTCACCAAATACTCCCGACAAATCAGGAAATTCACCATATACCCTCAATGTTTCAAATATTCACCATATACCCCTGAGTTTCAAAACTGTGCACCATCTACCCTTTTTCTAACGGACGTTAAGCCGCCATTAGTTGTATTTACGATATTGCCATTATTAACCCCTAACCCTAAAATCTAAACCCTAATCCCTAAAAGCTACCCTCCCCCTCCCCTCCACCAGCCCACCACCCATCCCCCTCCCCTTCGATTTCTCTCTCCCCGACGCAAAAAAATGTGCATCCCCCCTCCCCCCTGCCAGCACCACAATTTCTCTCTACGGCGAAGAAGTAACCCCCACCCCCTCCCCCTTCGAATTACCCCCCTCCCATGCTCCGCGTCTCTCTCTCGTCCTCGCGCCTCTCTATCTTCTTCTCTACACTTGCGTAATTTCGAAAACCATGGTTTTAGATCTCTCGCCTGAGCTGCGGAAATTCGAGGAGGGGGTAATTCGAAGGGGGGCTATGAAAATTCGTCCGTTAACTTCAAGTGGGGTCAGGGGGGTTATGGGAGACAATGGGGCATGGGGGGGAGGGGGGGCAGGGGGTTGAGGGGAGTGAAATTCGAATGGGAGGGGTGGCCGGGGAAATCGACGGGGAGGGCCCGGGGAGGAGGGGGCTGCGGCGGTGGAGTGGAGGGGAGGGGGGTGGGGTCAGGGGTGGAGGGGGGTGGGGGGCGGCGGGGATTAGGGTTAGGGGTGGGTTAGGGTTAGGGTTTAGGATTTGGGTAAGGGGTGGGTTAGGGTTTAGGATTTGGGTAAGGGGTGGGTTAGGGTTAGGGTTTAGGGAGTTAGGAGTTTTGGGTTAGGGGTTAATAGTGGCAATATCTTAAATAAAGCTAACGGCGACTTAACGTCCGTTAGTAAAAGGGTATATGGTGCACAGTTTTGAAAACTCTGGGGTATATGGTGAATATCTGAAACATTGAGGGTATATGGTGAATTTCGTGATTTGTCGGGGGTATTTGGTGAAAAAACCGTAATATCTATTGTAGATGTAACTTGCAAATGAGAAATATACAACTTTATTAGTATGCGAAATAGGCAAATACTAATTGTTAATAGCCAAAGTTCACTTTCAATTTTTATTTAATAATATAATCTCTATTCTATAAGGGAAGAGGAGAGGAACATCAAAAAAACAATTAAAGCCAAAAAAATATGAGCAAACAAACTACCATTGTAAAAACATATTACTACACCACACAACATAAATGAATTTCAACAATTATTTTTATTTAAAGAACAAATAAAAATATATACACTTCCTTGTAGAACTGCAATGCATTTATCCTGACAGTTGCACTATCTACTATTAACAATTATTTTAAGTTATTAGATGTATGATTAAGCAATTAATTTAACTTTATACTTCCTCCGTTCCATAATAAGTGAAACTCTTACTATTTTAGAACGTTTCAAAATAAATGAAACATACCTTAAATGGAAAAAAGAAAATGACAAAATGACAAGAATACCCATCACAAACTTGTGTGGTTTGCTTTTCTCTCTCCTCCTTTTGATAATGAAAAGGGCATTTTATGACTTTTTGGCTTTTGAAAGTGATGTTTATCAAATCTTGTGCCTAATTCCTATGTTTCACTTATTATGGAAAGGAGGAAGTATTTGATTTCGCATGCATATAATAAGGCTAGTAGGTTACAGAAGGAAGGAGAAGTATTAATTTATTGCATATTGCAAGTTGATGGGGGCATGGAAGAAATGAGGAAAGAAATAATGCAGCGGGCATAGGGTGGAAAGCAACTACAGGTAATTGTGTGGCCTTCGAAGGTAATGACAGTGTCATGGCTGTGTCTGCACTTCAAGCAGAGGCTTACGCACTGCTAAGAGGACTCATGGAACTTGGAAGCGAATAAGCGGCAAGTCAGAGAAATAAAGGTCGTCTCAGACTCTGCTCAACTAATTCAAGCCCTTAAACATCAACTTAACTTAGTTGAAATTTACAATATTTGTAAGGACATAGATAAGTTACATAGTTCTTTCAAGTACTGTGAATTGTATAAAGTAAGTAGGAACCATGTTAAGCAGGCCCATGACTTAGCTGTGAAAGCAAGACAGGGCTCGTTATGTTGATGTTCGAGATCTTGTTGGCTGTTGCCAAAAAAAAATTTTGGCAATGCTGATTACACAAAATCTTGATTAAAAGGCTATTTGGTCGGCACAATTTTCACCACTGTGATTTACTGTGCCACTGACAAGAAGTTTCCATCAGCGATCAGTATCAGAACTAACACCAAATAAGGTAATATCAAGAACCATGATATATATTGAGATAATTATAACAAATTATCTTTCAGTTTGCGAGCCGCAACTTATTGGTACATTTAGCATACACACTCCATAAGCTGAAAAATGCATTGAAAACTAATACTAGTAAAAGACAACGAGCTAGCTGCTAATTCTTCACTTCTTGTTGGCAATGAACAAGCCCCATCTTTGCTCACCCACTTTGGTTCTAATCAGCTTAGCTTTCCAACCATCAACTATGTCATTATAATCTCCCTGAAAATCATTGCACCAAGAAAAATTTATCATTTTCAAGATCATCCAAACAATTGCCGAGATTAATGCAGACGAATGTGCACTGTGTACAAACCTCAGAGAAATCAGCAATGAATTTATCCTTCTCTTTCTCAAGAGAATCTAGTTCCTTCTGCAGGACTTGAATGAACTGAAAGCAAAGAAATTAAGTAAGGGGCCCCGTTATTGAGTTTCACAGTCAAATACAGCATGAATGCATGTAGAAGTGAGTACCTGATCAGTCTTATCCTGGGCAATAACATCAACAAATCCAGCATCTTTAAGCATCTGATAAAGATAAGTTGCATGATTGTTAATATTACGAAATCATAAAAACTACAAAGCAAAACGTTAAGCAAACTGATTAAACTTGCCTGCCCATACGCCTCTACGTCGTGGAGATCATATCCCCGTTGCTTGATGTACATTGCAAATTCAGCTGAAGGTGGGCCAGCACTCTTGCAGTAGTCACTAATTAGAACTTTGCCTCCAGGTTTCAACCATTTGTAGAAATTTCTAAATAATGCGGGTTTGTCCTGATATTATGACAAAATGTTCAAACATTAGTTTGTTGGATAGTTTTATTTGTTTCATTTTAACATATGTCATTTGGCATCAAATAAATAAAGAATTAAAAAAAGTTTTCTTGGGCCCTTTTGTGCATATGAACTCTTTGATGCTTCTTCAATTCACTCTCTCAGTCCCACAATAATATTCCTATTCAACTATTCAGTCTCTTACATTGAAATTCGATCATTACAATTTCTAGACATAAAATATTCAATTATGACAAAACAAATAGTCTACTACGCACTCACTGTCGTAACCATTTGGTTCCATGCTATAAAACCAACTTTTCAGGATGACATGAATGTAATATTCACATTCCACCATTTTGATTAATGTATCTCAACTATAAGTCGTCAGTTGTGGAGCAGATTACTTGGGTATGTCAGAGCAGCTAATCAAGGATAACTTAAGAATTCTAAGGAACCTTTTCGCAATTAATTTAAGATCCTAGCCAACTATTGGAGCACGGAAAAAGGGAATAGATTCAAGGAACATGTTAAACAATTCACACTGACTCAAACATTTCGATCTCATACCAGTACTTTGCCATGATAAGCAGCAATTGTCAACCAAAAAAGCATCAGCTCGAAGGAGAACTCATCAGAGCTAGCATATTACCTGAATATGCAAAATGGTATCACGGCTGTAGATGACATCAAAACTCTGTTCAGGGTAAGTTTTCTTGGTGCAATCTGCCACCTCAAACTCAACAGCACATTTGAGCCCAATAGAACGCTCCAGGGCAAAAGAAATCATATTAATGGAGAGATCAATTCCAACAACCTCAACATCAAAATTCTCTGCCATGTAAAAGTCACCTCCCCCTATGCCACAACCCACATCCAGGACCTTCTGGCCAGGCTTCAAGTCAAGCTTTGACACAAACTCTTTGGTTGTTTCTGCTCAAAAGAATATATTTCAGTGTCCACAGCAAGAGAATGCAAATAAAAAAGGCATGGAAAGAATCCAAACATGTCAAATTTCTCAAACTTACTCCCCCCCAAACAACCTTAAGGGAAAATAAGGGTGATGAATTGACATATTTAAGGGGGTATGTTCGACATAAACCAGAGACAGAGAATTCAGAAAGCATTGGTCCGAAACAGATTGTACCATATCATTTCTTTTCGTTACTAGGTTTTAGCAATCTTAGAGCATGTATGCTTAAATATATATCAACGCCCGAGTCAACAACAAAGCATGCCAATAGTGTATGGGTCAAAATCATATTATATATGGTCTTACATAACATGCTCTTCTGTTGAATAGAGTAAAACCATAAGAAAAGGTTGAGTTCTCAAAACACCCACGCTCAAAAAGAAAAGAGTTGAACGTGATAAGACTTGATTTCTAGTATAATACATCATATATAGTCAACTAGTAATATAGCTTGCTTCCACATTAGATTGATTGTTAATTTTTGGGACTTCAGGTGGTACTGCAAATGTGCCCATAGAAAACAATTTATCTCTGGAAACCTCCAACCATATCCACCCCCCAACCCTAATAAACAACTAGCAAAGAGGTAGAAAAGAGATAATGTATGAAGAAAACAAAGTTCTTTGGGCTACTTTCTATTCCTCCTCTTTCTCTAATATTTAAGATAAGAACACAAGCATGTTAAATTTGTTAATCGACTAATTATATTTGTTTACTTGATCATCAAATAGTATGATAACTGCTAGGACTCAAGGTGATAACCAAATGTTAGATTATCATCATATCCTTTGCAAAGAGCTAAATTATATGCATTCCAAATATAGAATTTCACAATTATCAATTATACTCCTAAACTACTAAAATGCTACTGATTGATTACAATACAATAATAATATGAAAAGGTGCTAAGAACATAAAACCTACCAAATCCTCCAGTGCTAACATAACCTGGGCCGAATACACGCTCATATCGCAGAATGCTGTTACACTTATACTGGCTAGAATCCAAAAATCGCTGAAACCCCTTATCATCCTCTGAATCAACTTTCTGCCATAACCATCCAATCTGCAACAATAACACGGTTGTCAACACATGTGGCTCAGGCCCACTAGTTTTATTACACTATAAACAGATAGGTGGCAGAACATCCATAACCTGGTTCTGATTCTTCTTGTTTTTGACATAAGCTCCAATACATTTGCAGCCAATTAGGGAGAGCTCGTAAGGGTTTCCAGATTCATCTAGCATATGGCATTCTTTAAAGACCTATAGCAAACACAGACTTAGAAATGTCAAGTATTAAACAAATTTGAGGTGAAAGGCAGGCTAAAATTATTAAGTACGGCACTCTACCAATGTAAGTAAAAAAATCCTAAAAGTAAATGTTATACAAGGTGCAGAAGAACATCATGTTTAAATTTTCTATGAGACTTAAGCCAACGTAGGCCTTCTCTAACGGTTTCCTAGTATAGCATACAGGTAATT